>JAYRCH010000640.1:0-120959 GCA_037179445.1 Phengaris alcon alcon | reverse complement strand
AAAATTAAAGGTCTAAATTTATTGAAGACGTACGAAAATAAATAGCCTTTCAATGATATAAATTTTATTTCCTTTTTATGCGATACACGAATCTTAAAAATAACCTCAAAAACATTTCCAAGTAAACTTAGCTTCCCATATCTTTGCATTGAGTCATTCGATTAAGATAATGCCTTAATGATGTTTCAAGAGAAATGGTAGTTTATATCAAAACTTGACCTAAAACGGTTGAGTAGTGAGTTTTTTGGGCAATTGGGTACTTGACTGCATTATTTTTTTATTGCATAAATGGATAGTGCTCTGAAAAATAACAAAGTTTTGCAAGAGGAATAGTATACTAAAAATCAATATTTTTTTGAAGAAACTGCGGACTTGTTTGTCTTTTGTGAGTCTTGTGAAAGCGCCCCATACAAATGTTACAGCGATTGCGACGTCACTTGCTTGTAAATTGCCACGAAATGTATGGTCACATGCACATCATTTGAAATTCCTCCGAAGTTTGTTCGTTAATGTTCATTCTTAATTTTTACAAGTTGTCAAATACCCAATCGTCGTGGTGAAAATAAAGTATCGGTATTTAGTACTAACTCCTAGCATAAAGATGTGTTAAAGTCTGTTGAGATCTAAGTTTGAAAATGATACGTATTCCATTGACTTAATTATTTCGTTACTGAATTATAATTCATAAGTAGGTTTGATGAGTCATCAGCTCTTTAGTGCCATTGGACAGATATTTTATAATGTGACATAAATGTGCATTGTTTTTCCTGGTTAGTTATGACCAATGTCCCCATACGTTGTGCGAATAACGTGTGATAAGTGAGTAAAATTAAACTGTGTGTTCGCGAAAATGTTCAAAAGATATGTTAACTGCTTGCACAAGGAGGAAGATAAAGAATTTAACCATGATGTTTATGTAAGTAACTTTTTAAAATGTCTAACAGCCGAATACTGAAGATCTACTCAAATTAACACGAACTTAAGTCAAATGCTATCCTTGTCATTCTCCCAAACAGACACAAGGACAGTAATCATATTTTCAATAAAAGATTTTCAAGTTTTACTACTCTTTCTAAAATAACTTTTCAATTATCATATTATATACTATAAGACTATAGAGTAAAGATACCTTTCAAAGTTTTCATAATAAAGATATGTGAATAAGGCAATAAGCACGCAGCGACTCGTGGACGATGAATAATAAGACACTTGTAGTATGTATATTTAGACTGATTCAATGCAAATATTTCTTGTTTTATAAACAAGCGAATGCCTCCCCATATTGCTTTTAATTTTATTTACCTAAACGACGAATACATAAACACAAGACGTTATTTTGCTAATATCGTTCCACCATTAGCATAAAGACATAATGTTTTGTCAACAAAATTTACCGGTTAGATATATTTTGTTTCACACGAAATTATTGTTTGAACTAGATGTTATCCGATCGTATGTGTTATCGATAGTCGACTTCATGCGACCTTAAATTTACCCGCGATAAAAAGTAGCTTATGTTCCTCCCCGTGGTCTACTCTATATCCGTGCCAAATTTCATAAAAATCCAGTCCAGTAGTTTCGGAGCCTATTCAATGCAAACAAACAAATCATTACTCTTTATAATAAAAATGTAGATTGAAACATAATACAAACGTAGGTGTCTTCAAGATTTGCAATGTTTGCGATTCTATATTCGATTTCAATATTTATCTACCTACCTAAGTCCGGCCATAACAATCACATCTACTTTTGCAAAGAGATTAAAACACTACCGATGTGACATTTGTAAGAAAAAACGCTCTGCAATGCCGACAATGGCCAAATATCTCTTTTCATAGGTCGGTGTGCATTCTTTGTGGCCGGGAACTACCCGTTGACCCCGAGTCATTTAATGATACCTAGAGCAAGATGTCGTCAATCAACGTTTAATATACCGAACAGCAAAAAGCGATAGGTCTGGTATGATGCATTTAGTGATTATAGCGGCCAGCCATGCGAAACCTCTCTGACTTGCCCTAGTTGGCTCGCTCAGAATTTAGATAGCTACAAAAAACTAAAAGTGAAAACTCTTGACCGTGACTAAAATTTACACGCAATTTAATGAATTAGATAAAATCTACATTTATTTGAGTTAACTACTAATTAAGAGGTATTTGTGCGCATGTGTGGAAAGTAATATGATATTAAATGGGGATAGTTTAGAACTAAACAAAAGTAATAGGGTATGAAATTTGGCACAGTTAAAATTTTTATATGGAGGTGTCAACAGTAACAGTAGAAGCAGTCAGCACTTATATTTTTTTATAATAATGCTTAAAAAATAAAAAAAACAACGTTACATACACTATCTCGGATTAATAACTCACAGAGCTATGCGTTTGATACAATTTATAATTTTAGAAGATTAGAAGCAAAATAACCTTTATAAAGTCTAAAGTTAAAAAAATTATAATATTTATTTATGGGCAAATTTCGACCACCAGTAGGTATACTTACTTAAAAATTTGTGTTAAAAAAATTAGGTTAAAAAGAATCTTTAAATTTAAAGAGAAAGTTTTGTGCATTTTTTGCAATCTTATACTAATAAAAACTTGTTGCATATTGGATACTAATCAGGTTTTTAAGGCTCCGTAGTATATACAAGGAACCCTTATAATTTCGCTCTGCCCGTCCGTCTGTCCTCCCTTGATAACTTCGGTAGTACGAATATAAGTAGACGAAATTTTTTATAGTTATAGACTGAAAATATACAATTTTGGCATCATAAATAATATATAATTAATAAAATATAATTTTGTATTTAACGGGTGGCTCCCGCATACATGTAAAATAATAAAAAATCATAATAATAATTTACATATGTAAACTGTGAAGTGGGAAGGATTTTTTTTCATTCTATCCCATCGTGTGGGATTATGGGATATCGTTAAGTCCTTGGATTTATAAACTATAAGAAGTAGAAACTTGTTACTTTCAATGCTGATAGGTCGTCCTAAACACTTTTTAGGTAAATTAATTTTATAAAGTTTTAATTAAGACTTAGCAAATATTAGGATAGGCAACTAATCTTTTGCTTTCTCTATAATAATAATTCGTATAATAACTCATCGTAAAATTACGGACAATAAAATAATTCTAAGTAAAACAATCGTTTCTGGAAAGTGGAAGGTGAGTCCGAGTATTGGTTCCGTTTCAACGAAATATAAAATTCCAGTACCTACTTGGTGTTTTAGCGTTTTTCCTTTTGTACCGTTAGGGCAAGCGAAACTGGAATGTTGATAACCTATTATGTGCAACAGCCATATTGGTTTGTGATTCACGTGTTGCTTATATTTAAACTTTATGCATATATATGAATCACATGGGCGCCCTATGTTCCATATTGTGGACCCAATATTTTATAGAAAATGCGAACTTTGGATCCGCGTAGCCAGTAGATTTTCGCTGATATTGCCTCGTATTATAAAATAGAAAACCAACATGTATTTTTTTATTGATATTTGATGTAAATTGATGTTTCTAAAACTGGGATTTCTGCTAAACCTCTTCTCGTTACAATTGGAGACGTCTCTAGTTATTAGGAATGTTAAAATCTACCTATATTTAAGTAATTTTAAAACATTTCTTTTTGTGGGTACTCAAGTTTATAAACCCATAGCAATTCCAAAGAACTATAGAAATGGCAGCGGCATCTTTTTCGCAGACGATTAACATGGGCATTGGTAAACTAGATAAACCAGTAGTTCATGTCTCTGTTCTAAGTGTATGAGTAAGAGCAGCTGTTACTCATAGACGCTACTATAGACATAAATTTCGTAATCGAACGTACCTGACCATGAGTCACACTGTCCAATGACAAGGTATATTTTGGACTCAATTAGGTCTGGCTTCAGGTTTGCCTTTTTAAGCCTAGAACCTAAGCTAGATTTTTTTTATTTGTACTACCTCTACGGTTTTGTAAAGATGCCCTATTGTTATTTACACTTGAATGAATATATTAATATTGTGCACGATAAGTAGTAAACTTATTCTGTACCTACCTACAGTAATTTTTTTTTTAACATTTTAATAGACCCCTCATCAAAATGACATTAGTATTCTTAAATCGTATCGGAATGTGCCTTTTATTGCCATTGCAAAAAAAATACTTGCTAGTTGAGACACACAAAAAGTACCTTTTAATTATCTCGGCCAAAGTGATACTAATTATACGTATAGTATTATTGAACACTTGCCTTGATACCTACCAGTGAGTCATATAGCCTGGAGGTTGGAGCCACAAGTACGTATAGGTAGGTACAGTCGCCGTTAGATCCGTTGCACCCCTTTTGAACCTTATTACCCAGTAATAAGGTCGGAATGTGTTACTGGGTCTGGCGGCGACTGTTCACTGTTCAGGCGCCGCTATAGAACATCTCCGTTGTGAATGTCGGCGACGTACTTGGTGTTTCTCAGCGTAATCTAATTACACAAGACCCTATCATGATGCTAGATAGATCTTCTGCGTATATAAGCGCTAAGTTGCATAATTACCAGCCTCATATCAACGCTTTTGCCATCTTACTTGCGGTGCTAAATTTTCTTTTGCGTTTGCGCGAGGACTATAGTTTTTTTGTGTTGTTTTGATTTCACTTTTTTTATCATATTTTGTTTACATTTTTGTCTCAACATTTCTTATTTTCTATATATTTCTCTCATCATTATCTTTGTTACAATTATCCACCTTTTTGATAATTTCCATACAGTTAACGGTGCTAAATTACTGTTTCAAGTTTAAATCTTAAAAAATAAGGTGGCAGAGAGTTGTTGTACTAACCAATCTCAAAAGGGATTCTTTGTATGCGCAAGTTATTTAGACAGCCATTTACAGCAAAACTTCTAAAGCCCCTGCTATATTTTGGAATTTAGGCAATTAAACAGCAAGATTAAGGTCTTAAAAAAACAGCACGTCCGCACGTTTTATGCCCTAAGCGAGGGGAGTTCAAAGAGCTTAGTTAAAATAGGGTGTTCTTGTTACGCACTCTGGGTCATTGTAGTGTTCCAATGAGGGCACACTTTACTCCTAATAAACCCTTGCAAGATCTTAAACGTTCAATAGGATTAAGCCTAGTCAGATCTAGGTAAGGTTTAGTGCCGCATAATTTTATGCCAACGGCTTTCTGAAGCTTGAAAGTTATGCCTTTTCTAGCGGTTAATCTTATTACTACTTCTGACAGTAACATAGCCTTAGATATTAGTGATTTACTATCTACAATTCTTTATCCCGGTGTGTAAATAATAATAATAATAATTATTTAATCTTGTGGTACTGGGTATAATAATACCTAGTACCACAAGATTAAATACCTTCCTTCGTACCTTCTAGGTAAGTTATGACAATGCAGGGTGATCACCTGATTGTCTGACAAGAAAGATGATCCATGCGTCGGATGGGCATGTAAAAAGTCGATCATACGCGTGATATCTCGCCAGTCTTGTCGGCTATCCGTCCCACTGGGCTACGAGAGTAAATGCAGAGAGAGTGCTCTTGCATTATAAAATAACTCGTGGTTTCAACGAAACCAGCGACTGTCACCGAAATCGGTGTGAAAGCTATTATTACGTTTTGACGTGTCAACCCATTTACTTATAGCTTTTCTTGTTTCCAGTTGCAGAGCAAGCGTGAGCTGTTCTTTAAATCAGACACAGTGAGCGGTGGCGCGACCGGGTTGCCCGCCGCGCCGGCCCCGCCGTCCTCCATAAAAGACGCCCTGGCGAAAAGATCAGCGACCCTCCCGGATCCCACGGAGAACAACCACCACGAACCGAACGGCACTGTCAACAACAAGATAAGCAACAGCATCTCGGACCAGGGCAAGACGGGGTCGGCCATGCCACCGCAGACCCCCGCGCCGCCAATACCGACTACCATGCCGCCCGCAGTGCCTGCGCCGCTACGGAGTACAGAAAATATTATGAAGGTAATGCCGGCTAAATTAGCTATTATGGACGTTCTATGGCGTATTATGAAAGCTACGAAGCCGCTCTGAATCATCACAATCGTTTTGTACAAATCAGCTATTTATTTTTTGCGTGAGAACGCTCATCTTGTCACACTAATAAACTTCAAACTGTCGCATCTAAGTGCTTCAAGCCTAAAATCTAGCTTTCAATCTGATATATCATATCGAAAGTCGAGTTTCAAACATATTTAATTTTTTTGCCATAATGTAATCCTTTTTATACAGCTTATGAATATGATATTTGTCCTATTTCTCTCGATTCAATGAACCTTAATATTATTAAAGAAATTCATGGCCGTAGACATAAGTTTTGTTTCGCACGGCATATTTAATGATATTACGAATTTTAGTAGCGCGCGTAATACTTAGTATCTATTGTAACATTTTTATAATAACTATAACTTCTCGATCCAAATTCTTGTTGCGTTAATTTTCACGCAATGTAACATTTTGGTAGAAACTACCTTCAATAACTTAAGTACAACTATTAAAAGATTTATAAAATAGACTAAAAACAAACATACATACTTAAACATTTTTTGTATGTTGATTACGATAATAGCATAGATATTTTCACAATTATGCGTCTATTACGCGTCCACGAATCTCGTGATTGAGGATCCAAACGGTTGTCGTCTGTCTGGCGTCAGTCAATCTCATCAAATTGGAACATCTTACATATCTGATTACCATAATAATATATTCATGTATGCACTATGAAATACTCTAAATAGTTTAAATGAAAGTCGACGAGAAACATCTCGTAGGGAAAACTGACGCTTAACGTCTTGGAAAATGTCATGTGTAGAAACATAATTTGGTTTAAATAAGTAACTTGATACAATCTTAATCAAAAACGCCCTGGCAAAATGAATTAGATACAATATACTTCAATAGAAAGTGATAAACTCGAAGAAAATAATATTATTATAATTAACTGTTTTTATTTCTAGAAACCGGATCATCCTCCCGTGGCGCCGAAGCCAGACTTACCGAAAATAGAGAAACCAAAACTCAAGGAACTAGACGGATACGTTGGGTTTGCGAATTTACCAAATCAAGTACACAGGAAGGCGGTTAAAAAAGGATTCGAGTTCACGTTAATGGTTGTAGGTAAGTAATTTCGGAGTCTATTCAATGCAAACAAACAAACTTTTCCTCTTTATAATAATATTATAGATATACATTATACAGGCATCTCAAGATAAAATATTACAGTATCTTCGCCGTCTGTGCCGCGATTAAATGTTAAATTAAATTATTACATTATTATTATTACATTCTTATTAAATGTCGATTATTTATCATTACCGTCCAGACTTCTCGTTATTCTCTTTTTATGTAAAACTATTCCTGGGTCTTAGTAAGAAATAAGTTTCATTTTTAACCGACTTCCAAAAAAAGGAGGCGGTTATACATTCGGCTGTATATATATATATATATATATATATATTAGATATGTTTTATTAGATACACTTCGAAAATATGAAGATTGAGTAGAGAAATAGTTAAAGTTTTTGCCGAATTTAAAATGGGATTTTAAAAAATAAGTTTTATTTCACACTTTTTTGTGCATTTTTACTTTGGAAGTCGGTTTAATTTTTGCTGGCCACCACAATCGAAGACACCATCAATTGAAATTGTATATCGCGTAGACTTCCTGTGAGCTTAGTGATGATGTAACAATTTCCTCTTTTGATCTTGATCGTGCGTCAATAACTATTATCCAATTAAATATTATTACTCGAAAGTAAACGTAAATTATAACCTAACCTAACCAAGAGTATGTCAGGATATGTCTAAGGGTCAATTCACACCGAAACGCAACGATACGCGAGATAGAACTTCATTTTTAAAATAGCTATTCAAAATTAAACTTTATTAATTACACAAGAAGATACACGTTTCAGAGTTCGAATTATCTTATATCAAGTTGCATCGCGTTGCACAGCGCATTTTATGATGTCAAAAACCGAGATCTATACACAGTCTATAATTATACAAAATTTCATCCATTTATATTCATAATTACAGAAGTTAGAAGGGCAGACAGACAAACGGACGGGCGGACGGACAGACGGACAGACGAACAGACAGACAGACAGACAGACGGCCGGACAGAACGAAACTATAAGGGTTCCTTGTTACTCCTACTCCTCCTCCTCCTCCTCTCCTCTCTCACTCTCCTCTCTACTCCTCACTCACTCTTCTCTCTACTCCTCACTCCTCCTATGGAACCCTGAAAATGGGCCAAAATTATTCTGTAATGAACACCATTGTCTGCGTTACATCTCTCAAATAATAAAAGACGACAATGCAGACAGGTTTTTTGCAAAAAGTTTTTAAGATGCGGTATTCAATTTTACTCCTTTTGTCGCTGGAACAAATATTTTAAGTAACAGACAGGATTTAGTGGAATCAACAACGAGATATTTCTAATAAATGATTTTAAATTGGATATTATCAGTAAATAAATAACTCCATCAATAAATTGTAAAGGAATTAGCTAAGTTTAGTTCAAATCGTCAATCGCGATTTTACTTAGTCATTTGTAAGACAAACTAAAGTAATAGTTTCTACAAACATTTGTCATTATGACAAATGTTTGTAAAAACTATCTAGACAATAGATTACGCGATAAGTTAATTAATTTATGTCTATAGGCAATGTCTTAATGGGTGCAAACTGCATGAATACTATGTACTGCATATTATATTCTGCAGAATCAACGATCGTCCTTCTCGAACTTTCAATTACGGCAAAACATATCGATTAAACCTCCACCAACTACCAAATTTTTCGCCTAGAAATATTCCAGTGCCAATCCTTACGAATATATAAACGCGAAAGAGTGTAAGTGTGGATGTATGGATGCATGGATGTTTGTTACTCTTTCTACGACTGAACGGATTTTGATGAAATTTGGTATGGTAGTAGTTAAGGCTGGATAACACATAGGCTGCTTTTTGCCGCAGCAATATGTACGGTTACGCGGGAAGCGTCTAGTAGCTTGTCATGAATAGATCCTTTACAAATTGGGAGATTAAAATGTTTTGTGGAAAAGATTCGCCCTAGAGTTTTAGATTTTGTTGAGATCGAAATTTCATACAATTCTAAATAGTGTTGTGTAGTACATTTTTAAAAACATCGATATATTCTAATGTTACAGGTGAAACGGGGTTGGGTAAATCAACGTTAATCAACTCGCTGTTCCTAACGGAGGTGTACGATAAGGACAAACACCCGGGCCCATCACTACGGGTGAAGAAGACGGTGGGAGTCGAGACTAGTGTTGTGCTGCTGAAGGAGAACGGCGTCAATCTGACGCTGACGATAGTCGATACGCCAGGATTCGGTGACGCTGTCGATAATAGTAATTGGTATGTAGGTTTTGTGGTTTTTAACACGTTTTTCTTTGCTATAAATGACGTATTAGTGACAAAATGTTGTAATTTTTCTTTTCTCAATGTAAAAAATATTCGGATTTGTTGTTGACTCAAAATCGACCAATTTCCACCTATATAGTTTATGGCCTTGATTAACATACAGGCTAACTTTTATCAAGGCACTGTTGCAGTGGAATAGCTGATAAGTAAATACAAAACTTAGTACATATAACACACAGCATAGTCATCCAAGCCTAACTAAGAGGCACTGTCTTTCAAACTAAAAGGACCTTTACAAAAGTAAAGATAGCCTTTCAATTCGCGCGACGCGAGACCGCGACCCGAGACCGAAATAGTGTCGCAGAGCCACTGCTTATTATGAATTTATATGGAGCACTAAACAATCCCCGCGACCCGACTCGCGCGACCATTGCCGCGGTGGCGTGGCTAGAGAACCTGGGCCTCTAGTCAAGATGCATTCGATAATTTCGACGGCGAAGTTCGAAAACAAAATGTATGGGATTTGACATAACGCATCGCAAGCGACATGTCAAATCACGATGACTTCTGCCAAATCCCCTACATTTTGTATTTCGAAGTTCGCCGTCGAAATTATCGAATGCATTCTGACTAGAAGCCCCGATGCGTTGGTTTGCTGGTCGCGGTCGCCGGTGGCGGTCTCGCGTCGCGGTCGCATGATCGGAAGGCTGCTTCTACGAATACAGTACTAAGAGACTAAATTAGTACAAACATGCAGAGAAAACTTTCGCCTGTGTGGTATCGCAATCAGACAAGTAAACAACGTATTGAGCAAAAGCCGCCCAATGTTTCAC
This sequence comes from Phengaris alcon alcon, assembly GCA_037179445.1. NCBI lineage: Eukaryota > Metazoa > Arthropoda > Insecta > Lepidoptera > Lycaenidae > Phengaris > Phengaris alcon. The sequence continues at coordinate 110,738 of JAYRCH010000640.1, read as the reverse complement.
GCGCCGCCGAACAAAATAAATATTCATTAAGACGTGTCGGTTCACTAGTTTGCCTAAAACATTTACAAGTTACAACGCCCATTGCCCAACTCTATACAAAACAAACCTGTGCTATCGATAAACAAGTATGTACTCGCCAGTCTATTTCCAGTTTCCACACGAAGTGGAAAAAATATAAACAAGTTTTTATTTAAATCCGACCTGTAATTTACACAATTAAAACTTGCTTATGTTAAAAAAAAACTAAAATTCGGCCTTTTATAGGGTTCCGTACCCAAATTGTAAAAACTAAGTCTCCCTGTTATTTTACTCAAATATTCAACTCGCGTTTTGTCAGCCGACATTATGGAAAGTATCTATATCGAAGCAAAAGCAGCAAAAAGTTCAACTGTACATCTATTCACGGTTCATGAGATAGGCTGTATCTTGATAATCAAAATACGCCTTGCAATATAATATTATGTACAATCGCCGACAAACTAATTTTGGACCTTATTTCCATAGTAAAGTAATAATATTTAAATATGGTTTATCGGGTTGGCGACGGTACATAAGCGTTTTAACTAATCGTAAAACATATTTATTCGACTATAGGTGTGCTTCACAATCTACTGATAAGTGACAAATAGCTTAGGTATTTGCATGTTTTGTCTGTGTTGCTCGATATAAAGTAAGCTTAAACAAACTTCCGAATAAGCTATCCGACACTTAAGAAAATATTATAAAGAAGCTTGTGAAACAGGCCCAAAATGATTAAATAACTTAAGCCTTTTCATCCATACTTAATTTCTTCAGCTGGCAACCCATAATCGACTTCGTCGAATCTAAATACGAGGAGTTCTTGAACGCGGAATCCCGCGTCGCGCGCAAGCCGTCCCCGCCGGATACGCGCGTGCACTGCTGCCTGTACTTCATAGCGCCCAGCGGGCACGGGCTCAAGCCGCTTGACGTGGAGTTCATGCAGCGACTCGGAGACAAGGTCAACATTATACCGGTCATCGCCAAAGCCGATACCATGACGCCGGAGGAGTGTAAGGACTTTAAGGAACAGGTAAACATGAGAATGGATCTTTTGTAATGGAGGTTGCATGCTAACAAGAGATAAAAAGCACCCACTGTGGTGGTAGTTACAAATTATAATGTTTGATCCCCTGTTACTCTCGCCTGCTCAGCGAAACCACAACGCAAGTTTTATTTTGCGCTGGTCTTCCGTAATGTAGTGGTGTCATTCTGATTAAGCCCGCGACTTCGTATGCGCAAGAGAAAATCCCGCGGAAGGAAGAACAAACAAATCTTTCCTTTATAATATTAGTATAATGTATACTGCCACGATCTTGTATGAAATTTGTCACTGAATTTCGGGTTACAACTTTCGTGTTACTAATAATAACCTTAGCATCAATGGACATCAACCTTAATGACTTTCATATTATCATGAAAATAATTTAGAATATATAAAACAGTTTTTTATTGTTGAAAAGTTAAAAGTATATCATGAGACGAAAACTTCATTATTATAAGAATAATAATTGCCCGTTTCCCACAGTTTTTCTCGTGTGAAATCAAGACCATAGCGCAGTAATATAATGTTTTATTTAGTAGCGAAAATGTCTTATTACCGTTGACATTATAAAAAACTGTGTCTAAAACGTAATTAACCTGCTTTTTTATATATTTTGTAGGCGACTTAGATAATAATTACCTAACTACGAGTATTAACAGACTAATATAGACGTGTCTCTTTTTCACTAACATATGCTTTCCCTATTTATTAAGTATGTTTTCACTTCAAAATGTCTATTGATTTTGATAAATATATAATTTTATCATAAAAAAAATTATTGAAACTTTTTTCCCCGACAACGATACCTTTCATCGCGGCATACGCTCGGTTCCCATGTAAAGCTGTGGGAAATATAATTTTCAAACACGTCACTCAACAATTTCAGATAATGAAAGAGATAGCGCAACACAAGATCAAGATCTACGACTTCCCCGAGAGCACTGGGGAGGAGGGCGAGGGCGCGGAGCGGGCGCTGCGGGCGCGCGTGCCGTTCGCCGTCGTCGGCGCCAACACCGTGATAGAGCAGGACGGCAAGCGTATCCGCGGCCGCAAGTACCCGTGGGGCATCGCTGAAGGTAAATAGATATAGAGATAGAAATTTTTGTTTGTCGGCCACAACAAAAACATACAATTTTAATATTAATAATAGGATTATTGAATTAAAGGTAAATTTGCTATTTTATTCCGTCGTCTAATGTTTATCGTATTTCAATTTAAATACTTTTTGTTTAGTATTGGATTCGAATAAATACTGTATACTTTTCTATATACTGTAATATAATTGTTGATGCCGAATATGCGAATTTTTCATTGAAACGTCTTGATGGAATTTTCTTAAGAGTTCTAAAATGTTCTGTCAATCGAGTAGGCCATGGCTGTCTTAGGTGGCAGTATTTTTAGTGAAGAGAGAGCGAGACAGATGAAGTGTATGAACACTGTTCTTCTGCAATAGCCATAAACTCCCGAGTGTATCTACTTCCAGTTGAGAACCTTGAACACTGTGACTTCCTGGCGCTTCGGAATATGGTGATCCGCACCCACCTTCAGGATCTGAAGGACGTGACCAGCTCGGTCCACTACGAGAACTACCGCTGCCGCAAGCTCGCTGGACTCTCGCACGACGGCAACCCGCACCGCATCAACTCCAACAAGTGAGTTTTATACACTATTGGCTCACTTCACGCATACTTTTAGACATTCTGATTTTTAATCTAACTCTGTGAAATGACAGCCGAAAACATAACTTCGATTTAATAATTCTCCTAACTTCCTAAATGCTATTTCACTTGTCAAAATTTAGTTACTGAATCATTTCACTGAATCATTACAGTCATTTACTCTGAATTTAGAGAGGTGGGTGGAGAGGTGGGTTTAACTCTCACTCAATGTTAGAATGTGACAGATCGAAAACCATAGCTCAGCGTTAAACTGAGAGCGTGAAACCAATTTCACTAAATGAGTAGAAATGTTGTTTAACTGATTCAGATTATAAATACGTTTATTAAGGCTACGTTACGCTACGCTAACCATTCACAGACAATTTGAGAGCACGCATAGTGGAACATGGTCTTAACAATGTTACATATTACACAACATACATACTAAAAGGTATTCTAAATAAATTATAGTTAGTAATAAACTGACACTCAATATTGAGAATATGCTTAATACTGTGTGCTTAAAATAAGTTAGGTGGGTATACTATAATATTTATTAAGTTAAAGCAATTTCTAAATCTGACTAAATAAATTTACTATTTAACTAATCAACTCACACTTGAAAAAAAAAACTTCACTTCTTCGTTGTCCAGTCGGACACTCTAGTCTAACTCTACTAGTCTTGCTATTACGAATATTTACGCAGGCATGGATATAACAGCCTTAATACTGGGTTTGTATTGAGACATGTCATCCTCTAAAGGTGCTTCCTAATGTATAGCATTCGCATGTAATGTAACGTTACAGAGTTGAACATTACTCTGGACAGTGAGGGAACAGAGCGGTACTGTGTACACCCCGTAATGCTACTCGTTGCACGATGAATTGAGGCGAATGCTCGTCGCGTCTGAAATAATTAGTTTAATGTTAAATATCGAATTTGAAATATTATATAACAGGCGAATGCTCTAGGTCAGGAAGCACCTTAAGGCGACCAGACTTGATTTTAACATCCAAGGTTTATAAATAACATTTTCACAAAGTAATGTCTTCATTACTGCATGTCTGGTCATCTTTGACTGTATCTGTATTATCTTCTGCGCTGTATTTTTGTTTCTATATCACCTAGCTATAGTGTGCATACTACATTCCTCTCTATATGAATGTTCTGTGCTTGGGCATGCAGAAATGAAATTTATTGGATACATCATGGATTTTTATCTATTCTTTCTGATTGCCTTGTCAAGTATCATCATGAAATGATTCACTTGTCTCTTTTTATTGAGAGTCAATGTTAAATATGCATAATAATTACAAAGTCATTCAAGGAGCAATATTTAAAATATCCATCTATTATGCAATCCATATGTAATCCATCCATGACTAAACTTCATTTATCATAATAACAATGCAATTCACGCGCTTTTGCAATGGCATTAATAACAATTTATCGTTCCTCGATTACATGCTACATTGATCAGGGATTCACAACATTTTTGCATTTGATAAATTTTAAATTATTGTTTTCTTTGTTATAAACAAATGAATTTTTTTACGATAGATGATAGTGTTTTTGTTGCTCTACACGTAATTACAGTTTCTTAGTTCACTTCGTAGGGGTTTAGTTCACACTTTAGTAAGGTCATTTCTAAAATATCTGAGAGAGCACTCTAGTTAGCATTCTACGAATTTCAGTTACCAGTTATGGGATATAGATGCTCAACTGGTTGAGAACACCTAACTTTTATTCTAAATGTGTACCTATTCAATGCACTGATAGTCAATATATTACAATTTACAATTGAACAAGAATTACATATATATTTATTGAAGGTTGGTATGCAAACATCCTATAGGATGTTTGTGTATTCGCTTACTTAATCATTGATTAATAATTAGGCTGCAATAATGTACTACTGAATTACAAACAAAATTAATGAATACAAAAACATTTTATAAAACATTAACTCGATTTTATCAAAATATATTTTTTTTAATTATGTGGTCTTTACTAATATTAATGAAAATCAATTTTTATTATGCCATTGTAATACGTTATGATCATGTCTAACCAAGTGTTGTTACAAAAATAAGTTGAAAAATCCAAACACTCCTAGAGCAATATTTCTAGAAGTGTTCTAAATTAAATAACGTAATGTTTGTATGTATGTAAGAAAATATTTTATTTTTAGATACTTTTTCTAAATATCGTTTGTACAACTAAAATTTTTTTTAAAACACTATAATGCTTAGAACCATTAAAACCACCGAAACACAATATTGGTTAGTTTGGATATTTCAAACTTTTTTCATTAACTCTTTCACCAATTCTGGCAACACTGGTGTGAGTTAACTGTGTTGTTGGTGTTCAGTTTCTGCCCACAAGGACTGATGAACAGTTTCATGACCGTGTGGTAAGTTCCATCTCACACGTCATTGTGTGTCGTCCATTAGCACGTAGTGTTGCCTGTTGCACTCGCTATGATATTTTTACTATGGTAGTACGGAACTATGTTTTTTTCAGTAAATTTTATTGACCCCTAAAACACTATCTTATTAAATATTATTTCCAATTATTATATTTATTTCAGAAAGTACAGTTTCAATGAAAATAAATCAATTACATTGTTTTTTTTTTTATCTTCTACATTCTTATCTCCACGTTAATATTATGTCAGAACCTGATTAACATAATATCTGGATTCTGGACTATGAAATTCAATTGAAATTAAAAAAAAATATAATTAAGTGGTCGATGTTATTATGTACTTAGGAAAGAATACCCAAAAAATAATAAAATTGTAACCATAGTTAGTAATTGTAACACATTTTAATCTTTTATGTTACAGTAATATTAGCATGGCGCACTGTGTATATTGTGTATTGTGTATTTTGTATTTTAAGTAAACTAATATTATTTGCATGTTTAATATGTGTCATGTATCACTATAATTATGTAGTTTATTTAGGACCAATAACACTTTAAAGCTAGTATTTAAGTATGGATTTAGACTGGAACAATTAATAAACAGTTTTAAACATTTTACAATTACCCACTTGGTTTTTTAGACAATAATTGTTGTGTGTGCTACAAATCTACATTGCCAGGCAGCCAGTTTAACTTGCATATCAATAGCACGCATGTAGACTCCAATTCTCGCGTTTTATATCAAATAATTATTGCAATTCTTTAGACGTGTTTTGAAACAAAATGTCGGCACAAAATATGTAAAAATACTCTTTTATTAGTTTTATAAACTAGTTTTTTTAAGGAAAGGCATGTTAAAATTCAATAAATTTGTTTAAAAATGGCTAGAATAATTTTGTAATAATAATAATATGTTTATATAAACTAATAATGTATTGTTTATTTCCAGGAATCCATTAGCCCAAATGGAAGAGGAGAAACGAGCACATGATCTCAAGATGAAAAAAATGGAAAGTGAAATGGAACAGGTATGTAGATGAACTCATCATTATTTTCGTTAATTTTATCTTATTGTCTTCTTCTTAAATATAAAAATGGATTTCAGTTCCTTTGTCTTACTAAATCTTGAAACGGCCCGACCGACTATTGATAATATTCATCTTGACATAATTGTGTAAGTTCAGGGAAATTTTAAACAGTGAGAAATATTGGAAAAGTTGTGAGGAAAATAATATAAAACGACACCTACATTTTTCCAAACTAACAGTTAACCTGTCGAACATTTGATGTTCCGTCAGAGTGCCGAGTGCGAGTTCCTCAAAAGTGATCGAAAAACTTTACCATCGCGTTAATCAAATAAACTTTTTACCTAGCGAGTATCGAGAATGTGCGAGTGTGGTACACCATTCAGCCAAACTACTCGGTTTGCGTTTACTCACCGTGAATGGCGAGCATTTGTTTCGTCGAATGAATAACCAACCATTTTCAGAAGTACATATTTCTTGAGTTATTATAACCAATGGAGTTGTGTTTTGAACTTATACGGTAACTATTATACTACCAAACTAAATATTATTGTTTTTTTTTCGATCCCGTCTGTCTTGAGAATCTTGAGATTATTCAGTGATAATGAAGACGAGTGCATCACAACTTGAATTAATGGTGTTGTTTATGGAGAAGTAGGTGCAAAATAATGTAATATATAGTCAGTTAACAGAAATATTCAAGGAGGCCATACAACAAACATTTTTTTTGCCGTTTTGTACGGAACCCTTCGTGCGCGACTCTTCCGACTCGCACTTGGCCGGTTTATTTCGAGTATATTTAGGGTACTGTCATCAAAATGCCGGAAAATAACGAGTCCTACTTGACCACCAAGGGCTCCGTACAAAGTAGGAACATCATAAATTCATAGTTGTGGAATCGAGTCTCACAGTTCACTTTACTTTATAAGTTAACATACTTGTCTCACCTAAAAATCAATTTTTGAAATTTTTGTCTGTCTATCTGTTTGTTCCGGCTAATCTTTGAAACAGCCGGACCAATTTTAACCAGATTTTCACTGGCAGATAGCTGATGTTTAAGAAGTAAACTAGGCGACGTTTAACTTACGGATGGTTAAAATTAAGCAGGTTAAACTGTTGTTTTATTAAAAACTGGATGTTGCCCGCTATTTGAAGTATTAACTTTTATGAATGCGCACGAAGTAGCCTACATCGTGCGCGCAAAAGTTAATCTTGTGGGAACCGTACATTTTTTCGCGATAAAGAGCCTATGTACTTCGCCGTGGTCTACGCTATATATCTGCATAATTTCATCAAAATCGGTCCAGTAGTTCGGAGCCCATTCAATGCAAACAAACAAACATGCAACTTTCTGAAAAAAAAGGGACCGGTAATGATTTTTGCCACATTTATGAATAAAATTTTTAATGAGTTTGCAAAATTTTCTTCTTTTTCCACATCTCACTATGAAAAACCCAAGTAATAACTTTACTTCGGCGTAAGCGTCACATTCACCAAAGTTAGTGACTCGAAATGTCAAAATTGCAACCCGCACTAGCCCACCACTTGAACCCACCAATCACATGCGTTAACGCTCTCACTACCGCGTAAACAATGGCCGTATTCGTATGGGAGTAAGTACATAAAAAACTCGCACTCACATGTTTTGTTTCTCGAGTTTACAACTAGATGGCGCTGTACAAATCACATACAAATTCCTAGTAAACGCCAAACGCGCTCACGATCGAATGCGAAAAGAAAAACTCGCACTTTAACATGACACTTGTCATGTCATATATTGTTCATTCAGTAATTTTGTTGGAATGCAAAACAAGTGCAAAACAGCAAAGCACATCATCATCATCGCGCTAAGTTTTTTCAGTTGAACCGCAAACGAACCGTGAACGTTACTCGACTATTTTAATAATTCGGTATCACGCTAACGTTTTGTCAGATAGTTGGAACGCAGTCGCACCGCAGTCCAAGCGCAAACGCTGTCAAAATAAAAAGTTGAATCGATGCTACTTTTTCTCACGGTTTTTTGTTTTGGTGTGTTAAATTGTTGAGAATATAAGGTAAAAATGAATGTACCGTTATAAATGATATTTCTAACTTTGATTAGAAAAGTTAGAAATATCATATGGCTCGAGCTGTATCCAGACGCGAAAATTTAAGTGATCGCATAAAAATAAATGCCTTTAAGTTATCCGATTGTATGTACATTAAAAGGTTCCGTCATTCAAAGGCGTTAATAAGAGCCCCCATTAAAAAAGTGGCACCCAACCTTGCGTTCAAGACACTTTAAAAACTTTTTTTTTTGTCTTCTGTTTTGGCAACCTGACACAAGCTTAATTTTTTTTTAAATTAATATATGGCGTCGGCTTATCTTAAAACCATTTGCCAGTGTCAAGTAAAAAAGGCGGGAAATAGAACTTTCGTTTCAATTTTCAACACTGTATTCCTATATCCTCATGTCTTAAAGTCTAGTCAAAGTCCAAATAAATAGTCAGTACAGTCAATGAGTCATGTCAGTCGATTCAGTAAAGTGGTAGACGCTTTACTGAAAGTTCCTAGGGAGTTTTGGCGAGAAACACAAAATAGCACGTTTTTAAAAGTTGTACCACTTGCCCACACTTGTGCACGTTAGCGAATATTTAATGGTTAATATTCTACCAATATTACACATTAAGAACCGAGATAACACAAATTTATGAAATATTACAAATTCCATAACGTCACCCATTGAACTCCCCGGCAAAACTCCTTAAAAAATTTATCGAACTACGAAGTATGTCAACTGACTTCTTCTTTTTTTTTATTTATATATGGCATCGGCTTATAAGTCAAGTTAAAAAGGCGGGAAATAGAACTTTCGTTTCAATTTTCAACACCGTATTCCTATATCGTCAAGTCTAAAGTCTAGTCAAAGTCCAAATATATAGTCAGTACAGTCTATGAGTCATGTCAGTCGATTCAGTAAAGTGGTAGAAGCTTTACTGAAAGTTCCTAGGGAGTTTTGGCGGGAAACACCCACACTTGTGCCCGTTAACGAATATTTAATGGTTAATATTGGTATATTACACATTAAGAACCGAGATAACACAAATTTATGAAATATTACAAATTCCATAACGTCACCCATTGAACTCCCCGGCAAAACTCCTTAAAAAATTTATCGTACTACGAAGTATGTCAACTGACTTCTTCTTTTTTTTAAATTTATATATGGCATCGGCTTATAAGTCAAGTTAAAAAGGCGGGAAATAGAACTTTCGTTTCAATTTTCAACACCGTATTCCTATATCGTCAAGTCTAAAGTCTAGTCAAAGTCCAAATATATAGTCAGTACAGTCTATGAGTCATGTCAGTCGATTCAGTAAAGTGGTAGAAGCTTTACTGAAAGTTCCTAGAGAGTTTTGGCGGGAAACACCCACACTTGTGCCCGTTAACGAATATTTAATGGTTAATATTGGTAAATTACACATTAAGAACCAAGATAACACAAATTTATGAAATATTACAAATTCCAAAACGTCACCCATTGAACTCCCCGGCAAAACTCCTTCTTCTTTTAATCAGTGGCCTTGGACATCATCTTTGACAAACACCCATAGACCACAAAGCGACTAGTGCGAGGGCGCAAGCAAAATTAATGCTAATTTATGGTAATATCATAGATATTTATACAAATATTAGGTTCGCATCCATAATGTCTATCGAAAGTTTTGTTCGAGTTTAGTCTGAAGTTGAGTTACGTTTGAAAGGAGAGTGCGATACTAAAATCTGATCAGACGCATCGGAACCGAACCGAAACTGAATCACAACCAAAGCAGAATTGAACCTGATTTTAAACGGCAAACAATAGTGCGATTGCCCTTCTGTTCTCTTTCAGAAACATTAACTTGTTTTCTTTTGAATTGGCCGACCGCAGTTATAGGTTGTAAGTGGAGCATATAGTTGTAGTTTGTAGGTAAAGGTTGTAGTTTAGGCGTTAAAGTCATAGGTTTATGGGATAGGTTGGTAAGTAGGTTGGTAGGTAGTGGGTAGGTGTAGGTCCTGGTCATAGTTAAATAACGTCTATTGGATCGACTAGACCCAACAGATGTTATTCTGTCTTTACAATAATAGAAAATTATTTTATAAGCGAAGGCTGAATAGTTGTATTATTGCATTAATAATAAACCGTAAGTGACTTCTAAAGCAGAAAAGGGTTGTCCGATTTTTTTAATGAAGTAGACCAGGAAATGAGCAGTGGGATCGCCTGATGGTATGCGATTACCGCCGCCCATGGACACTCGCATTTAGTAAAGTATGCATCTGAAGGTCAATTATGCTAATTAAAGGCCGGCAACGCACCTGCAGCTCTTCTGATGTTGCGAGTGTCCATGGGCGACGGTAGTTGCTTACAATCAGGTGACCCGTTTGCTCGTTTGCCCCCTTATTTAATAAAAAAAAAAAATCTTTGAATAATGCAGTTACAATCCAGTCCCGATATGTTAAAACTGCAAAATGGTATTCTCATAACCACGTTAAACCCGTTTTGATTGGTCCAAACTCCAAGCATCAGTTTATGATATCAAGACGGTTCATTTATTATTAAATAAAAGTAAAATGAAAGTTAACGAGAATTGCGGTTCTGGGCTTTTGTAATACTGATCTGGTATTTACTACTATGCTTAAAATTGCAGGTGTTCGAAACGAAGGTGCGAGAGAAGCGCGCTAAGCTCAAGGAGTCAGAGGCGGAGCTGGCGCGGCGGCACGAGGCCACGCGGCGCGCACTCGAGGCTCAAGCCCGCGAGCTGGAGGAGAGGCACCGCGCGCTGCTCGCCGAGCAAGCCGCGTGGGAGAGAGAGACGGGGCTCTCGCTCGATGATCTACGGCGACGCTCGCTCGAGGCCAACAGCAAGGAGTGAGTATACAGAATAAACGCGAATGCGCCAGATCATTTTAACGTATCCTGACGATGATTGATCCATCCATGCATTTGGTGTCAGATGAATCTGATTGAAAGTCGTCACGTCTAGTGCGACGTGCACAAAATGTGACCTCGTTCAATCGAGATCGTGTTTGAGTGGACGTTGCGGACTTCTGTGTTTTAAGTTTTTATTTTAATGAATAAATGATTGATCTCGCATTGTTAATAGACATTAATAAATATTTCTAATCATATTTTAGAAGATATATTTTAGTGATTCTTGCCTATATAGCGCCCGTTAAATGTACATTTCGGACCGCGGGAAATCGCACGTGCCGTTCCACCTCACGCTACGTAACGAACGTGTAAATGCGCGGGGCCGATCGTCCGATCTGGCATGTTGATGACAGCTCATTTTCCACTTTTTAAATCGCGCGCTGTGACGTCATTTAACGTATTATGTAAGACCAAACCATAAGCGCATTTTTAGCACGACAGTTGGTTCCGTAGTCCAAACCGCACAGATCCACCTGCGGTTTGGAACGATCCGCGATCCGAACTTTACGGTATGGAGGGCGTTTTACATGGACGTGTGTAACCTAGCAAGGTGTCGAACTTAAACACATCTTTGATTCGAATGGGCTTCATAAGACGTTTAGCCAATTATAATATGTCTTTACAACTCACTCGCAACTCGCTTGCAACTCTATATGTGAATTTGTTTATTTAGTCTGGTCACTCTACAAACAAGTAGAGTGACCAGACTATTGGTAACATTTTCAACAGAAAAAAAAAATATATGCGAACTAACAATATTACTAAATATACGAAATATTCTATACTAACATAAACGTGAATGTTTTCTTTTACAGAACAATGGACGGAAAAGACAAAAAAGACAAAAAGAAGAAAGGTTTGTTCTAAATCCGCGTCTTGGCGGATCACACCCACCGTAACTCTCGCGTGACTAACGATAATCCTCATGAAGCATTCACATTAGTCGATAACTACAGCCGGGCGGCGTCCTGAGGCTCTCCTTACTTTTACTAGTATTTTATTGTATATATAATATTTATTGTGGTGTATAATTTTTAAGTTCCAATATATTTCAATGGATTGAACATATTGGTAATGACACTTATGATTTTCGTGTATCCGCCTCACGTCAGTTACGATGACTAATGTGATGCTCTTTTACCTAATCTGTTGTGACCTCTTCGTAAACGAGGCCTTATTCTATTCGTTAAATAGCTGTATTTATTATATTATCGGAGCATAATAACAATAAAACAATTTACCAGTAAGGTAAACAACATATCGCAATACAGTGAAGTTGTGGACTCTTGAGATTTAACGAGATTGAGTAATTATTATAGTGCCATTATTTGTTTTCTTTTATGGACTTTCAAGAGCTTTTGCGAGTTTTCCACGCCTCTCTTGCCGATATCGAGGACAGGTATTTTGCTACTCAAATATGAAATTATGAATATGAATAGCTCGATATCGAAGACGTAATGTAAGAAAGCTCGCAATTAGGTTCAGTGAATAACATTTTCTTCTAACTAATGAATGTGTATACTTTTTGTAATTGTAACAGTGTGGAAATTCTTTAAATGACTAATGAAATGGCTTATGTGTTGTACGTATTGCTACATTCCTGTAAATGAAACTCAAGTTTTGTAATAATTTAAGTGATTTTCCCCTTGATTTCTAAGATATCTTCTTAATCGAATTTCTTAATGCAATTTATGAATTTTGAAAATTTTCAGATTGGTCATTTAAGGCTGTTGCAAGTGGGATAGCCATATAGAAATCATTGCACTGTATTCACACTATTTAGACCGTATACCGTAATGTACTTACAAAAGAACAACGACGTAAAAGACTTATGTTATTTAACAATATTTATTTATTAAGGTCAAATTTTTTATATCTGTGTGTTTATCAATTTTTCCATGACAAAGCATTTATTTTGACGATGAGTCTGGCCTAAATTTGTATGGGTTTCTTACGAGTTTTGATACATTTATAGACTCCATTTGTTTAGCTTGTGTTAGCTAAAGCACAATCACTTTTACTTGATTTGACTTATACGTCCACAGAGATGCCAAAATAGTTAGTAATATTTTCTCATTGGAACAATTGTCAGATATTGAAACTAATAAAAGTTCAGCTCAAAATTAAATTTAGTAAACAATATTGCTAGTTTAATTTCTATTGACGCTAGCTAGTTGAATGTGGTATTTACAAAATATTGATAGATTTTTTCCATAGACGTGTAATTCTATTTCTTACGTATAGTAAGTAACATTACAATTTTAATGTTGCCACATTGAATTTTTTTAATGACATTTACTATAACATCTTTGTATTTTAGAATATGTAGTGTCGATACTACTTCAGGTTTTTAAAGTTTAATTAGACTTTCTAAAATAGCGTTGCAGTTGAGCTTTGGTGCATTGGGATAGGCACAGCGTCTCTACGTTTTGCACAGTGTATTTTTTACCTCAAGAAGTATCCTTATTGTAATTTAAGTTCCATTTTTTCCAAGTCCAATTTAAGTTCCAAGTTTTATTATTGGCTTAATCTAAGGAGATTGATATTCTAAATGCGAGAGTAGAACACACACGTTTGTACACCCGGAGTACAAATAATTACTAAATAATTTAATTAAAATTGTTAGTATGTTCCAAATTATGTCCAATTTCGTGTTTTTACATTTAGCCATTTTACTCCGCCCAGAGGGCGTTGACGGCCATACTGAATGAAAAGATGGCTGAATATTATGCCTACCTAACGATATAAACGCTATGTCCTCACCTGGAAAACGAAAGAATCACTCGAACTTGCTAAGTGGCTCAGAACTAATTTTTAAGCGAAAATTTTCTTATTCGCCATTGCATTATTTTCTAAAAATAATTCGATAACGGCACACCGGTTTTTACTCTCGCATTTCGAATATTAATATCCATAGATTAAGCCAATAAAATAATGATTTCACTTTTTTGAGGCAAAAAAACACGGTGTGTATTGTGCTTAGTGATATAAAGTATGCTCATAGTTGTGTGAGATAGGATCTAGCTCTAGCTAGGTGTTAGTGTTTTTAATTTAAGGGAGGGGTTGAAGCACTGCTCATACAATTGTTTTGTACTCATTGTTCTTCATATTCTGTACCATAGATTCCTTATAACATGTTATAAATCTATATTACGTTACTACATGTACAGCGCACGTCTTAGATGGCTGACAGTCTGAAGTTAGCTGCGTATTAAAACTGAAGAATAATATCTCCTAAGAACCTACTGCGCGATTGTAGCTATGTTCAGACTGTTAACATATTGGCGAGTGCTCTATTATCCTATAACTCTTAGATATTCTATACATGTCTTTTGTAAATATTTTTTTAATCGCATCTAGATGGTCTAGACCATCGACGCGTCTACGACAATGCATTATATTATATACGATTAAATTGTTATAATTTGGTCGTCTGTATTAATTTCCTACACCGCAGTATTGATTTTCGCGTTTATATTTAGGCGTTAGGTACAAAGTGTATGCTTATTTTGTATTTTGTGTAGGGTGATCAACTGATCACCCACTACCATACGATTATTTGCATAGTCATTATAAAGAATGTACGGACAGCAATGAAGCGAGACGGTGTAATATATTGTACCTTTAAATAAATATAAATACGTAATATATTACTATGCGTTTTATTTATCTGACGCTTAGCTTTTGCTCGCGATTACGTGCGAGTTAAATGAAAATGTTCAAACTTCATGTTTATATAGCTTACAGCCTTTAAACCAAACCAGTAATTTGTGGCATTGGCGCGTTCATAAACAAACTATAAATATAACAGTGCTATAAATAACTATAAATATAACATAGAAGTGCAGATTTATGGATGCTTTTGCACCACGACACAAGAACAAATTGGCGGGTTTCGAACCCGCTACTATAGTAGATAAGGGTTAATTCACACCGAAACTAACGACACGTGACATGGCGCTGAATTTTTAAGGTAGCTATTCAAAATTGAACTTTATTTATTACACAAGAAGATACACGTACTATCTTGAAAATGCAGCGACGCGTAGAGGTGCGTATCGTCGCGATGTGGACTGACCCTTAGCGTCAGTTCACACTACATCAAGACGCGACGCGGCAGATTGAACTCTATTTACTACACTAAAAGAACGTTTCATTGCAAGAGTTTGAATTACGAGCTGTACCGGGCTGCACAGAGCGGCGCCGCTCTCGCAACAAAACGTGTGTCTTTTGGTGTAGTGACTAAATTTAAATTGGAAAATCGCTTTCTTAAAAAGTGCGCGTCGGGTTGCGTCTAGGTGTGAGCTGACACCGTGTTTAATACTTATTGATTGATATTGGAGGATGATATTGGCCGTGGCGTTGTTTCTTATGTCCCATTATGCTTATTCTCGTCAGCTTCGGGAGGCAAATGGGACAGTTATGAATATACTGTGTAAAATGAAACTCATCGCAATATATAAATCTTTTTATTTTGTATTGTATACGAGTACACGGCACACAACATCCGTTCAAAACCCGTTCATCAATACCGAACACAATACACGAATACCTTCGTAATAATCTACATCCAGTCACATACAACCTCGATAATATTTATTACGTTAATAACATTACTACATCTATTCATATAATAAATCTTTGGCAGCACTATGGAAAATATAAATCTAATTTATCATAATGAGAATGCAACTTTGAATATACCGCAACAATCAAATCACAACATTTTCTTGACGAATACACATTAAATCCATCTTATACTTTACACGAAACGCGAGTAAATTACGAAAGTTTACCTAATTAAATAAACATTATATTATATAATATGTACAGTTGGGGGTTTACACCTTCATTATACTTCTTGAAACAATATAAATATATCTAGTCGTTAACGCTTTCAATTGGTCTATAAAAATAAACGATGGTAGTGTGGTTTTCAATCGTAAAACAAATAATCTAGCACAGTACGAACAACTCGTTTTCCTAAACTATTTCTATTCCGGTACTCGACTATCCGATTCCGACTAAAGCGGACCCTGTCCCAAACTACACGTATTATATTTATAAACTATTCATTACAATTAATTACTATTATTGGTGTTCTTTTGTGTACCACTAGAGACTAGGTACATTTAACATTTGTAATCACTGAGGACGTTGCGCTACCGAATATGCTGTAATATCACAATCTGTAACTTTAAATATAAATTACGCTAGCCGATATCTCTGGTTGGAGCTAAACCAACTACGTAGGTACTTGATATAGGCGTGTCATATTGTCAACAAATGATCGCTGTTCAACGCTTTTTAATATTTATAATTTGACAGAATAAGCAGATTTTATATTAGATTATAATAGAATTTCCTACCAAGCAATTGAATTATTGCGTAATTTTCATTAAATGATTAACTCTCGGTTCCAGAGGGGTTTCGTCGGTAGTTTATCTATTTAATAGCGTTTTTAATTGGTTATCGCGTGTGCGCCATCCAATCAAAAGAGCTATTGAATTAAAACTACCGACAAAAGCCCTCTGAAACCGAGCATTAGACACTGAACACTTCTCAGTCATAAGTTTGTGTCATAAGTTTTGACATTTTAATTTGATTAACCTATTCAAAGTCAAGAGTCCCGAGTCGTTCACCATTATTCCTGAGACTCTACCTTTGCATGATTGAAATAAGCTTGGTATAAATTATTATTACTTGCTTTTACGCTGTGTAATAATATTATCAAATCAGGAAAATAAAGAGAGTCTACACTCTACAGCCTACGAACTGCTCCGGAGATGCGTAGGTCGTAGAAGTAGTAGTAGGCGTAGCCTATGCGATTCGCGAAATGAATAAAATTGAAGTGTCTGTGTGTAATTTTAAATCAGCAGCTTTTCACTAGCTACATATGAAAGTATATATACCGTATATATACTTAGAATAAAAATATTTTTTTTGAATATTTTTCGGTCCGTCTATTTATCTGTTTGTTCCGACTACTATCTCTGAAACGGCTGAACTGACTTTTACGGGAGTTTAATTGGCAGATAGGTGATGTTATGAGGAGTTACTTAGGCTACTTTTATCTTATTGTTCCGATAAAAAATACCTCTGTTACCTTTTCTGTTACTTTTTTTTTTTTTATAACAGCTAAGAGGCAAACGAGCAAGACGGGTCACCTGATGGTGAGTGATTCACCGCCGCCCACGGTCACCAGCGACGCCAGTGCGTCCAGTAGGTTATTTTATTAGAAATTAGACATAGCTTTTAACTAAATAATTTTTAATATTAATAATTTAAAAAATGTTCATTGCATAAATTTACAATAATCATATTGCATGGTAGATAATAATTTAAAGTTATTAAGGTAAGATTTATCAATAACTGCTTATTAGAGATGTGTCAATTTTAATTTATTTATTTGCAGTTCCTTGAATTTTATTCAAGAGATTTAATTCAAGATACTGTATCTTGATAACATCGTTGATAATAATTGATAATTCGAAACATCATAAATTGTGTTTATATTTAATGAAAATTAAAAACACAGACATTTTGATAATGCACATCAAAGATATATATAAAAAAAAATATTCCTTTTAAAATAAGGTTAGTTGTTAGTTAGTTACTTGTCCTTCTTGTGATTATGATCTCTGTAAATTATGTCTAAACGTGGGACTTAAACAATAGAATCTAGTAACTAATTCGTAAATATAATTTTGCGATTCGTCCAATGTCTATATTTTTAACTAGTAAGATTAAGAATCGTTGAGATTATTAAAATTACGTCATTAAGTGAAAAGCTAAAATTCGAACTTTACGTGAATGAAAAATCGAAAAATTATTTAGAAATTTCGAAAATTGAATTACCTACCCATTAGAAACGTCTTACAAAATTAAGTACGTAGTAGATAAGTATTAAAATTCGAAGCGTTATTCTATACGAGTCTAATGTTACGTGGCCACATGTTCGATTCACAACTCTTATATAAAGCTTATGAAGCTCATTAAATTAATATAATTATAACAAGCCTTAACTATCATCAATCGAACGAACTTATCCTAAAACGATCGATATTCAAAATTCAACGGTATCCGGATTTGTAAAGTCGCGTATGCACTAGGCATCAATTGACACGCAACACGCGACGCTCAATATGTTTAACGACGTTGCAAAACGACGCACGATGAAGTTTCCATTGGCGCGTAACATGAGCAGTAGATGTAGACATACAACGTTATTAAACAAAAGTTCCGCGGTTTTTTTTAACATCCGTTGGCAACGTGTCGCGCGCCAGATGTTGCCTAGTGGATACGAGTCTTAAAGGTACATATTATTTTGTGGCTTTATTATAGCGATACTTTACAATATTCACGATATATACTATAGATATGAAACAGAAAAAGTGTTATATAGACCAAAGATAGGCGAATGTTTCAAAACAAACCAGAGACAATATGCACAACATAAAGTACAAACATTAAGCAGACACATGGCACACATTACACTATACAAATATGCATGACTATAGCACGGTCGCCGAGCAGAGGCAGCATTCGCTACAGATAAAGAGACGATTGATACAAACGAAGTCCACATACGATATGTCAACTGATCATAGTAAACTTCAGTTGTCGTAGTTCCCGTCTTTATGAAAACGCATTATATATCTGTCTCCTTAATTTTGTGTATTGCTTCATCGTTCCAAATATATCTACGAGTTCGTATAATATGTGAGCTTAATTAATTTGCGAGAGACAGATATTCCACACGTTTACGGAAAAATGCCTCTCTTACAGCGACCTATACAATATTTATTTTTATATCAGTCAGTATTGTCTTATTACTTTATAGGTGGGCGTACTGTTTTCGATAGGTAAAATATTCTATTAAAACACCCCAGTAACTTGTGCATCGAATAAATTATCTGCTTAAATCTTACCACGGTAGGAAAATCAACAATTTATAGGTAACTTAATGTTTTTTCTACAACCTCGGTACACTGAATGCTTAAGCACTTTAACTTCTCAAATGTTTCCTTTACAGCTAGCGATTTTAAACGTCGAATGTACTCATTAATTCAATGCAACACAGTTAGGCACGATCGATAGTAACACTGTAACCTAACAATAAATACTTAAACACTAAATAACGATTGCCCTCCTCACGTAACGATACATCTACAATGATATGTTCACAACGCTGGTATGTATCTATAACATCTAACCACATGCCTGTGAGTAGCAGATCGCGGCCGCAGTCGCAATAGCATGCACAGTGCAATTGCCAATGATCTGTTTATCTTCTTCCCGCGGTCTATATAACACCGTCTGTAGGGCGAGTGAGGGCTCCCGGGAGCCACCAGAGTCAATTTCCAACGCTTCACGCTATCCTTCCGTCGAGAAGATGAAGTACGACATCCACTAGAAACATTCTCACATGCAACACACGCCTAGATCCCGACACAATCATGCACATGTCCAGCGCATAGATAGCTCGGCTTAGTATGTAAATCGTATTCTAATCAATTTATTTACATAGTCGGTCGAATCGAAATGACAATGCAACATCGAATGCGGAGTAAAACTGTGTTGTTGAGTATGTACTGATGTGGCTGAGGAAACTAGAACATCTATGCGTTAAATCATAAGAAGCGTCCGTGCGTGACAAACAAAATGTGCAACAGGACCACAGAAAGTGCGACAGTGCAAAATAGTTGACAGGTGAAAGAAAGAGTCAGAAAATAACATAAGACGCTTATTATATATTATCCGCTATACTACCTCTAGAGGGGGAAACTTAAAAAAATAGTCTCCTCTCGGTGTTATCTTAAGTAGGTATTAATGTAAGTGTAATATTATTTAGTGTAACAAGTTTGTAATTATTGTACGATTTCACTCTTATATTAATGATCACAAGTTTTATAATGAGGCATATTCTTAGTGTGATTCGACGTCTGCTCCGACTCCTTATTCGGCTAAAGTGACGGAACTTCGAAAACTCTAATCGTCGTTACATTATTCGTATATCTTATGAATACTTTTACACAGCCAAATGCGTAGAGTTTGCTAGAATATAATAATAAGTTAAAAGTTAATTCACTTTGTGTGTCGCAAGTGGTCTGCAAAATATAACTTGTATATCGTACTGTTCATCTTAATACAAAATAAATAACTGTAATCTATTTATTGCAAAATTCCAATAGATGACAGTTGTGTCGATCACGGATTCGGCACACATTATTATAGATGGTAGTTACTAAGGATTGCCCACTAGCTAGACTTCGCTTTGAGTCGGACTCGTGAGACATACCTAATTGGGATATGAAGTGCCCGGATCAAACGTGAATATTCTGATGGGCTATGAGCAAAACGTACATAGAAATAATAACAAATGTTTTCTTGTGGTTTTGCTTTATACATGTATGATAATGTGTGTTGAATCCCAGACAAGCAAGCAAAGAGGTGCATTGGTCGCAATGCTTGGAAGCACTTTGTGGAAATAAAAAAATCTTCGACTGTGCTAAGCTTGATTATTGTGATAGCTTTTATTTTGCTTAAAAAGTGTTTTTTTTTAATTAGTAGCTAATTCTCACACTTGTTCTACATTTTCAAGTATGCTTTGCACAAATCAGAAAATACAAAAATGTAGAGTACGCTTTTATAAATTGTGGAGCGAATTTGCTACTTATTAATGTAGTAGGCACCTTCATACATAAATAAATATGCAACTTTGTGTGGTCATAAAAAATTAAAACCCTATAAACCCCTATCAGCTTGAATTCTAGGATTGTTCAATAAGCTGTACCTACTTAACTAAGTAAGTGTATACCTTCAAGTTTACTTTAAAATGCTTATAATATGACTGCATACAATTAATTTATTTATAATTTAATGGGCAAGTGGAAACAAACATCAATTGTAAAACAGGGCTGCCACGTAAACGATTTATTGCTCATTATTATTAGCCCTATTTGTTATGGTGACAACCCTGAAAGTTTATGCACCTCTCTGCTGCTTGTCCGATCGACCTCGGCGACGTTGTTTTAAGACGTGCTTAAAACAGAAGGAAGCTGACCCTGGTCCGGCGCGCGTCGCCCTTGCCGCGCCGGCCCATGCCGTACTGTCACATGGTCGTGTCGGACGAGCTCCCCCCCGGCTTCGCGTCGCCCCCGCCTCCCCCCGCTGCCTCCTCGTCCCGCGCGCTGCCGCGACCCGCCGCCGCCGACAGACCGGTAAAGTCCAGTTTATACTGCACAACAACAACAGTTAGTAAGGGGAAGATTGCCACTATTGGATCACTCGCTAACAAAACGCATTGAGGAACCAAAACAAGAGAGGGACAAAGAAAGAGAAAGCAAGCTCTGTCTGTCTGTTATTTATGTTATTCCACAGTAGAATGCATTTTATTAACGAATTTGACCGATGCCTACGACACCGCTACGGCACCCATTGAAATGACATAAAACACCATGCACGTCGATCACTTTAATTAGTAATGGTAGAAAATTTTGTTTAAAACAAAAAACGAACGACAAATATACCCATCAAACAATTCCCAATTCAATGGTAGCAAAATTTTGATGCGCTTTTATGCCAACTAGCAAAACTCCATAAAATATAGCGCGTCCTTAAGTTTACGATACTATAAACTCCAAGGAAACTCACACATATTCTAAACTAATAATATCAAATTGTCAATTGCAACATCACATAAACAACATTCATAATATTAGTCGCTATCAGATACACCATCAAACTTTCTACTCTAGGATTACGGTTAGTCTGCTGTTAATCAGAAGTACCAAATGTTGTGAAAGCCCCAAGCGGTTCAAGTTAACTCCACACATATACCTACGTCATCCATTCAATACACTATTTTCACTCTTAAATGTGGATGCTTTTCGTAAATTTGGCTTCCAATGCATAGCAATTCTCTCGGGCATACAGAGGGAGTACTGAAATTATCAAAATAAAATGAAACAAAAAAGGGGTCAAAAACAATTTTAAAATAATTTCCTCGTCTGATTAAGTTTGGTGTAATTGTTGGCAGGTGTTGAGGAATAACTTCCGAGTCACTGTAAGGAGTTCGCTGTATACTTCTAGCTTTCTAGCTTACTCTGTACCTTTGGCGAATACAAAGACTAGTACACATCATTAGCCATAAAATTCCCAAGAAGAATACATAATGCATGCGTAGTGTAACTACATACAGACACAGAGATACATGAATGTTGGTTCTGATAGTGCAATGAGACAGACCGAGTCGCCATTAAAATATTCCGAGGTTTTGTTTATCGCTTTGTCCATCGGTATAAGACCCTGGGCAATCACCAGCATAGCGATACAGAAAAATAAAAACAAATCAATAACAGAACACAACATAAAATAAACAGAGGAGTAAAATAATTAAAAAAACTATATATCTATGCCAATCTAATAACTAAATACTAAACAGATTTATTCTTGTAAATTTTCATGTACATAAATTATAGGACGAATCGCTAATTGGACCAATTACGAGGACGTTCGACGAATATAATTGGTCCAGAAGCGATTGAGACCAATCGCGCCTGCAATTGTTGACCCATCTATAATTAAATATCAGAAATTTTTACCTGACACATGAACATAACGAGACCCATGCCCGATCGCAGTCAGACTTCTGTTTTAGATTATGATTGCAGATCTTTAATTATAGACGAGATTAAAGTAAATATTTATGAGAATCGCAAATGAATATGACAAGAATAAATCCCAGGGCTGCAATCACACTGTAGTATCCCCGCAAGTCTAACAGTCACGAACGAAATATAATCTTCAAAGTACTTAACAGGTGCAACACTCTGGTGTCTTTTAATCACTCCCACACTCGACGCCCACGGCAAAGGTACCTAAGGAACATTACGTTCCAATGCACTAAAATTTTTATTTTGCCTAGATTTCTCTATACTCATAAAAAGTGCCATGTGATGTTTGTAAAAAAACTTAATTAATAGCACTAAGAATGTAACAGTTGTCTGTATCACCTTGTTCGCGCAGTCGAAGCATGTCGTGACTACTTTGCTGATCACGTTCATGAGGTGCTTAGTTTCTTGTATAACATTATCTACTTTACTAAAGGTAGCCGCTCTCCCCACTGTCGGCTCCTTAACAGTGAATTGCAGCTGCTGGACGTATGTAGGAACTTTATCTAAGTGCTCCAATAGTTCTTTTTTTACCGTTCCCGCAGGCACCTTAAAATAATCGTAGCATAAATATTGATTCAACAGCATAAACTTCTCGACCTCTGAGGTGTTATCGTTATTACCTGATAAGAAAATTGCCGAACTATTTTATAAAGCCTATTAGCTTCTTCCGCAAAATATTCCGCTTGTGTGAAGAGGTCTTGAGTTGTGTTGAGACGGCCTTCACCTTTCGTAAACTGATACATAGCGAAGGCCATGGAAGACATATTTTTCGCCCTAAAAAAAGGATATATCAAAATACGTAAAAACACGAAACATATTTTCATAACTACATACCTCTTCACAATATCGTTGTTCTCATCGGCGCCCTGCCACTTTTCCGTTTCCGCATCCATTTCCGACGACATCATTTTCATTTCTAGGCCTGATTTCGCTATTTTCGCCTGCTCCTCTGTATCTAATTTCACAGCCTTTAACGGTTTACTCGTCGTTCCGTGTTTCTGCACAAATTATGTTTTGGTTATGGTCGAGTTAAGGGGGGCGATCAAAATAAGGAAGCGACACTTACTCCTGGCCTCGGGAGGCTACTGTACTGTTGTTTGTCGGGCCTCTCCTCCGTCAGGTCTAGGAGCTCCTTGGCGAGGCGAGCGGAGTCGGAGAGCAGCCAGGCCCACATGTCGACGAACACGTCGAGGTTCTCCCGCGCCGCCGCGCTACTGGGGTGCGCCGCCAGCGTTCGCGCCGCCGTTACCACTTGAGGCCCATATATCCTCAAATTAATTTCGGCGAATTTCGCACTAACTTGAAGGGTCTCCGACATCGCTATATGCCTGAGTAGTTTGCAAACCTGTGATTTATAAAAAAGCTTAGTATACGCGATCATTCAATAGGCGTTAAAAACGTAGTAGGCCTTTCCCCTTTTCATTTTTGTAAGTTAGATAAAATCGGGCCAACTTTTTTACTGATCGCCAATCATATTATATTATGTGTCAGATTTAACATCCATTTTTTTTGAAGCGAAGGAAGTGTGACGTGTGATAAACGACCGCGTAAATTCGGCACGATTATTATCTACTTTAATAAAAAAGACGGAACGTGGACGAGAGGCCATGTATGAGACGGAACAAAGTGACCTGCCTCTATGATATGATCTAATTGTTCGTGTAGACGGCTGGCGATACTATGCAGTCTCTCTGATTCTCTCTCACCACAGGAACTTGCTGAAAACAAAAGGGTTGTTGCATTCTGATACGTGTTTGTATTAGTAAATTGATAAGCGAACACTCTTGTGTCTATTGTGTTAGTGTTTTAAATTGATTGACAAATATTTGAAAACTACACTCAAGTGTTCGCGTGTTAGGCAATCACACTGTACCTATTTTTTGTCGTTGGTTACCTATGTGCGCTAGGTCTGAGGCGAGTTTCCTCGCTTCCTCGGCTAGAGGCGCCAGGTCTCTCGCCTGGTCCCTGGCGGCCACTACGAGCGCTTTCTCCAGTTCCGTGGCCGCACTGGTAGCGCCGGCGCACGCGCTTTCTAGCGCCGCACCACTACCGCCTTGCTCTTCCTAAAATTGTGTTCCAATTTTGAAACTTTAATTTTTTTAATTCTTCCATCTTTATGTTCAGCCGATGGAAAGTGATATGTTTTTATATCGAAATATACTTTACAGTGTTTTGGGATCTCATTGTCTTTATACATTGTACATCGTATATTCTGTCAACTTTAACAATTAGGCTATCCTTATTAAAATTCATTTTGAAATGGATGGCAATGAAAAATATTCTAGTTTCATAACAACATAGATAGTCTGTCGTTACACTGAAGTGTAATTTCAGTATGTCCGAGGACGAGTGAAACTACTTGTAATTATCGTACACAATATCGACACATTGTTAATAATCGATAGTAAAGATTTATTGAAAATGAACGTTAAGACATAAAAGTATTGTTATGACGATTGTACCTTATTTATTTTTCCAAGGAAGACTCAAAAGATGAGCTAAAATATTCTCGGAGACAAGATAAAACAAAATACCATAGCAAAATATGGAAGAACATAAATTGAGAAAGGTACGCTTCGTTGGTTTGGCCATTTAGTAGGTAAGGGTAAACAGACGAAGAGAGTTTATTGTGCGAATATAATGCAGGACTAGAAGGGCTACTAACCCAAGCGAAACTCACAAATCCTTAATTGAAGATAATATTATTACCTTAGAAAAGAAATTGTAGGAAGCATACAAACCGGTGTAAGTATCAAAAAGTTATGAATGAAGAGAAAAAGTTGAATCTGCTCTATGTAGAGTCGAGTAGTGACATAGTAGTCAATATACACCTATATACAGAATACAATATACAGAATATATATATAATATATATAATATACAGAATACAATATTCTGTATATTGACTTTAAAGATTTTAGTAAATAAATTTCGCAATCGATTGATCTAAGGGTCATTTCACGACGAAACGAGAAGATACTCGACACGGCGCTTAATTTTTAAGATAGCTTTTCAAAATTGAATTTTGATCACTACACAAAAGGATACACGTTTCATATGACATCAGTCATGCACTACACATGCGCTGTGCAGCGCGGTGCAACTTGACATTCGAACTCTAATAATGAAAGTGTATCTTCTTGTGTAACGAATAAAGTCCAATTTTGAATAACTATTTTAACAGTGCAGCTCCGCGTTGTGGTATCGTTTCGTTTCGGTGTGAATTGACCCTAATGTGATTGTTTCATTGAATCGGCCAGACAATGTGTTAATTACTATAGAATAGAAATTCACACAATATCTGACCGAATCTATTCTTCTGTTTAGAAAATCTTTTATTTAGAAATTAAAATGAAAATTGTAAAAATGCATAATCTGGTGTGTATAAAGTAGGTTCTCACTAAAGTGACAGCGACGGCGACGAGCCTTTCTAATTCGTACGCTATCCGTTCGGCAAGGGCCAGTATTCTTTGCCTGTGCTCGTGTGAGGTGTACGCAGAGTCTGTGAAATCGTGCGTTCTCTCCACTAGGGCTCTCAGGGTGGCCGCTAGCGCTCTTCTCCTCGCGCTGTCGGCGCCCCCGCGCGCGCGCGCCGCCCGCACTTGCGTCGAGAGACCGCGCAGCGCGCCTAGCGCCGTGCCCGACTCCCATTGCGCCGCCTAATAGAAAAAACTTGTTATTAAAAAAAACAATAGGCACTGGCCGCATTCAAACGAGAATAAATTTATTCTGTTTTTAAATTTGACAGCTGTAGTAAATCTATCTGAAAATCTGTTCAAATTTATTCTTGTTTGGTCGAACTTATATCCGAATAATCTCTTGTTCATCTTTCATCTTGTTTGGTCGAATATAATATACCTACGCCACATGTTATTTATTTAAGCTCAGGATAAAGCCCAATCATTGGCACTCCTCCAGTTATTGGCACTTTAATTTCAATTTAAAAAGAGGTCTTTTAATCCTTAAATTGGAAATAAAATGTGCCAGAACGGTATAAGATGCTCTAACATTTTTCAGCGATATTTCCGACAATGCCTCGGCTGTATGTTCCCTGTACAGGCACACGCTGTTAAAATTATAATAGCTAAAGATTTCGTGTTACTTAAGTAGAACCACTAAAAGCAAAGGGTTAACTTAGTCGTCACTCAAGTCTTGTTAAAACAAAACTATATTATTTACCATAATTACATCTAAGTGCCAATCATTGGTTAATTTGCCTCATAAACGACAGTGAACATATTTCACCCACAAGCGAATAAAAAATGCGTGTTCATAGCTCCTTAAAAGCTAATTGCATATTCTACTGTCTTAGAATTCGTTCTGGCTTTAATGTTTTTATTCTTTTGCTGCGTTCAAGCAAAGCCTTTTAGCCGAAGCGAGCTGAGTTTGACTAGCGTGCTTCAGCTGATTTTGTGAGGACGAACAAATACCTACGTAATTTAATATGTAAAGTGCTTTCAATTTTCTTATTCCTCCCTTTTACTGTGATTTGAGGCGGTAAAGTTTCTAAAAAGCGTTTTTGAAGCACACGTAAAATGACAAGAACATCGTTTCAGGCGAATAAAAGGTGTATAATTTCAATTATTACATCATATAAAATAGCATTTACACACGTAGCGCCAGTAAATGGCAACATACAACCTACAAGCTACGTTGTGACGTCACATTACATTAAACAAAGTAACATCTTAAGCCGTATGAGCAAAGTTTAGCTATCCAATTTAGTTGTAGTTGTACCTGGTTCGGTTTAAGCTCAGGGGCAAATCCTGTTATACACCTGTGCCACTGGCTGTACCACGAGTAATAACATAGTTAATTAATAATATCAATATTACTCGTAATTGTAATAATATTGGCGTAAGGATATTGGATATTAATTACATTAAAATTCTATAAAAATATATTTATCATAGTAAATTTTTATATTATAATAAGATAAATAAATTTTTAAGAAAAATTATGCATACGGAGGAGTATGAAATTTGGCACAGTTAAAGTTCACGTGGAGAAAGGTGTGCAGAAAGATAATTTTTTTTTATAATGTTTAGAAATACACAGTTAAAAAAATATACACATACTGCCTCAGATTAATAACACACTACCACGCGTTTTTTAATAAATAACACTAGGCGTTGGTTTGACACAATTGTCAATCTTTCTTTCACATTCCATAGACAACATTGTCATATTTTTATCGCGTATCTAAGAGACAAAAGAACCATAGTAAATTTGAAACTTAAAATTTAAAATATGACCCAAGGTCGAATTTCGACCTCTATGCCACCTCTAGTTTTATTTACTATGGAATTGAAGGTCAGAAGTTTTCAGTGGAGATTAAATCGTAAGATTCTCAAAAATTAAGTAGCAGTACCTACTTATAAACATAAAAAAAAATATATAATTTTTTTTTATGTTTATCGTCATAATAATATTATAATCATGTACCATGTTCGAAATAAAAACTCCTAGATTTTTAATATTGAAATGGAATATTTAAAAAGTAGAGCACTAGTATCTACCAGAGTTATATTTCATTTTTTGATTTACATTTTCTACAAAGAACTTCATTCCTTAATAGAGGGAAATGAGATGGAAATCTAATAATACATTTTTTATTCGCCTGAGACGTTGGAAAGAGAAAATGCACTCATCTACCTACATTTGTGACTTATACCTGCTGGTGACTATCCGAGAAAGGTTGCAACTACAAGAGAAATAAAACGTGTTTAATTCTTTAGATTAAAACAAAAAGGAAGATATACGGGAGGGGAGGCACACTTGATATATAGTTGACTATCTATAGGGAGACTAGGTACACTCAGTTTACTGAGCCTGTATGGGCATTATCTACTTTTACGGTAGTTTAGGATAGCAGCAAACTTTCCAAGTGAGTAGAATCGTCAGTTATGGCGCATTTTTAAATTATGGACGATAAATGATTTTTGTTGCAATCAACTTTTATTTTGTAAGTGTTCATTGTGATTTTAATAATTTAGAAACTGTATTTCAGATATGTATGAATATAAAACGAATTCTTACTCATATGTCTTTCCTTTTATTTTGAAAAGTACGAATCAAAATCGACTTTAATGATTAATTTGTTTATAGCATAACACACGGTACACTTCATAAGGGGAGACTTGATCCCTCCTGGATCAAGTGCCCCTGAAAACATTTTAAAATTTTGATTATATATTTCTATTTATTTTAATTAAGATACAAAAAAATATCAAAGTATGCAACCATAAAAATAGTGAAAAATGTTACGCTAAAATTAACGATAAAACACCGCATGCTAATACAGTAATTATAGTAATTTAATCTTTCAGTGGCCTTTTAAATACTAAATGAATGTTAAATATATGTAGAATATATAGTAATTGAATGGGTTGGGGGGGGGGGGGTCAAATTAAGTGTCCCTTACATGGGGACACTTGGTACAATTCCCTGTCTTAAGTGCCTTTATGGAGGATATTAGGGCTAAAAACAAAAAAGGAATCAAGTGTCTCCAGTCTCTCCTTATAATATATCAATTGTAAAAGAATTAAAATTTCCAATCTTAAATAAATTGCTAAAGGCTAAAGAAAAATGCAAGTGTGTGACTGCAAAAGGAATTTATTATTAGTGAAAATTAGAGCAGTCCTCTTATTTATCAATAAGCCTAGCTGGTGTTATATCTAAACCTAGGCTATAAAATATTGTTATGATTAATAAGGAGTGAAAAGAGTATGAACTAATGTATGTTCCTATAATTTTAAATAAGACATAAATATCGTTAGCAAGCACTAAGAAGGATTAGAGGGGGAGTTTCGGATCGTCTCCTGAAAAGAGCACAGAACCCAGTGGAATATAAATAGCAATGACCTGTTCATAAAAGACGAAGAATAATAAATCCTGACTACACCTACTACCTATATCTACTTATCTACAACTTGCAGGCGATGTGTGAAAGAGTACACATATAGGAGTAATAACTTATCGTCCATTAAGGGCGAAGATTACACCTACAGTACTAATATCGATATTTAACAATGGGGGTTGGTGTTGAATGGTGAACATTTAGTGTTATATGTATTTTTAATGCCGTAAAGTAATTAAATAAAAAAACCACAATAAAATGTAAGGTGGGCCACCCTTATAACTTAGGGGTATGAAAAATAACTTTCAACCTATTACCGTACCTACGTACCTACCGAATACACCTGCGAAATTTGATTAAAATCGGTCAAGCCATTTCGAAGGAGTTCTGTCATAAACACTATGACAAGAGAATTTTATACATAGGATATTTTAGGTATATGTATCTTGAATTTATTTTGACTGTTGTAGCAAAAATTTTGGCATCGACATTTTACGTAAGCTATGTTAATCAAAGACAGAAGCTCTCCTAAACTCGTACTCGCCGTCGCGAAATTTTACTCGATCTTTCAAAATATATTACGGTGTTACTGAAGGATTTCTCGTTAACGATTGCCATTATATCGCGAGACGCTGACTGATATCGACAGCTTAATGCCTCGAATTAGGTTGGGGGAGACGGTAGTTTTAAACTCGTGTTTAACTCCCATTATGTTTCCGATTTAATTATCGCCGCTTCCACTTTATTAACTTTCGACATTGTAATTCCTAATCACTTTTTATTATAGATTTAATCACTGCTTATAAATTTGATTTACGAGTTCATTCACCAAGTATTCTTATCGCTAATATTGGAATTGAAATATTTTGCCTTGTCAGTCTTGCCCTAGTAAGTAGTAACTAAACCTAATGATGTAATGTAGGATAGGACAATATTAAATAGCCTAGAAATACCTTAATCAGTGAAGCAATGACATGAAGCTTTAAACATTTTTTTGTGCATTTTATACTTTATTTTTCACTAGTGTAAGTAAGTAGTAACTAATAACTATGATAATGATAATTAATTGTGTGAATACTAATAATACTAATATTCACCTGTTTAATAATATATTTAGAAATATGCTGTACTAAATTGCAGACTTACATTAATTACAGCTTTTTCTGTTACCAGTTTCATAAAATATTGCTTCTACGCTACATCTAGCTCGATTAGAAAGGCAATTAGTAGATGTGCGTCCTGGCTCGACACAGCTTTAAACGCCATTCTGTAGTCTGAATTATTTTTTAATTTTGCGTCTTTTTGGTGCGCTCGAAATGGATTCGGCGTTGAATTATGATTCAAAATAGAAATATGAAGAAAGAGCACTAAGTGATTGTTGAGTGAATTTGAAAAAGCACAAATTTCATGCATTGGTATAGGTATCTACTAATTTAAGCAAAGTTATTAGAAATATTAAATAAAAACTAAATTAATATAGTTTAAGTTCTCACATCAACTGTGTGTAAGACCTGTTAAGTTTGTTGCTTTTAGCTAAATATTTCAAACACACATACTTTGAAAATATTTTGCATAGACAACCTCTAAGCTTTAATAGTGGCTTGTGCTGTAAAACTGAAGGGGCATAAGATAAAGGTCTAAAATTCAAATCTAATAAATAATAAAAATATTTCACGGCCTGATAAGTAATGTGCAAGATCGACTTCAAATTGTAGATCTACCAGAGTTAGCAAGTGTTTAATTGGTTAGAAATGGCCAAATTCCATTGTAAATCGTTGAGCTACCAGAGTAAGCACATGAATATTATTTATTTGGCTAGAAATGGCCAAATTCCAATGTAAACCGTTGAGCCGCCAAAGTAAGTGAATATGTTTAATTGGCTATTAATGGTCAAATTCCATTCTAAATCATTGAGCCACCAGAGTAAGCGAATATTGTTTAATTGGCTAGAAATGGCCAAATTCTATTGTAAATCGTTGAACAGCCAAAGTAAGTGAATATGTTTATTTGGTAGTAATGGCCAAATTCCATTGTAAAATTGTTTAGCCACCAGAGTAAGTAAACGAATATGTTTAATTGGCTAGTAATGGCTAAATTCCAATGTAAACCGTTGAGCCGCCAAAGTAAGTGAATATGTTTAATTGGCTAGTAATGGTCAAATTCCATTCTAAATCATTGAGCCACCAGAGTAAGCGAATATTGTTTAATTGGCTAGAAATGGCCAAATTCTATTGTAAATCGTTGAACAGCCAAAGTAAGTGAATATGTTTATTTGGTAGTAATGGCCAAATTCCATTGTAAAATTGTTTAGCCACCAGAGTAAGTAAACGAATATGTTTAATTGGCTAGTAATGGCTAAATTTCATTGTGAATCGTTAAGGCACCAAATACTACACTTATATTATAAATTTTACCAAAATGCAAGGGGGCTTCGAACTAAAACATGTATTTTTAAGAGAAATGATTTCCTTAACAGCTATGACGCAATATGAATATCTGAGACGTGGTTGTTAGAAGAAATTCATGACGAAGAGTTGTTTGACGACAGGTACTTAGTTTTGCGGCGTGATATAGCTTGACTGGTCAGTCTATGGGCGGAGGAGTGCTACTCGCGGTCCACCGGAACCTTGCTGCTGCGGAGCGCGTGGACTGACGCTCGTTTTCCGAGGACATCTGGGTGACCATCACGCATAAGTCTATTCGCAGTAGGTTAACTACTTATATTCACATTTGTACACTCTACTTCTGTAAGCAAAATGAGGGAAACAGTTCCAACACTCAATTGGATAATTTTTCAAATAAATTGTCCGACGTAGTCAATGCGGCATGCATTTGCACATGCATGACAAATTTATTATCATAAGTGATTTTAATTTACCTTTCATCGATTGGAATGAGTATGGTGATCACTCAGTGCATACAGGGTTTTATCTTAACCGAACACAAATAGAATTTATAGATACCCTAGCACAATGTAATTTATCTCAGTGTAGTCAGGTATGTAATTGTAACAAGGCTGTTAGATTTAGTATTCTCCAATATCGAGATTGATGCTACCCCTTGTGACGAGCCTTTAGTACCGGACGATCTCCCTCATAGGTAATTGTGCATTAATATTAATTTAACTGTACAAAGAACAATGGATGTCAAGGAGAGAATAAAGTATTATTATAATTCGGGTAATTATGATGCTTTATGCGCAGCTCTGGATACAATTAATTGGAATAACATTTTAAATAATAACGCGTTAGAAGAAGCAGTTAAACATTTTTATGATAATATTTATGATTTACGTAACACCCACATTCCCCATAAGCTCGTGTCGTCGTCCAAAACTTTCCCTCCCTGGTTTGACACATCTTTAAAAAAGTTGCTAAAAGAAAAATTTAAACATCATCGCAAATACAAATTATATGGAAATCTTAACGATTATAACACTTTCTCACTACTAAGAAACAGAGTTAAAACTTTAGAACGTCAATGCTATGAATCCTACATTAATAAAACTGAATTGAACATAGTAAACAACCCTAGATCATTTTGGACATATATTAAAGATAATAAAAAAGCTTGTAATGTTTTTCCCTCCACTATGACTTATAATGAGATACTGGCAAGTAATGGTTGGGAGGTGTGCAACTTATTTAACACCTACTTTGAGGCTAATTTTCAACAATCGAACTCCAGCCGATCTAGGCATAATAGGCACCTATTATTTTCAGACCGTTGATATGAGTAATCATGACATAAGAAATATTGATATTGATTCGTCTGAGATTTTCAATGCACTTAAATCGGTTAATATTAGTAAAGAAGCTGGCCCGGATAATCTGCATCCCATACTAATTGTTAAATGTGCTAAGAGTCTAGTCCATCCTCTTTGTATGAT
Organism: Phengaris alcon alcon; assembly: GCA_037179445.1. Taxonomy (NCBI): domain Eukaryota; kingdom Metazoa; phylum Arthropoda; class Insecta; order Lepidoptera; family Lycaenidae; genus Phengaris; species Phengaris alcon. Next base: position 77,187 of record JAYRCH010000640.1, on the reverse strand, counting down.
CTTCACGAGATCACTAAACGAGGGGTATGTACCTAATATCTGGAAGGCCGCTTTCATAACACCGGTACACAAGGGCGGAAATAAAATTGAAATAAAGAACTACAGACCCATCCTCAAGCTCTGTATATTTGCTAAAATTTTCGAGGGCATCGTACGTCGACAGTTATATTCTACATTGCGTAGCTGGTTTAAGCCCGAGCAGCATGGCTATATGAAAGGACGCTCGACGGTCTCCAACCTTATTATAGCGACTGATTATATCTCCTCCTGCATGGACTCGGGTGAGCAGGTCGATATGATCTTTATTGACTTTAGTAAGGCATTTGATCGTATCGACCACTCTATTTTGCTTCAGAAGCTGTACTTCGCTGAACGCGGAAACCTATTCAGGTGGTTCTCTTCATATATAACCTACCGCTCTCAAGCTGTAGCTATAAATGGCTATATCTCTAAATAGATTTACATACCTTCGGGAGTGCCCCAGGGTTCGATCCTAGGACTCCTTTTATTTCCAATTTTTCTCAATGATATTGCATCATGTTTTAAATATTGTAAATTTTTTGTATATGCGGACGACACCAACATTTTCAAAAAGATTTCCTCTGTTAATGATTGTTATCTGCTACAGGGAGACTTGATTAGATTTAATCATTACTGCAACGTTAATAAACTAGACCTAAATGTCTCCAAGTGTTTTGCGATGACTTTCTCTCGTAATATCAATTTACTAAAATTCCCATACAGCATTAGTAATAATGTGTTGGAGACTACTAATTATATGAAAGACCTGGGTGTTATTATGGACTCAAAATTAATTTTCGACAAACATATTGATCACATTGTTAATAAAGCCTCTAAAGCGCTCGGATTCGTCATTAGGATGAGTAAAAATTTCACCACAATTAAAATAATTAAAGTCTTATACTGTGCTCATGTGCGTAGTATACTCGAATACTGCTCAGAGGTATGAAATCCTAAATATGATTTATATAGAAATAGGATTGAATCTATCCAAAAACGTTTTTTACGATACCTACAATTCAGAAGTAGTCATTATTTGCCAAGCTACGAATATAGATGTAAGCAATTTCACTTTTTACCATTGACAGTACGGAGAAATATAACTGATATATCTTATTTAATTAAAATAATCAATAATAACATTGACAGCTCATACTTGCTTAAAAAATAAACTTTTGTATCCCCACTAAGTATTTTAGAAATTTTGTTCCAATCAATATCCCCACTTATAAAACGTATTACCGTCGTAATTCATTTATATTTAGAGCGAGTTCTCAACTAAATGAATTTTCTAGAATAAACCCTTCTTTTGATATTTTCTCCGCCGAGCCTCATGCAATTAGACAGTTGGTTACTAAGTCCTTTTTTAATGTCGATTAGCTAGCTGTAGTTTAGTTTTGCTTAGCGATAATAATTAATAAGTTATTATATTATAGTAGAGTTTGTTTTTGTTGCATTACTTATAATTTACTAAAACCATGTATCGCTAATGTTGCAATTCTTAAAAGACCTTTACACTAATGAACACGCCTAATACATAGATTAAGTATCTGTTTCTTATACATTTGCGTCTTGAGCTTGTTTTACTTTCATGCTTTTACTTATGTACTCTATTTACTACGAGTATATATTACTTATGTGCTTTTATGTTTCACTGATTACTTATTCCTTTATGTGCACTCTCTTTTTTGCTATCTGTGAAATCTTATAAATGGCTTATAGTTAGTAACTAGTTAATTTGAATTGTTAAAGTAGCTGTGAGTTTTTCCGAACAAATAAAATAAAATAAAGAGGAAACATTTGCTTATTTGTATGTTTATTTGTTTGTTTGTTTGTAATGTATAGGCTCCGAAACTACTGCACCGCTTTTAATTAAATATGGCACAAATATAAAGTAGACCACGGGGAAGGAAGAAGGCTTTTAAATCGCGGGAAAATGTACGGTTCCACAGGATCAGTCGGGATTACGCGGGAAACATCTAGTAAATAATAACACAATATCATAGTAAGGAGGTAAGTTGTAAATATGCAAAATTTCAAACCTCCTGCGAGTGTTCCTCGTGTCCCGGCAAGCCGTCCCGGATCACATAGTGTATGAGGTCCATGGCCCTCCTCATCTGGCAGAACACTGTGTCCCGGTTCTCCCTGGCCGACGCACTCCCTGGATGTCGCATACACGTCTACAACAATTACGATAGATAGAATACGTTACCTTGAAAAATTGGAACTATTAGTTAAATCTTTCACGAATTAGCGCAGGTCATCTAAGAGAATGAGTGTGTGCAGCACGTCTGTACTCATGTACAGCACGTCTGTACTCATGTACAGAGTAACGGACTCCTTCATTATACCCTGTGCCTATTCGAATACCCATGAAATTGCAAGGGCCCATACCAAAATAATATAAGTTTTTCATCCGTTATTGGATGATTTACACAGTACTCTCCGAGTAAAGTAAACCACTCTTGAAATACTATAGTACCTGGGACAGGCGGTTTTAAATGCCGTATACCCAAGCACACACGGCATTCTCACAATACAGTCAGCCTTGTCCAGAGAAATGACTGGTCAATACGACTGGGGCCAAGCACGTGCTGGTTTCCTCACGATGTTTTCCTTCGCCGTTAGAGCGTGCGTATAATGTACTTGAGATCTGAAAACGTCTCATTAGTACACGCCACAATCTGGGAATCGAACCTGAACTCTCTCGAGTGCGAATTAAACGGTCTATAAACGCAAAAAGGCATGAAGGATGTAGCTCGAAAACCATGTAAAAGTTATTTCGTCCCATTTACTACTTATATGTCGATCGTTCTATTTGGATCACATCCAGAAACAATTGGAACAGCCTATATAAATACTGTCAAATTAGCTCCAAATATGGTATGACCTAGTACGACTCGTCTAGTCGTAGAAAATGTAGGATATCAGGCTGTATTTCGATCAATTTCTTATGAAATAAGACTCAATCTATATTTTTATTATTAATCTCAATAAGAATCTTATTTCATAAGAAATCGATCGAAATCCAGTGCCACTAGGAATACTAATTTCTAGTGGCAATGTTCGAAGTTCTTAAAGCCCAAGTATTGGTATTTATCATTAAGTTAAGCTTTCTAAGAGAGAGTTGTTCCTTATGATTTAAGTTTAATTCATTCATATATAATTACTCTCGTAAGATAAGACAAGATAAAGTAATATCTCTTACCTTATTTAATGAAGGTTTGATTCAAAACAATGTATCGTATACTTTTAAAATCATTTTCACTCAATAAATTATTCAAAGCGCAAACTTTTAATATTTTAACAAAACCACCGCTCTTCTTTCTGGGATAATATGTTACGGTGAGCACGTTAATTGAAGCATTAATAATATATTTATAACGCCATGTTGTGGCTTTCGAAATTTGATGCAGTCAAAAACAATAACCGCTTTCGCAGGTCAGTAAGCTTTTAATACTTGGTTCTACATACCATTAAAATTGTAAAGGAAGATTCACGCTAGAGTTAGCGGGTTTGTATAGGTCAATATTTTTTATTGTGAAAAGATTAGCATTCTTTATCTTAAAAATTCAGCCTTGTGTTTTTTATTTTGCAAGACCTTCATCAGAGTAATAAGCTACTAACATTGAAAAATAATACACAATTCGAATAAAACACCAGAAAACGTTTGTCTAGCGTTGCGGAATTTCAGCCAATGCTAAAACATCAATATTTCCAAAGATAGCTTAACCGCATCTGCTTATGCAAACAAAATACGAATCTCGATTGCATAATTTGGGAACGGACGTTATTCGGCTTGGTTATTTTTGTTTCTGTACAACTGTTTTCCGGCTACATTTTGTTATTGTTTTTTAATAAAAAGGATAAGTGAGTTGTTAGGCGCCGGTCCCGTTAAGTGGGTGCCTACATAATTGATGGCCGGGTCGCCGATAGACGAGCTTAATTTAGCGCGTGTTAAATCGGACCTAAACGTATTTATTTATGGTTTCTCGATGCTATTGCTTATTAAAAAAGGGACGAGTTCAATTTCGGTGTCGCATGTAATGGATCTGACATGGATCTAGTGTGCACCACGCAAGAGCCGGTTCAAATTCAGGTACATGTAGCCAGTCACTAAACATCACTAGAGGGAAACTTTACATGCGACACCGAAATTGTCCCTTTTTTAATAAGCAATAGCATCGAGAAACCATAAATAAATACGTTTAGGTCCGATTTAACACGCGCTAAATTAAGCTCGTCTTTCGGCGACCCGGCCATCAATTATGTAGGCACCCACTTAACGGGACCGGCGCCTAACAACTCACTTATCCTTTTTATTAAAAAACAATAACAAAATGTAGCCGGAAAACAGTTGTACAAAAACAAAAATAACCAAGCCGAATAACGGTCCGTTCCCAAATTATGCAATCGAGATTCGTATTTTGTTTGCATAAGCAGATGCGGTTAAGCTATCTTTGGAAATATTGATGTTTTAGCATTGGCTGAAATTCCGCAACGCTAGACAAACGTTTTCTGGTGTTTTATTCGAATTGTGTATTATTTTTCAATGTTAGTAGCTTATTTCTCTGATGAAGGTCTTGCAAAATAAAAAACACAAGGCTGAATTTTTAAGATAAAGAATGCTAATCTTTTCACAATAAAAAATATTGACCTATACAAACCCGCTAACTCTAGCGTGAATGTTCCTTTACAATTTTAATGGTATGTAGAACCAAGTATTATTTCCCTCTAGTGATGTTTAGTGACTGGCTACATGTACCTGAATTTGAACCGGCTCTTGCGTGGTGCACACTAGATCTATGTCAAAGTGATTGCCGATCACTAGCATACGAAATATTGGGCATTGACCTATGAATATGTGTAATATTCCCATATGTATGTCCGGCAAATAATGGCTGCATAGATAAGGTCAGATCAGTATCTATATAACGATCTTAACTTATATGTCAGGTATTCCCGAGATATCAGTATGTTATTCTGTAGCAACATCCTGATTCCTGGGGTACCTAATGTTTCTGTTGACGATAGATTTATTAATCTGAAGTACCTTCTCCCTGAAGGCTCTTAAATAGAACTAGGATGTAAGTATATTAGACTTTGGTTTAATTGGTCATGGACGTTTCTAGACTATTCTAATAAGGGCCAACCTTAGACGAAGTAAGGAGCATCAGCGTCGAACGTTCTAGAACATTCCTCGCGGCCGCCACCTGTGCTCTTCTCCTCTCGTCCCTCAGGTCAGCTCGTCTCTCCGCCGTTAGTCGGGCCAGCTCCACCATACCGCCGCCGAACTCCGTGAACGCTCGGACAAACTCGGCGAAGTTCGTCACCGATTCCAACCGATCCAGCGACCTCGCGACCTGGACGAGTTATTTTATTAATTGAAAACTACAATGTGATTAGTGAACTGTACTTACATTACGAAGAGTGCAGTGAATGTTACAGTATACAGTAGGGAAAATTGAACGTTTAGCAGACATACGTCTAAAATTAGTCAAGATATTATATCCCGACATTAAGCTTCGATAAAGACACTACGTCATTATGCGAACAAGTTATGAGGACCATCGAATTCCTAAACATTAATTTTCCTGACTGCACATTTTACAGTGATCATAGAAATTATAAGTTCATGACATATTATATAGCGATTGACGAAGGACAATCCCATCGAACCTTAGTAAAATATTTTTGTGATTCTTTTTATTTTTTTAATCTACTAGAGCTCCGAGCAAAGCTTGGTTACACAGGTACTAAAATATTTTAACTGACAAAGTATTACGCGAAATAATAATCACTAGTACAGTAGTGGTGGATTTTAATCTTTTGTGCAATTCCAACTCGCTTCGCTGTTACATCCGTTTTATGTTCGTTCGTATTTGAAAATAAACCGAAACTAGTTTTCGTATATTTGCGTTTTCACGCTATACACAAGTTCTGTTTTGAATATTTTCAACTCATTGTGGAAGGTGCTAAATTATTTTAATGCAAATTGTAGTTAAGGCCAACGTTCAACGAGCTCTACGAAAGCCGGCAACCACTCACAGACGACCAGAGACAACCACTTTACAAAGCTTAAGGCCGCATCATAGCGTAGCATAGCAGGTGGCCGACGTCACAGCCTGTGGTCGGTTGCCAGTTTGCATCAAGCCTATAAGGAAAGCTTAAACAATAAACATGTCTGTCTCAAGGCTATTTAACTGTAGATCTATATATTATAGTCAATCCTCGAAGATCCGGTGCTCCTAGGTTTCACTAGTTAATTCTCAGGACTTACTCGACGTCTTAATCAAAGCAGAAATAATTGAAGTTTCTTTTTTCGACGTTTCTTCGATCGACCAGGCATAGCCCGAAACAGGATATATTTCACTTTCGACGTTTGGCTGAAAAGGTAGGAGCTACCTACCTAGAAGTTTGACTAAAAACTAGTCAAAGGCCGAAATTGGATTTAATTTCGGGGTTTGTCCGAAGGCTTTGGTCAAACCTAGGATGAAGTAGTCATTCCGCGAAGAGACTGCATATCGACCTTTGACAGTAACATATATACCAAACTGTGGTAATGGTATACCTTATCTTTGGCGAGTAATAGTTGTCGGACTACTACCATGTCTGCCAGCAGCAGCACCCTCGTGACGGAGGCGAGCAGCGCGCGCGCCGCCGCCACCATGCCCGTGCCCGTGCCGTCTGCGCCCGCGCACACGCGTTCTATCGCACGTCCTGGGAACAAAATAATTAAAAAAATTAGACCTGACATTGGCAAGCAAAAAGCCTGAAAACTTAGGATGAGCTCAATGATATCAGCTTTCAAATCTAAATTTCTCTATCTATTTGTTTAGGAGCCACGACGAATACGTCACACTAAGTAACACAACTATTTTCGTGTGGCGGTTAAAAACATAATAATATTTTAATAAAATGTTGACTTTCTATACAGAAATAATTTGCGCGTTTGACATGGGCAAAGAATATATATTACTAACGTAAAGAACCGTCATTCGATAGACTTACACGATTGCCAGCACGCAGCTGTGTGTGCGTGACTAGATGTATGCGGGGTGTGCGCGCGGCGTGCGTGTTTTTTCCAGCCAGGACTTTCGTTCGCGGGGCTGGCCGTTGGTCGTTTCGTGCTTTGACATATTTGACAAAGTAATTTCATAATATTTATGATAGATTTGGCTGACGCGACGTTTAAAATTATTTCGGTGTCAACCTTAGGCTTACGTCAACATGGCTGACAACCGCCGGTGCTCGAGCTGACATTTGTAGAGAGTGTCGCCCCTCTGACATGGGAGAAATTCTCCCATACATCATTATAGTGACGACATTCCACTTCGTGAATATCTTAGAACAAAAAAAAAAACAAATTTCCACTAGCAGTTGTGCTTAAAACCTATCCATATCTATAACTCCATCGGAAAAAGAAAAGAAAATCCACGATCTAATTCCTATCGCGGGACGCTTTACCTTTAGCTCAAATTAATGGTTATTGGTATAATGTTCCATACATTATGTAGGTAGCGCGCTACTATCATTAATTTAGTTGATGACAAGGGTCTGATGATGGAGCCCATTCGACGGGTTTGATCTATGAGAACGAAGATGGAAAGTGTAGGATTAAGTGTTATAATTTTTAAACGAAATAGCGTTATACTCCTACTTGGTATGATTTATAATTTTCTGATAATATTTATCATCTATCTATATATATATATATATATATATATATATATATATATATATATATATATATATATATATATATATATATATATATATATATATATATATATATATATATATATATATATATATATATATATATATATATATATATATATATATATATATATATATATATATATATATATATATATATATATATATATATATATATATATATATATATATATATATATATATATATGATCTATAGATCTTTTTAACTGACTTCAAAAAAGGAGCAGTTTCTCAATTAGACTGTATTTTTTATGTTTGTTACCTCAAAACTTTCGACTGGATGAACCGATGTTGATGATTCTCTTTTTTATTTGAAAGATGATGCCTCCCGTATGGTCCCATTTTTACTTTCGAAGTCGGTTTTATTTTTTTGTTTAAAATAATATTAAAGTTCTATTAAGGTTTTGAAATGAGTTCTAATAATTGGTAAAATACAACATGATTTTGCGATAAGAAATGCTTTGAGAAAATACTCGCAGCTTTAGTAAAGTCATATTGAATAACAGCCAATCATAGCTCGATTGAACGGTCTGTTTCAATAATTTCGACGTTCATATGTAGATTTGCGATCGCAAATCACGAACGTAAACATTTTGATAGTCGCACAGGAAATAGGTGAGCGTCCGTCCTCCATTGCGGTTTACCAACGTGATGATAGTCCTAGTTTATGCAAATAACCCGTAATGTACTTTGCGTGCATAATGCTATCGGCTAAATAACTATCATTATTTAACGTTATCAGGGAAAATCTTCCACTGGTAGGTAAGTTTTTCCTTAAGCATTGTTCTAATTGAGAAAATACATGTTTTTCTCGGTCATATTATATACCGACTTTTATTTAGGCTACTCTTTATAATATATTGGTTAAGGTCGGATAATATCATTATTATTCTGAACTCACTAATGTCCTCTTTATATTATAAAGAGATTTTTTCCTAATGGTCAGATGACCATTGCTTATGCTAGCCATACACGTAACGGTATACCGGACAAGTTTGCCTGCAAAGCCACTACTTGCTGGCTCGAGCTTACCTGACAGGTGTATCTGTACAGGCAAACCTGCACAGGTAAACCGTTGCGAGTATGGCTAGCTTAAGAGTCAAAATAAATTCTTCTTTCTAAGTAAGCCATACACGTAAGGGTTTATCTGAACTGTTTGCCTACATAGTTATACCTGTCATGTAAACTTGAGATACTTTATGGAAACTTGCACAGTTGTGTAACATACACGTTTACCTGTACAGGCATACCGTTACGTGTATATATACCGGCTCATTCATTACATCATTACGAATTATTAAAGTAACCGTCTTCTATTTTAAGTATGAATAATGATATACATATAAGTATCACTGCTTTATAACACTTGCCATATAACCAAGTAAAACTCTTCCTTGCATTGCGCATTCAATTGAGCCTTTGTTATTTTGATCGAAACGCTCGGAGCCAATATGGGGCGAAGTGCCATATGAAACTATACCTCTAAATTCTTCGAACACAAAGGGAACGCCACTGAAATGTACTGAAGGAATTTAATAAAGAAAATGGTTATATTCTATAGGCGTTGCAATAAATCTGAAGTGTTATTAATTAGCACAATAGCTGAACGGGTAAACGATTTATTTATGGCGAAACATTTCGTAACAATTGTTACTCAATTTTGTAATAACAGTAGGTTACTTTGCAGAAATAGGTGTAGTATATAAGTCCAATTCTCGTAATTAATTTTTTTTAAATATTAGTATGGTTTCAGTCTCAAGTAAAACGGTCGCATTCGTACGCGCATTAGCTCGTGCTAGTGAGACAAATTATACTGTTACTAGCTGACCCGGGAAACGTGGTTTTGCCATTGTATGTATTTTTAATACCACATTATATAAAAAAAAATAATATTAAGGGGTTAAAAAAACAGATTCCGAATATACAAAATAATTCATAGGAATCGGTCAAGCCGTTTCGGAGGAGTGTGTCCCCTAACACAATGACCCGAGAATTTTATATATTAGATTAAGGTCTTTTCCAAGAATACGATAATCGTTAAGATTTTTTTTATTACGGTTGAAACAACTATAAATCTATTAAATATTTAGTTGCTATTACGAAATTAAAAATAAAAACGTTTAAAGCAAAAATATAGGCGAGGAACTGCAGGTTGAATAGACGAGAAAAAAAATAATATTTTACATTCAATAACAATTAGAAATAATATATACAAGTATAAGTATTCCTTGGATTAATTATTATTTTAAAATTGTACTAAGTATTGTTCTATTCTGTTGATGAACAAATAAATTAAATAAAAGTAAAAAAATACAGAGTACATATACAGATTAAAGAGGAACAATAAGCATCTACATAGTAAGCTCTCAATTTGATTCCACCATTACAAGCATACGGTGAATGTATGCGTGTCCACAAATCTCATATCGCGTACGCGGCAATAGTTGAAAAATCCGTTTTTAAAATGTGGACCGTCGAAGGGACGTCAAAATTTTCAAATTCCGTGTTTGAGTTTTTATGTCATGTCAGATTGAGAATTGTGATGTGTGTTACTGATTAGTGTTGGTTGTCATGAAGAAATATAACATTTTTTTGATAAAAAAATTGTGTCTAATGAATGTTAAAACCATAGACAAATCATTGGTCTCACTGGGTGCTCTACCCAGCAAAACCAATCGTTTATCTATGGTTAAAACTTATAATATTAGAATATTAAATACAAATAATTTTAAACAAAAAATGGTTATGTACTGCGTGCACAATGATGTGCATTATGCGTGCATGAAAAATAATAGAATTAAAAAACTCTCATTTTATCTAATAGGATAACCTCAAAAGGGATGATAAATAATAGGCAATTAAACATTTAATTTTCGAGTAGGTGTCTTGCTATAGCGTCCATGACCATTTACGCGTGTGACTCGAGGGGTCTACCCCTTGAATCGCACGCGTAAACCGTACCGTAACCGTAGTTTCATTCACGCCCATCTTCAGTGACAACCCTAACAAAGTTCATTCTATAAAAGCTGTTTCTCTGTACGTAAGTAAATAAATAAATGAATAAATAAACACAAGACAAAAACAAATTGCACAGATAGAGAGAAAAAAAAGAAAATATTAAACATAGAGAGGACACAATTAAACAAAAATCAAAACAAAGCAAAAATAAAACACAAATGAAATAAAAAAATACACAAACCGTCGAATGGAATCCACTCAGGATAGTGACCGTGGATACTCCACAATCCCTGGTATTCTGTGGACCTATATTGTAAGTAGGTATTTAATATTATTTACTCTGTGGTACAGACGCGCAGACGCTGAAAATCGTATCAAATTCAGACGAATGAATCAGGGAGCTTTCATCGAAATAAAATTCAAAAGCTTTCTTCTTTTTGTTTTCACCGAAAACTTTAAGTTTGATGCCAAAATAGACTTGTAGCAGGAACCAATCATAATTGGTTAGATTTTGTTGCCAAGTAAAACACAGAAAGTGAATGCAATAAGGTGAATCAACAAGTTCATTCATATTTTATTTATCTACGAGCTCAGGTTGTGAAGTTTACAAAAAAGTTTTATAATATCTTTTAAAAGATTAACTTTTTTCTCTAAATACTTTATGTCCAAAATTATATTAATATACTAGCCGGTGGCAACAATTTCTTTTGCGTAGAACCAACAGAATCAGAATCCTCCTTTTTAAGCGGAACAATAAGATATCATCCTCCTATAACATCAGCTATCTGCCAGAGAAGGATCCGTGAAAATCAATCCAGCCGTTTCAGAGATTAGTCGGAACAAACAGACTGACGCACATATTTTATTTTTTAAATTTTAAAAACAGATTTTTATTGTAAGATTTATTGTAAGATTTTGAAACAAGATGGACCCAACAGGGTCCTACTGGCCTACCTGGCCAGTATGACCCTCGTGCCGCAACCAGCTTGACTCAAGTAAGAATAATATATTTTGAATTGCTTTTTTAATAGTCTCTACATACTTCAACTTGTTAGGATTTTCTACATTTGAATGAGGCGGATTATACGTAGGAAGCACGTAACTTTAGGGTCAGCTCACACCACGACGAGATGCGACGCGACGATGCACGGCGCTGCATTTTTAACATAGCTATTTACAATTGAACTTTATTCACTACACAAGAAGATACGCGGCGCCTTCGACATTGACTTTGATTGACTTGACATTCGAACTCTTGCAGTAAAACGTTCAATATAAATCTTAAAAATAACCCTAATCAAAAACTTCTATCACGCAGATTAGAATTTCGTTTATAACTCGAGATGTTTTGATTAATTAACATTCCCACTGTATTACTACAGTCACTGCATCAATCATTTTTTTTAACAAAATGGACCAGAAAACGAACAGACCGATCTCTATATGGTAAGGTAACTACTGCTAGTGCTAGTGAACTTTTGACACGGACGAATTTTTGTGGGGGCGTGATATTTGTTCGGCCGAGGAAGGCCATATAATTATTATGCTAGAGCATGTCTCACATTTTTCGTTGACAATATAACCATAAACACGATAGCCTTCATATTATAGTTTCATCTTAAACCTGCGCCAGAAAAACGTCCTATAAAGGAAGTACGTCATCAAAATTCAATTAAGTTTGTTATCTGTGCGATGTAAGAGCCAATAGCTACAGGTTTTAGTGCGACATTCTCAGTTTCGATGCTTTCATTTTGCAACATACAGACAGCCCCATACATTCTTATCGAAAAAGTTCCTTTGAGATTTAAAAGCATTTTTGTCTGTGTTTTTTTCGGCGTCCTATTCACATATTACATCTTTGCTACAAAATTCAGTAATATTTTCATTAAATATAGTATTTCATAAAGATTTATTATAGTTAGAGATTAGTATTGAGGTAGACCGCACTAGGCGGCAGCGGAAAGACGCGACCGCGACAACTAATAATACTGCAATTGAGTGCCATGGCGCGTAGGTATATCTCATACAATTTCACACAAACAATATTTGGTCGTGTCGCGTCGCATCGTTCCGCTGTCGCGAAGTTACATTTAGTGCGGTCTTACCTTTATTATGTTCTTATTATTATTATGAATGATTTTGTGTGAAAGTAGCGAAAAAACGTATATGCATAAAATTATTTGAAGATGATACAAAAAATGAATGACACTCGTATTATCGGAACTTTTAATTTTTTACACGACCACCGAAAGCAGGGTTATTGTCTTCTGTATTCATATATTGCGGACAATTCGCGGATGAAACTAAACTAATTACGGTGAGGTAAGTTACGGCCGACGGGCGGGAGGCGCACCGCACTGTAATCCTGACGGGCGGACATCGCGGCCAGCTTTGTTTACCTATTTTATAACCCACGTTCATTCTTACCAACTGCGACTGGCACTGATTAAAGAATAAAAACTAGATAAACAGCTACATGGTAGGCTTTCGATTGATTCCACTACTACAAGCATACGGTGCGTTTTATGCGTGTGCACGAAACTCCTATTGCGTACGCAGCAATAGTGGAAAACTCCGGTGAAGATTGTGTCCCGTCGAAGGGACGTCTAAATTTTTTAATATTTTATTTGTATTTATTGAATGTTAAAACTTTTAAGTATTAGAATAATAAAAACAAAAAGTTTTACAAAAAAGTTGGTTATCAAAAGTAGTAGAATAAATAAAAATATCTCTTATTTTACCTTTCCTAAGGAATGCAGTAAGTAAATATTTAATTTTATAGTAGGTGTCTTGTTTTATTATAGGAACATTCATGTTCACCTAGTGAATAGACCTCATGAGTTCCACAGGTGATGATGCAGGTTCGATGGTGCTGTGTACAATGAGAAACTTTCTCAATAACCGTATACTGACGCTAGAGTAGTTTACCCCTATCTTCTGTGACAACCCTGATAAAATTTGGTTCGCTCTATCAAAGCTGTTCCTCTGTACGTAAATATTTCTTTACTCTGTAGTGGCCGGTTAGATTCACACAATTACAGGTTAAACTTTAAGACGCATGTAAATAGTTTTATATGCATCGATTTTCATTAAAACGAATTGGATTCAACATTTAAAGAGCGCAAGAGCATATGAGGTTTGCTTCTGTTTGTTTATTTGTTTGTTTCCATTGAATAATTTGCTCCGAAACTACCGGACCGATTTTGATGAAATCTGACACAGGTATACCACGGCTACTTTTTATCGCAGCAAAATGTACGGTACCCGCGAGTTTTCTTTTAGCGCGAAGTCGCGGGAAATATCTAGTAAAACAAAATCTAAAAAAATCTTTCTTAGCTAATGACTTCATTAATTCATGCTATCTGACTACTAAGCTTCAGGTTTCAGCTGAGTTAATAGACCTCGCAGTAACGGTAAATTACGACTCTACTTTTCAATAGGACATTAATATCACTTATAAATAATCTAAAGTAGGTGATTTTAAATTTAATTTACTCGTTATTCGTTTATTAACTTTTCAGCTACCTAAAAATAAATAATATTATCTTATTAAATAAACTAAAAAGTTCACACGTCAAAGTTCGTACGATTCTATTATATAGAGGCAGTATTACGCGCAATTTCACCACGGCAAAATAAAGTAAGGCACTATTTTCCGGTCTATAAATATGCAAATAGCCGCTTAAATCTTTTGATATAAAGCTATTTCACAGGCAATGTGATGGATTATAAAAATAATATTTTAAAGCTATCAAATTTTGTCACTTATTGAAAGTGACTACGTAATAAAGGCCAACAACGCGCTAGTAGCCTGTACATATTGCATAGGAACGCGCTAGTAGCCTGGGTGTGAGTAAGCATTTGTATTTTTATTAACGAAAATGAAGTAAAAGCATTTAGGCGACAAACATCCTGAAATGAAAATGACGTCATGACATTTGCATTTCAGTATTTTTGTCGCCTAAATGCTGTACACACGTTTTGGTGTGAACTGTAACGCCTTGTTAGGGTCAGTTCACACCAAACGAGACGATACGGGACGCAGCGTTTCACTACACACGCATACATAGCTCTTCATAGCTCGGGACCGTTCTTGCAATGAAACGTGTATCTTCTTGTTTACTGCATAAAGTTCAATTTTGAATCACTATTTGAAAACTGTATTGTCTTGCCGCTTTGCGTATCTTTTCGTTTCGGTATGAGTGACACCAAAACCAAAGGATTGGGAGGTGAACCTTAGTGTTGGTACAAGATTGTCAGTGCCATACAAACAGTATGTTCCTACTGACCCGGAAAGTCAGGGGGCCCAGATTCCACCGCGTTGTGTGGTGGAATCTGGGCCCCCAGCACGTTTTCAGTATAAGAATCGCCACTGAATGTTTCACTTTGTACTGAATATTCATCACGCGTTTACAAAAATATTTTTAGCTTTTATTTCCCCCAAATCGTAAATCTATGTGTATGTGCCATGTGTAAATAATTAAAAGTTTTTGCATGATCCGCAACGCGTAGGGTATTATGAAAACTTAATCGATGTTACAAAACTTATCGTTGTGCCTTTTCTAGTGTGTTTTCAAACGGTGACAAGATTAAAAAATATAAATAGTCGAAATAATATAGGTAATTATCTAGTTTCGAATTTATTACACAAGCAAAGTGTTTGCTGATAAAATATATCCATTTTGAAAAATTATGAATTTCTTATAATGAAAGGAATTACAGACCCTTTACAATTTAAATAATGTATCATTTGGAACTTACGAGTATGTGGAAAAAGGAAAGGTAGATAAAATGTAATTTTCACGGTGGCGTTGCAGGTATGCATGCAATATTTCAGCATGTCAGTGTATTCGCATTTACAGGAAGCATATTTCGCAACCTACATATATGCAGAAAACACCGAACCTGTGAATCACATAATTCGTGACTTTGAATAATTTTTGAACGCCGTGTCACTTAAAATGAGTGTTTATGATATTATTTCTCTATCATTAATAATTTGGAACTATTTTCTGATAGTAATTTGCTTTATGACATACCGATTTTTTTTACCTGCAACTTTAACATTCACAATGAACCTTGTCAACAAGCGTCGCTTAAGGCGAGGTGAGTCGCCAACTATGAAGTATCCGAAGGGGTGAAGGAGATGAATGGGGGACGTGCCGACCCCGTAACTGCGGAGTGCTTCGCGCGAATCACGTCAAAGTGATGTGTCCATAATGTACAAAAGCGTAATTTCGTAATGTGCTTCATAGCCTAGCGGGTTTTTGCCCGCCTGGGGCAAAGCGTAGCGTCTAGGTTCAAATCTCATTACAAATGAATATATTTCTTATCTACCTTGTTTTGTAAATAAATACATAATAATATATCACTACATATTTTTGCTTTATTGCTCTCCGTATTTTTTTTTACAATTTTTTTTTTTATAATCTGCACTAATATTTTCGACATAAATACAACTTTGGTAAACTAATCATAAAGTAAAATAAATACACATTCGTAACTGAAGGAGATTAATATTTTTCTCTTAGCATTAAAACATTATTCGAATCACGGATATTTCAAAGACATAAATGATATTTCAATAACAAATAATGACACATTATTTATATCGGCCAGTTCGACGATAAATGCTACACTTCATTGATATAAATATAATCTCCTTGCTTGTATTTTTTAAAATATTTTTAAATTACGAAAAATGAATGCAATTCTGTTTTGGTAACTAGTTATGAACAGAGAAAAATAATCCTTTTTTGGTAGCTGGTTATGAAAACCAGTTACAAAAACAGAAATTTAATTCTGTTTTCGTAGCTGGTTATCAAACGATAAGAAAATTCCTTGTTCATAGCTGGTTACAAAACTTCAGTTATGAATGTGGATGAATGGCTGTCTGATTGGCTCGGAGATTAGTGCGAGAAAAAAATTAAAATTATAAAAGATAAGAAAAAAAAGAATAAAAAAATTTCGTCTGACCGTGATTCGAACCCGAGACCAAAACCAACCAAGTCAACAACGTATGCTGCTGAGCTACGAATATCTGACAGTAGATGGCGAAATTACTCATATTTTATTAGTATTACACGACGAAAGAAAAAACATGGAAACGGTAGTACCCGCTGAGGAGGATCTTTCCTTATGTCGTCGGAGGTAAAATAACTTCGAACGGCTTTTCAACAATAAATTCTAATTCTAATGAGTTTTGTGCGGTAAAAAACAACGGACATAGGTGACAACGACGATGATGAACTACATCACAAAGCAATTAGTAAAATTGATAGCAATAATTTAATACTATAAATTATGACAGAAGTATAAAGTCGAAGCCCTAAATGCAGATACTAATTATTGCTTAAGTACTAAATGTTGTAAAGATCTAAGTTCTGTACCCTTAAGATGATAGTTGTTACGTGACTTAAAACTCTAAGTTCAAGTTGTAATCAACATGGCCCGGGTGGAACAAGTGCCCAAGTTTTGGACGCGAGATTCCATCTCATATCTGGAGTAATTGAACCTCCAAATTCACTATCATCAACTTAACTAAAAGTTATAAAACTTCAAGCTCTTTAAAAATGCTCTTCTATACTCAGAAGTTCACTGACCTCACACAGCTGATTTAAAATGCTTGTATTAATGTAAAATTATGTTGAAATCATCTGTTAGATCAATGACCTCAGTGTGGTGGAGAGAGCAATTACATTTTATTTTATTTAATATTTTTTTTCGAATTTTATAATTATTTTTCTGCCTAAATGTGTTAACATAAGCTGGAAATCATGTATCCAAAATTTATGTAACTCATTTTGTAAATCGTTAATTACTTTAAATGATTTTATGTTAGAAAATTTGGAGTTGGCCAAAAAATTTGGAGCAATCCTGGACTGTAAATTAAATTGAATTAATATAAGTATATTAATAGCTCCCACACTGATTTCGATATCGGTGGCTGGTTTTGTTCCGGCTACGCAGGAGTTATTTTTATAGTGCCCAAGTGTGTGCGTAGTACACAAGAGCAGTCTTCCTTTACCCTTTACCCAGTGGGATGCATAACCGGCACGACTGGGCAGAGATCTGGCGCAGGTCCGATTTCTTCATGCCCATCTGACGCTGACGTGGATTATCTTTCTTATTAGACAATCAGGTAATCAGCCTGCACTGTCCCAACCAAAGCTGGAAATAACACTTTTTGTTGTTCCAACGCGGGAATCGAACCCACGACCTCCTTAGTCGAGAGTCAAGCTCTAATCCACTGGACCATTGAGGCGTAAATTGTATTAATAAATAATTAACTTAACAAAATACCAAAAAAAAAGTAGAATAAAATACGGATTTCTATTTCAAGTTTATCGCAGTTTCAACGTTAAATAACGTCACCGAAACAGCTTCCAGTCGTGATTAATTAAAAAAGCATTTGAATTTCGCTACCCAATTTAACTAAGGCACAGGTGCGTTATATTGATAGCTTTAAATGGTGCTCATATTTTCAGGGCACTTGACTGCTGCCAGCTTCGAGTGAATGTTTATGGTTCAATTTTAGCTCCGCGATTAAAAAGAGATATGTTGCTAACTGTTATAGTGGTTTCTCTTGTTCGTAGAATATTTATTCTATGCTTACCCAATACCTAGGTATGCAAATTTTTCACCACAAGCCATCTTGTTTTCACCATACCTCAAATGTCAAAATGGCCCCAAAATCTACAAAAGTGGGGCCATTTAAATGGGGACGGTTTTTGCCTCGTCACGCCTCGTCTATAATATATACGTCTATGTACTAGAATTATAATCATCGATTTTTTGGTCTTACCTAACTGTACCATACTTAACAACAACATAAACATACTTAACAACATTATAAAATAGGGAATATCCATTTGTTTTAAGTCAGCAAATTTCTTATATCTTTCGAAAGACAACATAAATATGGACTGAAAAATGCTAAAAGTACAGTAATCAGTTGATAAATTAGAAATTTCAGGACTAAAAACCGATGTTTTTTGCTATGATAGAAATACGAAAATTACTGTTCAAATTTTTATGTTATTTGTGTCATTTTTTGATAAAAGAATATATTACATAAATTTATTTTATTTTATTCCCTATTTAAGTTTATTAACACTATCAATCAATCAATTTTTATTTATCTTCATTGATTTTAACTTCAGTGACGTCACACCTGCATCTTTTTGTATACAGTGCTTTTAATGCTCCCCAATGATCTCACTTTTGTGATGCCTGTATTTCGTCAACGTTTGATAGAAGACATGTCATTGCAAAGACAATATTTCCTGACTTATTATATACGTTTCGAAAAGCCAATAAAAATATGAATGTTCCCCAGTACTTACTGTGGTTCGTCAAAAATCTATGACTTTTATTTTGATAAGTTTAAAAATTTGTTGACATTATGTTCTGATAAAAATCAAAAAAAAGAATCACAAAAATATTTATCTGACCGGGATTAGAACCCACAACTTTCCGAATTTTCCAACAAAGCAAATATTATACATACGCATTCCAACCTTCTAATCACATAAAGAGTCGAAATTATTGATATATTATTGTTGTTGTATTGTTGTGTGTGTGTATATATATGTGTGTATATATATATCTTGTGTATATATACACAAGATACAATCTTGTCATACAATACAAGATTGTCTCGTTTAAAGTATAAGATAAACTGGCGCAAAGTTAGATGGGGCAAGAGAGGCATACTTTATATTATTTCTGGGTCAAAAGTTTACTTTTTGTACCATCTTTTCCTATCTGAGAATATTTTACTTTATTTAAATCTAAGCTAACAAGAATATGTTCCTTAGATTCTAAGGAATATCTCGTAGACTAACATCGACTCCCATAAGTAGATAGGTAAGATTTGCAAGGCTTCAAGTCGTAAAATTTCAAAGAAGAATTTATCTTTCTAATGCACACATATGCCTTAAATATATGTAAAGCCATCGTGCGATAAAGGATTCAAGATGTTCTTTGAGTATATTGCTTTCATGTAACACTTTTCTCGTCAGATATTTCAAAGGCAACATAACACCGCCTTAGAGAATTAAAGTTGGTTTGAAACCTGAAGTATTTTAAAAGAAAGTAAATATGTTTAATTATTTTAATATCTTACTACAACAATACCAAATTTCATCAAAATACGTTAATTATTTTTTGCGTGAAAGAGTAACAAACTGCATCTATCCATCTATCCATACATCCATCCTCACAAACTTTAACATTTATAATATGAAGTAAAAAACCTGAGTAGTTTTTACAAGGTGATTGATCTCCGATCTTCATAGATTTTCCAGTATATAATATTAAGTTTTCGTTTCCGTTTCGATATATTTTTTCATTCTTTGAATATTCTATGTTCGAATATTATTGTACCCTATATTGTATAAAGCAAAGTGTAACTGTAAAGTGAGACAGTGGACGACGGGGACTGCTCTGCAACATTAAAACAAATTGCAGCTACAAATTAACTTAGCTAACTTAGAATTATTACAATGAGTTTTTTGAACTTGAAATCCGTAAATAAATAAACGTAACAACACTCCTTGCATACTAAATTTCATGGTAATACTTGCAGTAGTTTCCGATATTACGATTATATATATATACAAGGTTGATACTCGTTTAACGTATAAGTAAATTTTTGTATAGTAGATAAAAGTTTGAGTAGTTTCTTGTATTTAATAGCAACGATTGTAATTTGTCTAGTTTTAAGTATTTTAGCATTCAATGAACAGCTTAAATGGATCACCTTAAGTTTGGTGCATAGTATTTACAGTACATAGCATTTACAAAGTTATGTTATCTACTACCTTAATGGCCGAGAGGTTTATGGCCCCAAATTTAGTGGTTCACGTACCGTGTAGTGGTTATATGGTAGTAAATGGGTGCGTGTTTACGACATCGTTTGTACGAATCACTATCGAATTGACTTCTGGACGACCACTTCGCTGGATTACCGAATCGCAGAGATTGAAGTGTTTATTAATTAGCGCTGTTGCTAAGCAGAATTTGAGGTTATGAGTTGCTCTAAATTGAGATTTTCATCGAATGCGGTTCAGTGTGACGTGAAATGTGATTAGACGAGGTGTGTCATGAAAGTTACACATTTCCTCGTTTCACATCTCTGAGGATTCCTACATTGCTTCATTGTAATTTGAAGAACAACAATAATAATCATAACATTACAACTTTACTTCTTTGGTGTTTAATATCTTTTAGGCTCTTAGCAAAGGATAGGAAGGGTAGGTAGAAGGAAGGAGCAAATACTCCTTAGTATTATGTACTCTACTTAGCTTGTTTCTTTTAAAACTTATTAACTTTTAAATAGCTCTTATAAGATGCCCTTTAGATATAAACGGCGCTGGGGAATTACCAATTACCTTAACTGTGTAGAAACGCATTAATTTCCTTTAAACATGTTTTTTCTAAAAATTGGACGAGTTTAGAGCCTTTGTAGCCATTGCACCCTTCATGTAAACTCAGAAATTGTTATTTTCCTTATTATAAAGTTAAATTTAAATAAGGCTCCTTTGATAGGTGTTTAAGCAGGAAGATTTTTATTGTACTTTGTAAGAGTTGAAATTACTTTTTGCTAATTAGTCGTATTTGTTGAGATGTCCAGGATTTATTTCGTTCGTACTCTGTAAGTGGGGCAGATTTCGAGGCCGGATCTCGTCTGGGGGCTATTAGATTTGGCAGGTGAATTTGTCTGTCCAGTATACTGCTGTTTATTCTATGTACAAATTTTATGCCTCTGTTTTATATTATGTTTTGCGAGCGAACAAGGTATATTTTTCTCTTATATAGTACCTACGTCAGACAGCATCGAATCTGGTACCTATTGAAAAATAATTATAATTAATCACTAAAATGCAATATTTTTTGCAGTCATAATGCACAAGGAAGTGTTTGGGTTGGTCGTAACTAGAAATGGCTTTTGCGAATATAATATTTTATGCGACATATGGTTGATACCTGACAGTGGCCTTATGTTTTTTACGACGTCTATAAAATGATGTTATTCTCTCTCGGACTATAACTGCTCAGAGCAAGAAACCGACCGTAGTGAACAAGGCGAGTTCACTACCGTCAGATATAAGAAGACGAAGAAGAGGAAGCGCCCAGAAGGCACCTCCTCTCCAGTCTTATCTTCCCCGACCAAATCGGTCCGCAAAAATAGGAAAACCGCGCAGGCTCATGGCTCCGCGACCCCCGTTACCTCAACGGCCCCTCTGGCCTCCCAGGCCCCTCTGGCCACCCAGGCTCCGCTGGCCTCCCAGGCCCTTCCGGCATCTCAGGCCTCCCTGGCCCCTCAGGCCTCCCAGGCCCCTCAGGCCTCCCAGGCCCCTCAGGCCGTCCGTACGCCAAAAATGCCTCCTCCTGTAATCATACAGGAGAAGGCCAAATGGAATATAATTTCTGCGGCAATAAACGAGCAAAAGCTTCGATACTCTTCTGCGCACACGACCCCCATAGGGATTAAAGTGCAGGTTAAGTCGTCGGAGGAACACCGCCTCCTCACCGCGTTCCTACGCGCAAAGAACATAGGCTACCATACGTATGCCCTTGAAGACGAGCGCCTTCTGCGCGTCGTCATTACAGGACTCGATAAGTGCCTCTCCACAAAAGAGGTACTCATGGACATCCAGTCCCAAGGTTTTCCCGCCTTAGAGGTACATCGCATGTACCACCCTATCAAAAAACACGAGTACAATATGGTACTAGTAACCCTCCCTCTTACACCAGAGGGCAAGGATATCTTCAATATCCGAGCCATCTGTCATATTACGGGCATCCGCGTCGAGCCCCCCCGTAAAAGGGGCATCCCTGGCCAGTGCCACCGATGCCAACTTTACGGGCACTCGGCACGGAATTGCCAAGCTAGGCCGCGTTGCGTTAAGTGCCTCGGTGACCACGGCATCTCTGACTGTCTCCGTAAGAGCCCAGCTGAGGAGTCCGAACCCCCCAGCTGTGTTCTCTGTAAGTCTAAAGGACACCCCGCCAATTATAGAGGGTGCAAAAAAGCACCCAAAGTAAAAAAGCGTAGTGCACCGCAGACAAAAAGTGCCCCCCCCAAACAGAGATTCGTCGCTGCCCCCCTACCCTCCCAATCTGCATGGTTCAAGCCCGCGCAGAAACGTAGTTCGGAGCTAGCGGTTTCCCCCGCTCTCCCCAGTAAGGCCATGCCCTCCGCGCCCGTAGCGCCTAAGGCCACGCCCCCTCCGACTCCCAGCTTCACTGCAGACCTCTCTTTCGTCCAGCAGTTTTTAAGCAACATCGGGCCTATTGACCCGATGGAGCTTTCTATTTTAGCGACAAAGCTAAAAGGATCGGCCACAGACCGCATCCAAGCTTTGTCAGACCATCAGGTCTTGATCCGTCAGATCAAGGCCCTGTCCACAAACGGTAATTAATGGAGCCCTCGGGAAGGACAAAGCCGCACTCGTTACGCGTAGTGTCGTTCAATACGAACGGCATTAGGAATAACATTAGCGAAATTCGCGATTTTGTAAGCAGCCAAAATGTCGATATTCTTCTAGTGCAGGAGACTTTCTTAAAACCTAGCATGAGGAGCCCTAAAATAGCTAACTACAAAATAGTCAGAAACGATAGAACTCGATCCCGACTCGGAGGTACTCTTATCTACTATAAAAAATCACTACATTGTATTCCACTAGAGCCACCGTCATTGTTAACTTTAGAAACATCTGTTTGCCATATTAGTATGTCCGGTCACGGACCCATTGTTATAGTAAGCGCGTACTTAGCGTGCAACAAAGAACTCCATTCAAGCGACCTACAGGCGCTATTCAATTTAGGTAACGCTGTCATCATTGCCGGCGACTTTAATTGCAAACACACCGAGTGGGGCAATGTTCATAACAATAGAAACGGCACCATCCTTTGTAATTTAACCGACACTTTAAATTTTGCACTATTAGCCCCCACCGACCCCACTCGCTATGACACCAATGAAAACATCAACGGTGTCATACGCGATCCTAGTACGATAGACATAGCCTTAGTTAAAAATGTTTCTCTCAATATCAATATTGAGACTCTCCACGAGCTTAACTCAGACCACAGACCGGTTATGATTACACTTGGTAGTCTTAACCCCAATAATTCTAGTACTAGGAAGATAATAGATTATAAATCACTAGCGGAGAACATTAAAGTCCTTCATTCTAGCCACTTAGACAAAATCCCCGATATTATAGATAGTAAAGAGACAGCCATAGAGGCCACCTCCCACTTGACCGATCACCTGGTAGCGACCATAGAGAACTCATCTAGGGAGGTGCCAACGACCCCCAAGGGCCGTTGGCCCCTCCCTGAGGACATAAGGGAGTCCATCAGACTCCGAAATGCGGCTAAGCGCACATATGATCGCTACCCGTCGGAAGAGTGGAGGAAAGCCCTCCGTCACTACGAGAGGGAAGTTAAGTTTAAAATCAAACAGCACAAAGCCGAGAGTTGGGATCGACTTCTCAGTGATTTAGAACCGTCTCACGTGGCGTACTGGCCACTCGCGAAGGCCCTCAAAAACAACACGGAGAGCGACATGCCTCCGTTAGATAGACCTAACCGTCCTCCTGCATTCGAAGACATTGACAAGGCCGAGTGCCTAGCTGATAATTTCGAACAACAGTGCCGGCCGAGTACTCTCCCGATTGATCCCGTGCACCTTAGCTTAGTAAATAGCGAGGTCAACAGCCGACTCTCGAGGCCACCTGATGTAGACAGGGTGAGGATGGTGGACTCGGAGGAGGTCAGTGACATTATCAAGTGTATGAATGCCAAAAAGGCCCCAGGCCTCGACGGTATTTCAAACAAAACACTTAAAATGTTACCGTCCGAGCTAATTCAACTACTAGTGAACATCTTTAACGCCCTCTTAGTAGGATGTTCATTTCCAGACATTTGGAAAGTAGCTATTGTCATAGGTATCCACAAACCGGGGAAACCCCGGAAGGTGCCTGGTAGCTACCGTCCAATAAGTCTCATTAGCTCCCTAGGTAAAGTCTACGAAAGAGTTATTAAAAGGCGCCTTAATGACGTCATAACCGACAAAAAACTCCTTCCAGACGAGCAGTTTGCCTTCCGCGAATTGCACAGCTGTCCCGCTCAAGTACACCGCTTAACGGAGTACATATTATCTAGAAAAAACGACAGGAAGACGACATGCGCCGTATTCTTTGACATTGCAAAAGCTTTTGATAAAATTTGGCATAACGGACTGTTATACAAACTCTATCAAATGGAAATACCCGATTATCTCGTTCTACTAATTAGTAACTTTTTAAAAAATCGTAAATTTCATTTCCGCGTAGAAGGCGCACTGTCGTCGCCAAGATATATGGAGGCGGGAGTACCGCAGGGCTCGGTCCTCTCGCCCTCCCTATATAACCTGTACACTAGTGACATCCCCAAACACGCTAAGGTGCAATTAGCTATGTTCGCGGACGACACAGCCCTTTATTATTCAAACACACGAGCCCGTACCGCGTCTAAAGTCCTCCAGGAGTCAGTTACCGCTCTCGGTAATTGGTTCTCCAAGTGGAGAATAGAAGTCAATCCCGATAAAAGTCACGCCATTCAATTCAATGGTAATAAGACAGCGGGGCGTAATTGCCCCCGTAAAGTAATGAGCCCTATTAGCCTGCACGGCAACATTATCCCTGAGGTCTCTCAGGTCAAATATTTAGGCGTAGTACTAGGCAAGTCGATGACGTTTTCGAGTCACATCAGTAACACACTACGTAAAGCGAAATTTGTACTCTACAAATTATATCCGCTACTTAATTCGCGAAGCAAAATGTCCTTAAGACATAAGCTTACATTGTATAAGGTTTGCATCAGAACGATACTCACTTATGCGTGCGTCTCTTTCGCACAGATAAGCGAGTCTCAAATGGACCGCTTGCAAAGAGTCCAGAACCGGTTTCTACGCATGGCAACAGGCGCCCCCTGGTACATGCGTAACATCGACTTGCATAGGGACTGCGAACTAGTCACTATTAAAGCCTATATCAAGGAACTCGTAGAGAGATTCTTTGATAAAGGCAAAAACCACCCAAACCCCCTTATCAAAAAGGCACTGGACTACAACCACGACGCACTGACTTTCCGACACCCGCACAAACGGCCTAAGCATATCTTAGCCGATCCCGTTGACCCGATCACAAAATACGTAACGTACTGTGTACAGTTACGTAAACACAAACCACACGCACCCGCGACGCTAGCATCGCACCGGGGTCGACGCCGGCGCCTACCCCGAGGTCCCACATCCGACACGACAACACGTACAGACGTACAGACCGACCCTAACACGGGACCGGACCCGAACCCGAGTTCGAGTTCGCATCCTAGTAGTCTAGGTACACTCCTAAATAGTGTCCGCGACCGCGATATTGATATAGAGAGCTCTACCAATACCGCGAACCTCATCGACATTAGGACTTACGCGCGCGAGTCATCCCGACCGTACGCGGAAGGGGAGAGGGACGGCCCTCTCAGTACCGATATCGAACATATCGAGAGCTCCTCTATCGCGATAACTCGCACGCCGCTAGTCTCTGCTACCGCGCGCGAGCAACCTCACTCATCAGCGAGTGAGGAAGGGGTCGGACCCCTCAGCAGGAGAGACCCGCGTCTCCCCTGTCATAATAATAGCTCTTAATCCGTAGCTGTCCCCAAAATCCGGTTTGAACATCACCCGGGTGATGTTAGGGAGGGTCAAACCCTCCCATCGTCTACCGCCAAACAAACTAGCCACCAGGCTAGTTATAGTCCGACTTAGCTACAGCGGTCTTAACCCGACCCTTAGCATAGACCCGTTCGAAAAAAAAAAAAAAAAAAAATCTCGGACTATAACCTAAAAATACAAAAGATTTGAATATCAATATTTAGAAATGACCGCGTAAACTGTTAAGTGGTAATGATGGTATCATTGAGGAAAATTGACAATAATCTTTTAACCAATATAAAGAAAATAAATTTAAAAACAACAGTATTACATTTTTACATTGTTACATTTTTAAATGATTCGTATTTATTAAAGTATACAATAAAATATTATATTCAGCGGTAAAAAAATGTTTTAATAATTCACATTATTCCTGAAGGCGCTCTAAAGTTTGTGTTTTAGCCGTTGTTAAATTGCGCCCTTAAATGGTCTTTGTACGTTAATCAAAATTGGGTCGAGTTAGATACTCAAAGATCTGACGCAGACATCCGCGGGGGGCGGTTTCGCGAGGGAGGCGAGCGGGGGGAAGCATGAAGTTTGATGCGTTTCCTTTCGTTTCGCTCTTCTGCTTCTTGGTATTAAGTAGGCTGCTTAGTGGCCCCATACACGTTTCGGTTTTCCTTCAGTTCGGCCTGTACAGATGCAAAATCGTATCGTCTGTGTGCAATTTCGAGATCGCATCAGTCAGCCGGATGGACTGAAGCTATTCGTTCCAGTGTTGCCAACTCTGTTTTTACGAAACTACTAAACTCGCGTCGTTTTCTACTAAAAACTACTAAAAGAGTACCGAAAACTATAAAAAAAGCTACTAAACTTAGGAATCTCTAAATAAACACAAAGAAACACTGCATTTTTAGTTTTAATATATTGAAAATATGATAATTTTACCGTTAAATCAAAAAAAGATAGTATGAAATATTAAGTATATAGAAATTAAATCGGTAGTTTGAAGCGACTTACGGAAGCGTGCTACTATGTGCTATTATGATAAGGTGTCTTAATAGCACATAGAAGCAGGCCATTTTACATATTATGATTACTGTCTGGCTATTTTCTACAAAACTACTAATAACAACTAAATTCCTACTAAGGAAGGAATAAAGTACTAAATTTAGTAGTAAAACTTTGTAAAACAACTAAGTTGGCAATATTAATTCTGACCTGAACGGATGGACTGAACATTGGACTGAAACTGAAAAAAACACTGAAAATTGGACTGAACGCTTATAAAATTCGAGTGTAAAATAAAACCGGTCAAGTGCGATTCGGGTTCCGTACAAAACGGAAAAAATCACGTTTGTTGTATGGGAGCGTCAAATTTTTATTTTATTCTGCTTTTAGTATTTGTTGTTATAACGGCAATAGAAATACCTACATCGTTATTTATTTGTGAAAATTTCAACTATCGAGCTATCACGGTATAAGAAGGTTAAGATACAGCCTGGTGACAGACGGTCTCAGTAATAAGGTCCCGTTTTTACCCTTTGGGTACGAAAATATAAAAATGGCAACGTGATCTAAATAATATTTATTAGAGTTCATTGAAGTATTTAAAACTTTAGAGCCACTACGGCTGATAAAATCTAAATACTATTACTATAAAACAAAGAGAAATGATTTCTATATCATATTACTGGAAAAATATATGGCACAATAATTCGGTTTCGTCGATAGCGTGATAACAGTTGCAGCAAAATACAATAAATAAATAAAATAATATAACCTAACCAAGAGCATGTCACGACATGTCTAAGGATGGTTCCGTAACTATCAACGTGCAATAGTTTTCTTTGAATTACTTCAAAATTTGTCATAAAGTTATTACAGAAGCTAGGAGAGCGGAAAGACAGACAGACGGACGGACAAAGCGAAAATATAAGGATTCCTTAAGTATTGATGAACCCTAAAGCACGACCGAAGCTCGCGGCAAACCAGATGCGATTCTCCGTGTTTGTGCTCGAATCCGTTAAGGCCGAACCTTAGATTAAAACGCCTAGAAACCGGGTACGCGATGAAAAGTGAAGCAAATCACACTGAGTCATATCGACTCAGTTTGTTCGAACGACCCGTCAGTCATGGTCAAGCGCTAGTGCATACATCTCCGACTGTGCATACATTATAACGGTTTGTGTCGTTATTGGGTGTCACAATGCATCGAAAAATAATAAAAATAGTTCGGACAAAATGCAAATATTTATAACATTTTAAAATAAAAACATATTATGTTGACATCTTGCTGCCATAATGTGAATTATGAAAGTGTTACTAGTAATAAGAAATTTATTTAAAAAATTTCATGGCTAACTAATAGCTTGTGTGCGTGTCGGTATGTAATGCTTACGCCTACATATATCTATTGCTTGCTTCACTTTGTACGATGCGTTTGTTTGAAGACTATCTAGGCGTTATTAATCTAAGGGCCAAACTGACGTCAGTCGACCGAACTGACGTCAGTTCTAACTGAAACGATCGGCCTCTCGTCTGTGGGAGCCTTTACACTTAGGTACAATCGTAGGTAGTTGTGGTGTGAAACACTGTGTGTGATGTTTTGCATGCCTATGTTGCTGTAGCTTCAGTAAAAAAAATATACTACTTATATATTTTTATATATAATGACATACCAAAAGGTGTTGAAAATTTCGCATGTGTCATTGATTATAATATTATTGATCTAATTATTTTCTGAAATTATCCGTTAGCCGTTAGGTAGAGCCCAAGAAATATACAAAACTGTCTCCGAATTAATTGATCAAAACATTAAAAGTTAAATTTAAATCTGTCAAAAATAATTACCTAGTTGTAGGTTAAGTATTACTTAAAGTAATACTTAATCAACAATAGTGAATTCATTACTGAAATCTGATATCTATTTCCACATATGTTATTTATATTTTAATTTAATTATTACTTCAATAAATTATTTAACATAAACCGAATTTAATGAACTAATATGCATAGTGAGCTTGAAATAGCGCCATTGACGGAAGATGCGCGGGTCGCGGGTTGCGGAGCGCGGGCAGGCTATATTTAGCCGCACTGGGACAAGGCCGCGCCCCCTGATCCTACGTTTCATTGTCCTACTCATCATCATCATCATCACCACGTCAGTGATAGACCCGAATTTACGGTACCAACGGAATGAACATAAACATGTCAAATATTTACCCCCTTATTAATAAAAATATTTACACGACGGATACGATAATGCTGTCTTTGTCTGTCAAGTGGCTTTTCCAACGTATCTGACAAAGATAGCAACGTAGACTAGCGTATCCGTGGTGTAAATATTTTATTGATAAGGGGGTAAATGTTTGACAGGTAGGAAAATATGTTTGATAGATAGTATGGGAAAATTTAATTGTGATTTTTAAAATTTTCCTTGGAATAGGAATTATTCCAATATCTTTCACCGTTTAAACCTTCTATTAACTTATATAATTATTTCAAGATAAGAATTAGCCAATTTGGTCTAGCCTTGCTCGAGTCTCGCTCAAACATAGATGGGCTAGATGACTGTTTTTTTAGGGTTCCGTAATACATAAGAAACCCTTATAGTTTCGCTCTGTTCGTCCGTCTGTCCGTCTATCTGTCCGTCCGCGCTTCTAGCTTCTGTAATTATGAATATAAATTGATGAAATTTGGTATGGTTATAGATTGTATATAGATCTCGGTTATGGCATAAAATAATAATAATTTTATATTTTAGGGGTGGCTCTCCATACATGTGAAGTGGGGATGAAAAATAGTTTTTCATTTTACCCGATTGTGTGGAGTATCGTTGAATAGGTATTTTAAAATAAAGGCAAGGTTTGATACATGCTTTTTTACAAAGTCAACTATTTTCGAGTAATCAACCTCCAAAGTGGTTTATGAGTTGCCCCCCCCCCCCCTGGCATTTCTAGACTAAAAGAGATAGAAACTTGTAAGTTTTCATGCTGATAGATCATGCTAAGAACTTTTTAGAAAAAATATTTTGAGCGAAATCGGACAATAACTTTTGAAGGAATTCAAAGAAAACCTATTGCGCGTTGATAGTTACGGAACCCTCCTTAGACATGTCGTGACATACTCTTGGTTATGTTATTTATTACATAAATGTATAGTATTCTTAAATATGAGTAACTTCTCAGAAGAAATAGTATATCAAAAGTCAATATTATCAACGGTACAGCGATTTGTATACAAAATTTCGCAAGTCTCGTGAAAACGCTACATACTAAAGTCGTACCTAACTGTGACGTCACGCCTATGAATATAAGGTACGTGTATGAAGTAAGGCCGCAGGAACATATTTGTAAATATCTGTACTAAACTTGAATCATAATGAATGTTTTTGTATATGATGCAAGTAAACTAATGATGTAGGTTTTGTTCAATAATTTAGCAAAAAATAAACGTTTTTGTACTTTTAAGATGTATCTTAATAATAAACTACACATAAAATATTATATTTTTTAACATTTACCAAGTAGTAATTCCTCAATATTTCTAAGTATATTAATTAAACTAAATATTTTAGATGCAGTCGTCTTCCCTATTACATATAAAAGAAGAAAAAGATAAGAACAAGATTGAAATGTCAAAAAGAAAAAAAAAACAAATGCCAAGTGTTTCGTAGACAGTTTACGACGTAGCGCATTTAGGCAAGTGTATTTTTTGTGCTTGCTGTATATGGATGGTGTTTTTGATTACACTTACCACCACAATCTCTAAAAAAATACTGTTAATAATTTATTTTACTGGATCCAGTAATCGCTTTTTTCCCAAGATGATTTTGAGACAAAGATTACGAAACTAAGAACCCCTATGACGTACATTCGACAGAACAAATCTTAATAGAAGAAAAAGTTACGCCATCTTGATTTCACCATACCTCGAATGTCAAAATGGCCGCATACATCTCCAAAATTGGGGCTATTTAAGTGGGGACAGTTTTTGCCTGAACATGCCTCGTCTATGTTTTGAGCACATTTTTGGAAACTGTTATCATTTTGACGTCGACAACGGTAGCTTTTATATAAATACTTATTCTTTAAAAACTAAGTTACACTCTATATATTATATCTTACATTTACACCTACTACGTTGGAATACAGTACAATGACTCGCAGAATATTTTTAAGACGTTTAGCTAACAATTTATGTGTGCTGTGCTCATGAAAGCGGGCTACGGGTGTACGGTGGGATACGTAATTTATGTCTGTTCGGGACAGGGGATATATTGCATATTTGTATCCTGGCTGTCGTCTCGTAAATGCTCAGGGCTGCACATTTCTCATTGTGTACTAAGTGACGTACTCTAAATATTAAAAAGTTTACTACCTCCGAGTTCTGTGGAAGTTTTTTATATTCCAGCTCTGATTTTCGGCTTCACCTTCTTTAACGCAAGCAGTTTAGAGTATCTAACTATAATGGGTGATTTAAATGCCGGTGTGGAAAAATATGACCTGTAAAGTACCAACAACTGAATCTATATACGTTAGTAAACATTTGCTTACAAACATTCGACTACAATGTTAAAAAATGTTCCCTCGTTAGCTAATCTTAGTAATGGACTGAGATCCCAGCCCCGCCAGACTCCCCTTATATTCTTACTGATAAAATGCATGTCATATTGTAGTGTCAGTGCAATGAACGTAGTCATACCCGCCAGATTGTGCCGTGGGCCAATTTTTAGGTACAAGGCGCTAAAGTTGCGAAACGTCTTACAGTTCCTAACAAAATGTAACAATTGTTAACATTTGCTAGTAAATGTTTCAGTGTTAGAAAATGTTTGTAATTTTTTTCTAACGGCAGTGTGGGAGCACCATTATACACGAATATCTAAAATAGTATGATAATAATTCATTCATCGTAAACGCAAACACATGAATGAAACAGCACGTGTAAACAAATTAATTTTCATTCAATCGTTTAAATTACATGGTAAATACTTTAACAATTAATGTTACATTTACGGCACTTTCATTTTCAACGGGTTTCAATTTCAAACGCTATCAGATTGAAAGCTATAGAGTAAATAGTGCGATCTTTTTTTTTTTTTATAACGGATTGTAATAACAGGAAGTTCTAAGATAAACCAATTCTAAGATAATATCTCTTGAAAGGCATATTCTCATTTTTATTTATGTGTAGCGTGTATCGACTACTAACGTGAGTAAAAAAGTGCTGATGATCTTCAAACGGCTGAGCATGTTTTCTTGGACCATGCCTAAGATCCATCTTGATCACGTCAGCTTTCAAACAAAAAAAAAAACAGAATCTTAATCGGACCTTTCGTTTAGGAGATACGAAACCACGGACAGACACACAGACAGACAGACACGTCAAACTTATAACACCGCTCTTTTAGTGTCGGGGGTGAAAAAGGCAAAGCAACGCATGGAAAGATATGCTTATAGGAACTTATCCTAGTTCTAAAAGGCATGTAAAATATGATAATAATTAGAAATTAGTTATAACTATCAAATGATGTGGTACTTCATCATTAAAAGAACATCTTAAAAGTCACCTCGGTATCTAACGTATATGTCAAGTTATTCATCTTGAATAACCTTCAGACAGTTAAGGAATTAAAACTCCCATTCAGTTGAAAGCCGTTTCGGTTGGAGTTATGAAAAGCGAGACAGTAAGCACCTGTATTCTTTGTTCCTGAGCGCTGGGGACAGCTCGGTATAAAATTACGTGGACGCCGCGGGCGTTGCGCTGCATAATGTATGCCCTTGTGTGTGCAAAACGGTATATTTCAAAAACGTATTCTTTAGTCTATGTATGCTAAAATATATTTTGATCTTTCATATTATTATATTTATAGCATCCCAATTTTAATTTTGATGCTGTTTAAAGAAACGAAAAAGAAGTAGTTTATTGATTTGCTACCATATGAAAAAATATCCCTTGCCATTTTTTTCTAGAAAGTTTAAAACAATATAATGTAGGTATACTCCTTCGTAAGTGCAAAACGGTATATTTCAAGAACGTTGTTTTTCATTTCGTTATACTTTTAAATAAATTTTGAACTAGGATATAGCGTAGATTTAAGCAGCTATTAAATAGAATGAGTCTTTCCCATTTTCTTCTAGCAAGTTTAGTACATAATGTATCCCACTTGGGGTATGTGCAAAACGGTGTTATATATCAAGAACATTTTCATTAATATATTTTATATATTTTGATGTTTCGGTACAGTTTAGTATATTAAGATGCTTGCTATTTAATAAAGTTATGCAAAAATTAGGTACATTATATTATAATACAGTCCTGTTATTATATTATGATAAAACTCAATTACATTTTTGTAGATGTTATATATAGGCTGTATTTTTATCTATATCACCGGTTATGTTATAGGGCGGTGTACTTTCTCCTCTCCTCTTTACAATATTTATTAACTTTATAACCCCCTTGCTTACGTGTCATTACCATTTATACGCGGATGACCTCCAAATCTACTCCCAAGCCGATATTAAAGAAATAGATGCACTAATCTACAAAATAAATCATAATCTCTCTAAAATTTACAATTGGAGCTTATCTCATGGGCTGACAATTAATCCGAACAAATCTCAGGCAATTATCATTGGTGGCGTTAAGCAGATGGATAAGCTCAAACAACTTACAGTTCCTCAAATTTTTTTAAATAATGTACCCTTAAATTTAAATAGTGTAAGATTTGATTATTTGATTCTTTGATTTGATTTGATTCTTCCTTGTCTTGGGCACCTCACATATCTGAGATTAGTCGAAAGGTTTACGCAGCATCTGGGTCACTCAGAAGACTAAAAAATTTGCAACCTAAAAAAACAAAGACTGAACTTGCGCAGTCGCTACTCTTGCCGATCCTCGACTACGCGGACGTCTGCCTCATAGATCTCAATGATGAATTGATCAACAAACTCCAACGTATCCAAAACCTCTGCGTAAGATTCATTTTCGGTTTGCGCAAGTTTGATCATGTAACCGAGTTCAGACGTCAACTTAAGTGGCTGCCCATCAGACTGCGTCGCGAAGAGCATATTTTGACTCTCTTATACAAGACTCTGTATGATCCTCCATATATCTCATGGAACGCTTCAAATTCCTTGGTGCTAGTCACAGCCTTTCTTTTCGCTCTGATATGGACAATACTTTAGAGATACCTCTTGCTCGATCTGGCTACTACTATAACTCCTTTACCGTAAAGTCCTCAATCCTTTGGAACTCACTGCCACCTGACATACGACACTCCAATTCAATTGCAATTTTTAAATCTAAATTGCACAAACATCTTCTACAAAACGACTAGATTGTAACTATATTTATGTATTCTATATATTAATATTTATTAATTTATTATACACATAAATACTATGTATGTATCTATGTATATTATAGCATCATGGTTTAGTATCTATTATGTCTATGTACAGTATGTAGATGTATGTATTTGTAATTAATTTCTTATATTTTATGTTTAGTTATATTAATTATACCACTTACATTTAAGTTTTCCTTTGACACTAAGGTTGTTTGGAAGAGATCGCTTTAAGCGATAAGACCGCCTTTGCCCACGCTGTCTAACCGTTTTTATGGCTAAGTCTATTATTTTGTAATTTGTGAGCAATGAAGTGTTTTATTATTATTATTATTATTATCTGTGTGACCGCCGCGCAGTATCGGCTGCGCTTTTATGAATTGACGTTAATTATTTAATAGGATCACCTGGTCAAAATTTAAGGTTGGTAATAAAATAAAAATATGTTATATGGAATCAAAAAATGAGAATACGTATCACGCTACTTAAATATGTATTTTTGTTTTAATTACAACCTGTATTCACTTCCGGGACAATTAACATTCGATTAATTTAAATTGCCAAAATTGACTATTACAAAATTTTCGAAAATAATTAATGCCAAAAATTTTGACACAAAACAATTTAAATCATGTTAAAAGTAGTGACACACTTTCTCTCCTTTGAAGAGATATCTCACTTTAAAAAGCAATTTCTCGCAAACATTTTAACCGGATGAAACTTTGGAACAATGTAGGGGTAAATTAATAAGTGTGTCACTTAACTTTCTAATAAGTAAAGTACAGTAATATTCTCAAATGTTATTGAATTTGATCGTTCGTCGATCGATCGTCACCCACAGTTAAATTCACTTTGGAGGACTTTTGCACATGTATCTTTGCTCTTCACTTCATAATATTATTGCAGTGAACACGAGACAAAAGAGAAGAAGCGTTTCCTCAGATCCAAAAGTGTTACATCAAAAATAATATATTAAGTTTTACACTTCAAAAGGAATAGTTGCAACTTTATTAAAACGTATGCTTGCTTTTTACTACCTCTCTAATACGTATAATGAATTGGGTATTTAGATGTTTCTCGCTTCGGAGTTGTATTTAACCTCGTTAGACTACGAAATGCCTCACATGAATGTGCTCCGTAAGGTAATGAAGACTCGCGGCTCCGAAAGTACGCTACGAGCTGCATTGCCAATGCAAAATCTATCTTTGAGCAATATCCTTAAGGTGTAATTTGCTGCTAGTGATTCTGTAACATATATTCTTTTGGGAAAGCGAATAAGCATCGATACGTTCTTGTGCCGTATAAATACAATTTAGGATTACGTTTCAGTGATTTCATTTTCATCCGGAATATCTAGGTCGTTTGAAATATATTATCGTTAATGTGAATTCAAATAATTTATGACCTTTGCGCTACCTATTGAGTTATCCTAATGGGGGATAATGTTTGGTTTGGTTAATTGTAGTTGCTTTGTTAAAATAAAAATTGTAATTAATATGTATGATATATACATATAATAGTCCTCTCTACAATCGGTATTTATGTTCAGTTATTAAAACTCCAATCAATAATGTACAGGATTTATCCTCCTTAAATTATCATAACACGTGTCTCAATGGCCGTCTCTCGCCAGTGATGCTAATAAAGGCGTTCATCCAAAACAGTTGAATATCACCAAGAATATATTTTTTAACCAACTTCCAAAAAAGGAGGCGGTTATAAATTCGATTTTTTTTAGTATGTTCAACGATAACTCCGCTGTCTGTTGACCGATTTTCAAAATTATTTTTTTAATGTAAAGGGTTATACTCCGAAGTTGGTCCCGTTTTCACAAAAGTGGTAACCTGATGATGGGATCCATGAGGAATCGAGGAAAATTACGTAGACACATGTAGTGATTATAACTTTTTCAGAAATATCCCAAGCATATGCTACCAAACAGTAAGATTCTGCACCAAGGTATACCCTGGATCTAAAAGTAGTGAACAGAACTCCTCAGTCTTTAAAGATACGCGTTTAGAAATGTCGACATTGTTTAAAGAACTGCAAATAATGGCATATGCCATTATGTAACTTACAGTCATCATTATCATCATCTTATATACCTTATGAAAGCTTGGCGCGTATTCAATTATACATTCTATTGTTTATTTTAAACATTCTTAAAAAGTATTGATAATAATTTAACAAATATCACTAAAAAGGGAAAAATATTATTATTTTTGAACTTTTTCTCTGCTCAATCTTCATAATTTTGAAGTCGGTACCAGCTCGAACAACATTCCTGATAAAACAATATTTAAAATAGAACTCACGTTCAGGTTGGTTGGTACCGACTTCAAAATTTTGAAGATTGAGTAGAGAAGTTAAAATTTTAGCCAAATTTAAAAGGGGGATTATTTAGACAATAAGTTTTATTCCATACTTTTTTGTGCATTTTTACTTTGGAAGTCGGTTTTAATTTTTTGTTTCAAAATGATATATTTTCTCTTTTTTAGTTAAATTTATGCGGTATAATCGGTGCACAAAACTCTGATGAGTAGTGAGTACCTATGTCATCATAATAATATGTTGGTGTTTCCTGTGATGGCGGTGATGATGATGACATGACGTTGGACGTCATGTCAAATTATTTTAGTGCATATAAATATTGTATCATAGTATCTGTAATTAAACTAATAAGTAAATTTACGACTGTAAGAATTCTTTTACACTATAGTTACTCTTACAGGCCTGCTTAATAACGAAATAGTCTCCGACTTCATATACCTCGGGTCCATCATTAATAAGACAGGATCATGCGAAAAGGAGATCAGGAGGTGTATAGAGTTGGCTAGGAATGCTATGTCTCAATTGCAAAGAATATGGAAAGACCGTAACATCTCTCGGAAAACAAAAACAAAACTAGTCCAGTCACTCATATTTTTCATATTTACCTACGGAGAAGATGCATGGACTTTAAATAAAGCAGACCGGGACCGAATTGATGAGTTTGAGATTTGGTGTTAGCGAAAAAAGCAAGTAAGTAAAGCGTAGAAATACCTTCGACCGCCTTTCGTACTAACGTATCCATTCTACGTGAGCTACAAATAAAAAACAGACTATCATCCCTTACGTAGAGTTCTGGAATTCTTTGGCCACATAGCAGGAAAGGATGGTCAGAACCTAGAACAGCTCATGGTTACAGGCAAGGTTGACGGACGCCGCCCGAGAGGTCGAAGTCCAGTCCCAGCATAGTGCGTACTTGATCCGACCATCCAAGGATGGTCGTATCAAGTACGCACTATGCTCGACACTGATTTTCATGACGCTCTCCATACTGCAAAGGATCGCTATAGATGGCGGAAAATAGTTACAAAAAAAAAAAAATCTGCGGGGGAATCACGACCCTCAGCAATGAGGAATACGACGTGAGGAGGAGAAAGATAGTAACTCTTGTTTACTAGCAATTTTTTAGCTCTCTTACAGATCGATTGTATGTTAAACATTTTATGTGTGTTGGAACCTTATGTGTAAGTTTTTACAAACATACAATAAGTACTTTTAATCAAAACAGATGTCTTGGTATTTTATCAATAATCAATCTCTGATGATTCCGATAACATATCGTGGTATACTTATCCCTTTCTTGATGACGAATTTAAACATCTCCAGGATATACTCCTGTTCTCCATCGCAACATTGTCGCAGCTACTGTACTCACTAGATGTGCTCAAGAGGAAACTATTCATATCTAAAATACCCTTAATACCATCAGAGTATCTATTTGAATTTAAAAGACTGCAGAATCCCCTTAAAGTATGCTTCGCCATGATCATCAATAAAGCTCAGGGGCAGTCATTGAAAGTGGCTGGGACAGACCTAAGAGAGAACTGTTTCTCGCACTGACAGTTCTATGTTGCGTGTTTCAGAGTAAGTTCGGCTATCAGTCTGGTGATCCTTGCTCCGCACGGAAATACATGTCCGCACGGACATAATAAAATAGTCTTAAACCATTTACCATTTAATGAAATTTATATTTTGCATAATTAAAGTATTTCTCTAAAAATAATAGGAAATTAGTCACCTCAACATCTACGCGTACGAAGTCACGGCCAAAAGCTAGTCTAAGAATAAAATAATTGTAGTTTATTTATTAGTTGTAGTTTTATTTTGTAACCTATTTTTTGTAACCTCAGCGACAACATTTTTTCGAATTCTGTAGATGTTTTTTCCATTCCATTCCAATGTGCTCGATAGTCGTGTAAGGCACGAAATCTGTGAATTTTTTATACAAATTAAACATTTTTTTATACACCTTGAGCATCATTACATTTGCTTCAGATATTATTCTCATCATTTCATCTCATAACCAAATATTTAACAAATAATAATAATTAATTCATATTACACATTTAAACCATTCATTGTATGTATGATTACACATTATTATTTATAAGTATTTTATATAACCTAAAATAATAAGCTTACATACTAAAATGCCTATCAATAAATATGAAACTTTTAGACAGTAGTTGTTCACTGTTAAGTTTTGCTTGTTTTAATTTCTTTGGCAAAACTACAATTGTGTTTGAATAGAACCGCTTATTTAATTTAACACTGGAAGTATTTTTTTGTTTTCTCTTCGGCTAATGTAGGTAAAAAGTTAAAACTTTCACTTGTCTACGCAAATTATATGGCCTTTGTTACCTGGGCTATTATTACAAACATATCGACACCTCATTAATTAAAATTGGATGAGAAATTTAGATGCTACCGTGA
Source organism: Phengaris alcon alcon (assembly GCA_037179445.1). Lineage (NCBI taxonomy): Eukaryota > Metazoa > Arthropoda > Insecta > Lepidoptera > Lycaenidae > Phengaris > Phengaris alcon. Next base: position 37,648 of record JAYRCH010000640.1, on the reverse strand, counting down.
AACAAATATACATATATACATACTTACATAGACTGTCAAAATCATTCCTTCAGCCTTCTCTTTGAATTCGCCGTAGTCAAGTAAAAACGTCAAACTGCGTGAGTAAGGGTACGCAAAACTAAATTTATTTTTTTGGGAAACTATGTAGGTAAGAAAGCACAGATAAGAAAAACAGGTATGAAATAAAACTATTACTATCACAGAAAACAGAAGGCGCAGATAATAAGGTAGCGGATAAATCTTCGTTGCCTTTAGAGCGGAGTTCGCAAGTTCATTGTTAGATAATAGTTTAGTCTTTACAAAGTAGCGCGGTACCTATCTGTTCCAGCAGTTGAACGCTTCAATGGCGTCGTTTACATCTAAATGGATCGTTCGGCTACGTGATAAAATTTCAAACTAGACAATTACATCTAAGGCTTTGCGCACACACACACTAACACACATTAACATACACACACATATGCACACGTACACACCTTGGTAATTAAAGAGTCAGCCTGCATAATGCACTTTAAGAGCTCTGATAAGGAATTTAACGTAGAAGATATTTTGTGTGTTTAATCTACACATTATGCCTTTACTACAGATAGATTCCTGTATTTATTTATTTATAGGCTATGCATTTGTAATTTGCGCCAAAGAGCACGTGCCCAGTGCACGCTTTTCGATCAGAGTTTTCAAAACTAATACAAAAACATTTGAATCTACAAAAAAAATCTGCATGTGTGCGAAACAGTTGGCTTCAAAAAGATATTCAGAGCGGATCAAATAAACGATCGGTTTGCAAACTGCCATGTTGAAACGTTGCCGGAACTTCAGAAGGATTAAGAACTTTGCAATTTTGAAATCTCTACGTAATATTTCGTTGGTTGTCGATTTCTGGCTTTCAAAAGCTTTTGCACATTGTACAAGGTTAGCTGCACGTTTTTTACATTTATAGTTAAGGAGGCATTGATCGAGTATTTGCTAGTTTTGTTATATAGAGTTTGTAGAACGAACCAATGTTGTACTGACTCTACACTTTGGCTTAATATAATGAAAATATGCAAACTATAAGATAAAATACCTAATAAATCTTAAGTTGAAGTTCGAAACAAAAGACATTACCAGCAGGAGACAGCTTTTAAGGTGAATAAAAGAACAGCCTTAATGATAAAATACTTTAAAATGTTCTGCTCCATTCTATAGCGTACTCTTATTGTGAAGAGTTTGAATTGGCAGCTTTGCATTAATGATCATCATAATCATGCATATTATTACGTAAAGCGAAAACTGTTTATAGAGAGGAAGGTGTGCAGAAAGCTTATATTATTTTAAATAATGCTGAGAAATACAAAAAATCAATGAAAATAAAGTTACACACACTACCTAAGATTAGTAGCTCACACTACCAAGCGTTTTTATAAAAACAGCAGACCGTGTTGGTTTTAAAGGATTGGATGGATTTAGAGATTTTTTCTTTCACATTTCATAAAAGATTTCAAACTAAGGATTGGCTATGACGTACATTTGACAGAACAAATCTTCGTACAAGAAAAAGTTACGCCATCTTGTTTTCACATTATCTCAAATTTGAAATTGGCCCTAAACTCTCCAAAAGTGGGGCCATTTTAATAGGGACAGTTTTTGCCTCGACATGCCTCGTCTATTATAATATGTATGTCTATGCATTTCATAGAGACAACATGTATATAGTTTTTATTGCGTATCTAGGAGGCAAAAGAACTTATGAAGTTCAATCGACCGCTAGGCGACCTCTGGTATAACTAATTTTAGTTCCATTCACATTGCGTCAATCAAAAAATACGTATCCGATTACTTACTACCTGCTTACCATAGAAATCGAAAATATCCAACAGAAATTAATCAGTACAGATTAATTCAAATGAACAAAGGTACTTTAATAATACTCGTTTGAAGTAAAAATTAGGTGTCACATAGAACAAATAATACCTCATAGGTTACTTATAAAACGAAATTTTCCAACGAAACCTCGGCACATTAAGTTAAAACGGCTGAAATTAATTGCGCAATTACACACAGCGGCAATCTGTGCTCGTAAAAATGTACTCAATGCTGATGATGTTGATGTTACTCCTGTGAGGAAGTGGTTTTCTTAGTAAAAATCATACCCACAAAGAACATAACTCGGTAATGCGTGTCTCGTAGTAACAACTCTATTATTTGTTCCAGTCCCGTAATTGCGACTTTCACATTAAAAACGCGAAAGCCGTTGATTATTGGATTCCATGGTAATTACAAGGAACCTTTATGATTACGCTTTGACGCTACGTCTGCCCTGCCTTCGGTAGTAATGAATATTAATATATGTACCAAAAACTTTCAGTACAGTTTTACGAGAATTGTGCAACCGGGGAAGTATGAAATTTCGCACAGTAAACATTATGTGGAGGAAGGTGTGCAGAAAGATATATTTTTTTTAAATATTGCTTAGAAATACATAAAATTAATAAAACTGAGGCAAAGCCAAAAGGGTAATGATTTAGGCAGTCTATATAGTATGTAGGTATGTATGTTTATTCCACCGTAGCCCCTAAGCTACTGGACTGATTTTAATAAATTAGGCGTCAATAGATTCGTAATAACAGCCCGGGTAACACAGACTATATCATTTACGTAGCGAATTATAAAAATTGTAGTTATTTATAATGTAAACCGTTCAAACACATCGACCTTCAAATTGGTTTAGAACTTGTCCCAAAGATATGAAAATAAACGATTTAATGCTCGAGCGGCGCTGGGCTACGCGGCGCAGATCGACATTCGAACCCTTGCAATTAAATGTGTAAAACTCTGAGGAACAAATAGCAAACTATACATGGTAGTAAATGGCAGTCTCCACACTAATGTATGTAAGAAACTAAACGCGGTCTCTTGAACCTAACTTCAGCTATTTCGGTATTGTGCTCGTAACGGAGGCGTCGTGGAAGTATGCCAACTTGTATCAACATTTCAGAGCGGATACTAAGATTCCTTACTTGGAAAAGAAGGCCATGAACATGTACTTATTATATCACTATACGCTATATTAATTTAAATATTTATTTATTGAAAAGAACACCAGAAGGACACACATTACAAGAATTAAAACGTAATAATATTATAGGTAATCACACACATGGTCTGCTGAGGAATGCACTTTTGTAACGCCATTTTCTACATGAATATAATATTTTGAATGTTATGAATATACTAATATAGATAAATTTGGTTAAGATGCTGTCGCATTTGTCTTTCCGTTTTTGCTTCCCGATAGATTTTAATATATTTTTTCGGGTTCCTTTCATAGTTTTGTTCAAGTACGTTTTAGATATTACGACAAGTCATTTGAACGCACCGAAACAAGTGACGTCAAAATATGAGGAACACTGATGATATGAATATATCACGTCGAGTAAATAAGCTCCTTCTTTGGTAGGTCGGTTAAAGAACAATAATACAAAATTAATTAAGAAAAAATACATAATAGGAGTTTTATAATGGCTATATCGAAAATTCCACGGTATTGTTGCACTGGCGACATCTTCCCCGCGATCTGGGTCAAGATTTTTTTATTTCAACGCTGCGGTAATTAACGTCCTTTTTCTCCTTGTTTAATGCAAATTAACAATTTAAAGCTAATAACTACTTAAATTAATTACAATTTTAATTAAACTTTACATATAATAGTCATACCTGACAGGTTTGCCTGTACAGCCGAGTTTTGCAGGTGAACCGGAGCGTGTATGTTACACAACTGTGCAGGTTTTCACACTACTTGAGAACTCAAGCTTAACTGACAGGTGTAACTGTGAAAGCAAACCTGTCATCTGACAGGTTTGCCTGTCATCCTGTCATCCTGTCAAACCTGTCATCTGACAGGTTTGCTGTTAGGTGTTGACAGTAATAGATTATCTATAAAGAGTAGAGTTACGCTAGCTAGCGTTACACGTTAGGGTGTATCTACACCCTTACGTGTAACGCTAGCTTCACTCTACATTTCTGCAAATGTGTAACTAATGTAACTTTTTGGAATATAAGTAATTCGAAATATTTTGCAGATATTCGATAAAGTCTCAGTCAAAGGAATGGTAACCAAAATATCCTTCTGTCTCTACTAACTGTTAAGGAAGAAAAGAAAGATGAAGTGCATAAAAATGTCATTCTACTTACTGAATCTGAGTGAATTCTAAATAACTTCGGGATATTTTTTGTACATTAAAAAATATTACAAAATGCCTCAATTATGGTCGACAGAGGATTTTCACTTTATGATAATCTATTACTGTCAACACCAAACGAGGTATAGAAGGATTGCATAAACAGAAAGGCGTTTTGAGGTTTTTGAGGGTACAATGAAAATATAACTAGACGTGAAACTCCTTTATTGTACGAACACGCGGAAAAATTGCAATACCCTCCCGTCACGATTACTTCTCACCAGGAGGAATGTTCAGGATTTACCTCAAAGATATCAGAATACGAAGTTATCTCACGTTTTGCTCTAAGTTGAGATGGAAGCACATATTGTTAAATATCACTTCACAAAATCATCAATAAGCAATTGATGTAAGTAATTAAAGTAATTATATGTATTGTATTTAGACTTTAAAATTACAACTTAAAATTAAAAGCTTTAACCTCTCATTTGTCATATCAACGACATAAGAAAACATAATTGCTGTTTTACCAATGTTTTCAAAACTAATGATGGGATAAAAATATTCATTCAAGAAAAAGTTGCGCCATCGTGATTTCTAAAGATTTTATTAATTAAATGCGGACTGATTAAACTGCGAAAAGCAAATATGTCAAGATGACAAATGTCAAACCTCAACTGCCCCAAAAAACCCCAAAAGTGGGGCAGTTTAAGGGTAGACACTTTTTGCCTCGACATGCCTCATCTAATATATACATTATTAGCTGTTGCCCGCGGCTCCGCCCGCGTAAATACAGTATCCCACGGGAATACTGCACTTTTTCGGGATAAAAAGTAGCCTATGTTTTAATCCAGAGCCTAAACTAAAACCATACCAAATTTCATCGAAAACCGTTCAGTAGTTTTTGCGTGAAAGCGTAAAAAAGAAACTTACATTCACATTTATAATATGAGTATGGATAGGTATGTGTGATGTGATGTGTTTTTCCTACAAAAAATCTGAAATACGTTTTTTTACATAATTTTGATCAGATTTTTTCTGCAACGATTGGTGGAGATCTCATATTTTTATGATGGCAAAAATCACTTATGCCGTAAGGAAAAAAAAAAGTGTGGCACCGTTGCTGTAAGCTTAAAAAACGATGTTATAATTCTTTGTTGCTTACAGTCGTAGAAGAGTGTATAGCTGCTAAGGCTTTCAGCATTCTTACGGTGAGTAAAATTAGAAAAGTTCTATACAAAGTTGAAAAATTAATAATTATGTTGCCGTACAAAATTGCTACTTTTTTCATTGCTAAAAGAACTCGTTTGCTGTAGCCATAAACCGACAAAAACTACAGTAATAGTAATTAAGTCGAAAGTAAAATCTTTATGGTTTTATATAAAAAATAAGTATTTAAATCATTTTCCTGCGACCTATAGTTTTGGAGTAATTCTTTTTTTTTCTGTATTAAATAAAAGTTTTTCGGCTCTGGTGTAAAGTTTGACTTTTGTGGGTTACAACTTACAACAATTAAGTTTTCTTACGTCGATATTATTATGCTCTCTATAACTACATTGGTCCCTTTTATTACTTTCCTTCTTGAATTTAATAGATAGAGATAATATTTGACGACCTCTGTGACTCAGTGGTTGAGCGCGTTGGTGCTCAAGCCGGGGGACTTAGGTTCGAATCCCGCCGAAGGAACAAAAAGCTTTTCTGTGTACCCGAGTCATGGATGTGTATTAAATCTTAAATATTATATGTGTATAGTATAGTATAAGGTATTAATACACTTGCCGTTGTCTGGTCACCCTAACACAAGTTCTTCAAGTACTTAGCACGGTGCCAGATGGCAAGGTGTGAAACGTCGTAATACATATTTTAACTTGAAATATGTTTGTGCTGAATATTATAAACAAAACAGTAAGATTTTTTTTCATAGAAACAACTACACTTTTACAGAATTCTGTTTAGAAATGTAACAATATTCACGTGCGAATACTGTGACGGCGTCGCGTAGTGACCTAGTCGCGCATCTTAATGTAAAGTAGGCTGAAAGGTTCGAAATGGGGCGCTAACCGTGATTGTTTTTAACAGGTTAAAAGCTAAACTTACACTTGGTCTTCATTAGTATTCCACTTCTAGAATATCCCAGTAATGTAATTTGTTATATTTAATTTATGTTTTCGCTTGCTAGTTTGTTTGTAGAAACAAATTAGGCACCGTTTCTAGATTTTGACATCTTAGAAGTTAAAACGTATCTTTGATTCCAGGCATTTAAGTATTAAATTCATGTATTCAGAGATTAAGGCATACGAGCATAGATCTCTATATTATAGACGAGGCATAAAGAGCCCACACGTAAACTGTCCCACTTTTGGGGTTGTTTGGGGCAGTTGAGGTTTGACATTTGTCACCTTGACGTATTTGAATTTTCTTTCAGCGATTTTATCAGTCCACATAAAATTGACATGCTCTGAAATGAAGATGGCGTAACTTTTCCTTGTATGAAGATTTTTTTCTGTCAAATTTACGTCCTAGACTCAATACTCATAACCCATCCTTAGTTTTGAAATCATTGCATAGTAGAGTAATAGGTCCTATCCTACTACTATTATAAATGTGAAAGTTTGTGAGGATGTATGGATGTATCACGAAAAAACTATTAAAGGGATTTTGATGAAATTTTGTATGGCAGTAGTTTAGCTCTGGACATAGGTTTTTTATCTCGAAAAAGTACAAGTTCCCGTCGGAAACTATATATAAATATGTAAGACTGTCTTTCCTGCCCAAAGGGCTGATTCGGTTTGAATAAAAATTGGTTTAGGTTTGGATTTACACATAGGCTAAATTTTGTCGCGGCAAAATGTACGGTTCCACGGTATATCTTTTTATAATTAATATTAGTAAAAATAATTTTAAAAGTAACCTTAACAAATATTATGTAGGTTGAGTAATAGAATTCATTGAACAAATTTAAAAGCCATGTTAATTACCAAAATCCACCAAACAAAAGTTTACCAAAATCGTTTATAATAAATAATTTATTTCCACCCTATTACATTTTTTATACCAAAATTACTACATTGTCTTAGAGTCGACACTCAACTTATATAGGTATTGTAAGTCACATACAGATATAGCATGTGGACGGAAATGATTGAAATGAGACATTGATTTTTCTTATAATTCTTATGTATAATCATGTGGAAAATTAATTTTTATTATTGTACAAATTTTCCTTCGCGCATGTCGCACACGTCGCACTTCGTAAGAATGGCGTGTGCTGGGCTTGTGACACGAATTCTGTCACGTTTCTATATCAAATTTATAAATAGATTTATTGTCTGTCTGAGACGTTATTAAAAATTGTGTTATTTATCAACGAAAAGAGAAATGTTTTTGAGGTTATATTAAAAGTCGAGTAAAATCTAAGAATTATTGAACTTACATAATATGTATTTAATCGTTGGATGCCATCGGCGCGTGACGTAGTAACGTAGCGCGTCGCTACGCCGTAGCTATGCGTCTACACGCATAGCTACCGTGTATTATTATTCACTTGTTTAGCGAAGCTCGCGACGGATCATATTTTTAATTTTTGTTAGTAATATAATAATTGATGTATATTTAGGTACGAATGATTCACTTCATAGCCAAATTAAATATTGTAAATGTGAGTAACAGAACTTATAAATTTAAATTAGCCAACAAAACAAATTAATTAAATTTCATATGGGGACATTGATCAAATTCTAAGGATGCTAGAAATGTTCGCAGCATTTTATTCACCGATTGTATGAAACAAACTAACCTTAATAGTTTTGGCAATTAATTTCGTGTTCGACTTCTGAGTAACCTTTAGCTTAATACTTTGATTGCTATCGAGCGTATTATCGTGATCGACGTAGTAACGCATATACGAAGAATATATTTTAGTAAACGTCCGAAATTAACATTCATAAAGCGTTTACATTAAGAAATTTACTGAAAAAATACTACTGCTCTGTAATATAATGTAATAAAATTGTATTAAATGTAGACTTTCTTTCGTCTCGTCTAAAACTTTAAGAACGTGTTATATGTATTCATACTGATTTCTTATATTTACGCGTATATTATTCATTGATTTAAACACTCACGGCTTATGTCACGGTGCACTTTCCTTTTTTCCGACGTTTCGGCTTCTTTCCGTGGACACCGTGGATTACGTGGATCGGAACACAAATAATAATTGAAGAATCTTCGGGTAGTTTGAACAACTTCAACAAGTAGGACAACTGTCACCTTGGCTGTCACCTCCAGGCTAGTAAAAGGTAGTTAAAATTATCTTTCACAGAAAGCCGTGTCTACGTACCTATGCCAGCATCACAATTTAGCTACTAGCAAAAACATTTTTACTTATTTCATTAATTGTATCAAAGAATCTGTATTAAATAAATCAATAGTCACGTTATTAGAAGTTGTTAGGGCGTTTATTTAAGGAATCCATTACATGGAGAACAGTCACGCATTCAGGCGGTCAGTTTTGCGTTCGTAATCACGTACTATCACGATAGTACGTGATAGTACTCGTACATACATTGATAGTACAGTATGTGTATGTTTCGTCCTATATACTCATACACATTTTCACTGACATGCATCTGACTGTCATTAATCAAAGAAAAATTTTCAGACATTTCAGCTTTGTTTATAATCTAGAGAAAAGTCTGCGTTTTCCACCACTAATTATTATAGAACAAAGTATGTAATCATAGAGAAATATAGAGAAATTAACGCCTTATCCCAACCTTTCATCTCTAGCCCAATACTTTAATGCCCTGTAATACTATTATTGCAAAAAACCGCATTTTTGTCGTTTATTAGTTATTTACATAGAAAGTGAGTTGTGTTTTGTCAATACTTGTTTTATAGCGACTGATGTGGCTTAGATTAATATTTGTGATATATATATATATATATATATATATATATATATATATATATATATATATATATATATATATAATTTGTATTGCGCCCCTTTGACTACTCTCTAAGACCCGACCCGGGCGAAGCCAGGAGTTTCCACGTATAGCGTCATTTCCGAATAAATTTGAGACACTTTAGTTAACAAATAAATTTATAGTTACATGGCTTTAGAAATCAAAGGATTTGGCGGAAGTGCTTCTTATATGAAGAATTGTTTTTGCCCACGTTTTTGCCCGCCTAAATACGGTAAATACAGTTTTCGGGATAAAACGTACCCTATAAGTTAACGCAGAGCCTTAACTACTAGAATAACTTATTTCATCAAAATCCGTTTGGTAGTTTTTACGTGAAAGAATCACAATTAATTAATTCATTCATCCATCCATCCATCCTCACACACATTTATAATAGTAGTAGGATCAATGCTATTACGCCTCTACTGGACGAACGCAAAACTGACCGCACTCTGTGTGAAAGAGCCGTAAGCGGGTAACAATGTCGGTAATGTTCGGTATCGCTAGTTTTTGTTGACGCCCGGAATTTTCGCATTAGTGTCACGTTACCGGCTAAGCCTACAAATCTTATCAACGTTCCGTGTTTACCGTGTTCCCCTATTTTGATGTTTGATTAATCATGGATTAATTAACTGTGATTTGATAAAGCTGAAGCCTCAAATGTTTTATGCTATTTTAAAACACGGACGATAGTATAGACGTACTTAAAGAGTAAATGTGATTCAATCAGCTTTATTATTAAACTCCATTTTTAATGGCGACGTGGTTTGCTCCTCATATCGTAAAATCCCCGCGACGGCGATAAATGGACTACAGATTTTCTATATGGCCTCAGCCTACCCCCATGTGGTTGGGTGATATCTGCCTACCAACCTCTCTTGGGAAATAGGCCTGAGCATTTGTATGTATATTATTAACTAGATGTTGGCCGCAGCTCCGCCCGCGTAAATACAGTATTCCACGGGGACACTGTATTTTTTTTTGATAAAAAGCCTATATCCTTCCTCGTGGTCTACTGTATATCTGTGCTAAATTTCATTAAAATCGGCCCAGTAGTTTCGGAGCCTATCCAATGCAAACAAACAAATCTTTCTATCTTTATAATATTAGTATTGATTTAATCTTTACAAATAAATAAAATTTATGTCTCTGTTTGTAATTTAAAATTAACAACTTTTCACTTGATGCATATGAAAGTATATACGGTATTCTATACAAATAAATAAAATTGAAGTGTCTGTTTGTAATTTAAAATTTACAGTTTATTACTTAATGCATATGAAAGTATAAACGGTACTTACAATAAAAATCAATTTTTGAAATTTTTGTCTGTCTGTCTTTTTGTTCCGACTAATCTCAGAAACGGCTGGACATCATCAAAAAATGTTAAACGAAATGGGCACGGGTCTGAATTGAATGATTTTTACCACTTGCACTTCAGTAAATTGTAATATATATATATTTAAAAATACCCTATACATACATAATGGAGAGGTGCGAATACGCCACACAGATACACATAATCTCTTCAAGCTATAGTATAACGGGGAGGGCTGATAAAGTAGCCCTTAAGCCCTTAGATTAAGTTCATTTGACATCGGGTTTTTGAATACTCCGTATTTGGAAACTCTATCACTTGTTCGATAAACCGCAATTAAGGATTATAGATTAAGAATGTATCCATATCAGAGCCATGGAATTAAAACTACTTTTTAAGTCGGCAAAGCCATCGTGGTTGCGACTTTACCCATTCGGTACTTAAATTGCGGTTTTTCAATTCGGTTCTTAAATTGCTGTTTTTCAATTCGGTTCTTAAATTGACGACTCTGTGGCTCACTGGTTCAGCCCGTTGGTGCTCAAGAAGGGGGTCGCGGGTTCGAATCCAGCCGAAGGAACAAAAAGATTTTCTGTGTTCCTGGGTCATGGATGTGTATTAAATATGTGTATAATATAATAATATCTTAAATATATGTATAGTATAAAAGTATTAAATATACTTCCCATTTTTTGGTACCTGTAACACAAGTTCTTCGGATACTTAACACGGGGGCAGATTGACGTGGTGTGAAGCGTCCATAGATATTATTGTTATTAAATTTCTGTTTTAATAAGCTCTCGTAGGAGAGTTTAAATAATTGCAACTGGATAACAAAGATAGCTTTGATTCTTCATGTGCTGCAATACACGTATATAAGGAACACGTATCTAAGGAACACGTATATAAGGAACACGTATATAAGGAACACGTATCTAAGAATATGACACCACAACAGATATAGTACTCTATACAATTTCTAGCCCTTCACTTTTCATTTATTTATATATTTTATAGTGACCAAATGTGTGCGCGGTACACAAGAACACTCTCTCTTCCTTTACTCTCATAACGTGGGATAGATAACGGACACTACTGGCGAGAGATCAGGCGCAGGGCTAACTTTTTACATGCCAATCTGACGCAAGGATCATCTTTCTTGTCACGCAGTCAGGTGATCAGCCTGCACTGTCCTAACCAGACTTGAAAGCAACATATTTTGTTGTACTAACGCGGGAATCGAGACCACGACTTCCGTAGTCGAGAGCCAAGCTCTAAGCCACTAGACCACGAACACGCTTTTGAATTAAACTGTAACCAAGAGTGATCACCGGAAAAATGCCAAAAATAAGTTGTTTTCCTAACAAATTACAGATTTCAAGCAAGATATTTCATAAGGCTTGTCTATAAGTTATGCGTCGAAAATTTGTGATTCCACCTAAAGTTCGTGTTATGAAATGGCGCTGGCCAGTAGCCAACCTCCGCTGAACACTTTCTGTACTAACATATCATAGTAAACTAAGTTACGGACAACCCTGTCTGAAATACTAATATAGACGTTAATTTTTTCCCACTTTAGACCATAACCATTTTTGCTCAAGTTGAATGATAGTTATTTTAGTCGCATTGAAAATGGCCAAGTCTGGGAATAATTTAAGTATGAGGTTCTTGTCGGTATTTTATGAATTTTTAATTCTATGTTAAATAAAACTTGTTATTAATTTTAAATGTATTGCGTTAAAATTATCACCAGCTTAAATTTATTCAATATGTTTAATTGGGGCAAGGTGGTCTATACAAGCTGTTTTTCAGTCAGTGTCCAAACTTTCAGGAGTTAATATACTCTTGAATATAAGTTGATCCTGTAGTAAAAGTTGCTTATATTCAAGAGTATATTCACAGCTTAAAAGTGTCCAAACGGACACTGAATGAAAAAACACCCAGTATACCTAATTATTATTACGAAGGCATGTAATACAAAGAATTACGTTCATTTTAACTCAAAAAGAAAAATATTATGAACAGAAAGAATAATATATGAAGAAAGCTCCATCTATCCATTATTTACTTTTGAAATTAATACAATTTGCCCTGTGGACGACCATGATAATTATTATAAGGGTTTTTTAGCCTCGTAGATAGATGTTTTTTTTTAAATTTGTGACAGATTGAAAAACGTGTAACAGAATTGCATCTATGAAACGCATGGTAGTGTGCGTTAATAATCAAAAATTTAATAAGTGAGGTAAGTATGATGTTGTTATTTTGATTAATTTTATGTATTTCTAAGCATTACGTATTTAAAAAATATCAGCTTTCTGCACACCTTTCTCCACATAATGTTTATCTGTGCCCAATATCATACTCCTCCGTTCGTACAGTTCTCGTAAAACTGTACTGAAAGTTTTTGCTTCACGTATTAGTATAATAATATTTAACAATGTTTTGAATTTCCTCAAATAATATGTCTATTCCAATAGTGTAGCCGTTTGGCCTGATATATCTGTCAGTCCGCCGCCGCACGTAATATAGTCTGACAAATTCGAACCCATTACTTAGCGCTACGGAACGTCCCAAACACGCTTCAATAACACAAATAGTAAATGTTATTTACGGACGTCAAATTGAAGTCAACTTGTCAAACTACGCTATCGAATTCTGTAACGATTAATATTTAGCATAAAATATGTAAAGTACCTACACTTCAGTTTTCGCGTCACAATGATTTTGCGTCGCGCGTCGTAATGAAATATCATGACAATTTCAATAGAATACCCATATTAATTATTGTATATGTGGATATTATCATGTACATTCCTTTAAAATAATATCCCTGTCAACATCATACGTAGGATAATAAGTAGGATAATGATAAAATGTACTTAATATATTCCACAAACAATAGTTAGTGTTAGCAGGTCGCGGGATGAAAGGCCGCCCTCGATAAGTCATATCCCGTTTTTAATCAACGGACGCGATGCAGTGAGTGCGTTGAGCCCGATGATTTTAACGGCTTGATTACTCGATACATTCGTGTATTATTCGATAAATGCGCGCTTTCTAATCTTTTTGGGCCTCATGTAGGCTACACACGTTACGATTTGAAGTAACGTTAAAACGGTGTAAGCCGTACTGTGCAGTTTCATAAGTGACAATAATATATGTTGATTGGGTGAGATTTATGATATAAATTTTATAATTTGATTAACTATGTACACACAGAATTATAAATAAGTTCATTATGTTTTATGACATAATACCGGTAACCTGACGTTAAGTTTCTGATCCTTAGAGGCAAAAAACAATGCAAGCGCCATTTCAGCTGATCATTTTGGTATATAATATATGCAGATATTAGGCGGTGCAGCTTATCGCTTGTCAATTAATCAATCTAGATGGATCTGAGCTGTCGGTGCTGTCGCGCCAAGATGGCTACGGTGATTAATAACATCGGTGCAGGTAAATCGGACAAGTGCACGCTTAGTTTTACATCAATATTTAAATACAGTCAAACTTTTATAACGACTAACCGGTTATTACGACGAAATCGTGTGGTCTGTAGTAAACTATATTATGAATATATTGATACCAGTTATAACGTCTCACGGTTATTACGTTAATAGTATATCAATCCTTTAGATGTCGTAATAACAGATATTCAAGGTATGTTTTTAAGTCAATTTGATCTTTTGTATTATTAGGTCATTACATATGAAATTGGCGTTGTGTAAAGGAGGAGCATAAAGTCGATTTTTTTAAACATAATATATTTATTTAATCACCGTATACCATTGACATCTATGCACTTTTGCCATCTCATAGGTAGTTCATTGATTCTTTTACTAAAAAAACCATTCAGACAGGAATCAATATCATCTTTAAAGGCCCTTTGGATTGCCCCATCGGAGTTGAATTTTTTCCCTTGCAAGAGGTTATCCAAATTTAAAAAAAAATGGTTATCTGTTGGAGCAAGGTCAGGGGAGTACGGTGGATGTCTTAGACATTCCAATTAAAGCTACTCTAATTTGGTAGCAAATCATGATGGAAAAGCTAGCTGTTAAACAACAGAGGTTGGTAATTCGCTCTAGGCCACTGCTGCTTCAGGACAACGCTAGACCACACACTGCACAACAGACGGTCTCCAAGTTGCAAGAACTGGGGTTGGAAGCTCTCCGGCATCCGCCCTACTCACCAGACCTTGCGCCTACAGACTACTACTTTTTCCAGAATTTGGATAACATCTTGGCGGGAAAAAAATTCAATACCCGAGAGGCAGTACAAAATGCCTTTGAAGAATTTGTTGCCTCCCGTCCAGCTAATTTCTTTAATAAGGACATCAAAAAACTGCCACTGCGTTGGCAAAGATTCATTGATTGCATGAGTGATTACTTCGATTAATACAAATAAAAAATACATGAAAAAAAATCGTTTAAATTTTTTCATACAAAACGGCAATTTCATAGGTAAAGGCCTAATATATAAACATATAACTCGCCACTCCGATTTCGGTGACGGTGGCCGATTTCATCGGAACCAGGCCAGTTACGTAGGAGTAATTTTATAGTGCCCAAGTGTGTGCGCAATACACAAGAGCACTCTCTCTTCCTTTACTCTAATAACCCAGTGGGACGGATAACTGACACGACTGGCGAGAGATCAGGCGCAGGTCCGACTTTGTACATGCCCATCCGACGCATGGATCGTCTTTGTTGTCAGACAATCAGGTGATCAGCCTGCATTGTCCTACCCAAAATTGGAAATAATATTTTTTGTAGTTTCAATGCGGCAATTAAACCCACTACCTCCGAGTCGAGAGCCAAGCTCTAACCACTGGACCACGGAGGCTGTTTTTTTCTCTTTATAATATTAATATAGATATTAATAATATTACCTAATATAATAATTATTATTATTCTGTTGTGTACTCGTAAATGGTATATTTTGCATAACTGTAATTCAAAATAAACGTCCAATTTCTCTTTTAAACGGGTGTCGACAGCTTTCGCTCTTCGACAAATTACAATTTCAAATACATTTCATAATAATATTCAACACTTATACACGGTACACGTCCACGCGTGCTGATTAATATCCGAAGACTCAAATACCAACAAATATATGCCTTTAAAGTAGCTTAATATTTATTAGAAATTAATTTTGCAAGATTAGAACATGCTGCCGAAATCCAGGTGTGGTTTCTGAGATTGGAGCCACGTCGTAAACCGAGCGAACTACAGAGTACAGGCCGCTGCTCTCTTGGGAAATTATTGATGTTACGATTTTGTAAATTGCTCTAATACTAGAAATATGCCTCCAATCTCTAGCTGACGATGTTATTCATTTTCTGTGTTGTTCTTTCTAAAATTTTAATGAATAAAGAACTTTAAAGTTGAACTTTTAGGAATATTGTTCAAAAGTTTAAATTTTACCTATGTTATCTATAGTGGAGAACATTTACATTGTTTTTTTTTAAATTTTTTTTTGTTTTCATACAAACTGTCAGTATTATATAAATTCTCCCTTCTTCCAAATAAATTCAATTTTCGTGGAGCAAGGGGTGCTGAAAGCTTATATTTTATTCAATAATGCTTAGAAATATATAAAATCGATAAAAATAGCAACAACATTGAACACACACTACCTCAGATTATTAAGCACACTACAGTGGGTTTGATACCTACAATTTCCTTACTCGTAGACTTTTGGAAATCTGTCACAACAATTACATTTTTTTTATTTTTTCAATCTAAGAGGCAAAAGAACCCTTATTGAGTTCAAATTTAAATTATTATGGGCGAATTACGACCACAGGGCGACTTCTAGTAATATTAAACTGGTATTTACATAGTAAGTTAGTAAAGTTCAATAATACACTAACTAGCTCAACATAGACAATGATAGAGACTAAGTATAGGCAACAGTCTCAGATTTATCTTTATAGTCGTTAAAAGCTGACATTTTAAAATATAGACGGCCATTTTGTATCCTTTGTAGTGTATTTGCTTTGTTATCGGACGTGGATTAATGTTGCAGATATCTGTTCGCAATCTGTCACACCGAACTTTACTAGTTATCCAACTCCTGTGTTTTCTCCAAAAGATTTCGTTTATAAGATTAATGTGTTATTAGTTCCCGATCTAACTATTTGCTAGCAATCGTGAAAACAACATGCAATTTAAACTGCTTACAATTTTTGAATTGATCAATGCTTCAGGAACGTTTGTGCAAGAAAATCGTATGCTCAGAAAACTGAACCTACTTCTAAATGTAGTCTTGTTAATATTTCTCGACGATAAGCGACTCCTTTACGAAATAGATTGTTTGTCTCCACCTTGTACACTCTGTGTACAGGTTTGTAAGTAATTTGTATTAATTTTATTTTAATATTTTCTGTATATGGCTATGTGAGGATATTAAAAATAATGTCAAAGTAAATGTAAAGCCCATTGTCTAACATCGTTTTATGCCCAGATAACTAGGTAAAGTACAAAGTCCTCTATGAATAGATCATATTCTCAGCTATCATTAAAAGTTGGGATATAATATGATAGTGAATGAAAGGTATCTATAGTGCGCGTCAAACTGGGACGTCCTGGGGATTCTGATCGGGTAAACAATTTGTGCTGCCCTGTCAGTTTCCGCAATCGAACTGACGTTTCCGGGAATAAATGACGTATTAGCGCGCGCACGGGAAAATTTAATTTTGATGCAAGTGTTCATTTCAGTCGTCCAGTGTTATAAATATAATCTTCTAGTTATGCCAAATGGAGCTATTTATCATGTGCAGATTTTTGAAACAACATTAGATGAAATAGCACAATCTTCTTAATCAATGAGTAGTTTACTAATCTAAACTTAATAACTTTGAGGTAACGGGAATAATTTGTTTTAAACGCAAAAACAATAATGTTATCAAATGACCATTACTTAAAATATAGGCATTTGGGGTCGTTTGTGCGTGATCTGGGTAAGAATGTGAATAATATACCCTATTTTGTGAGCATTTCGGCAGAAACTGTTTTTTTTTTTAGGAACGCGATCACGCAACTACATACATTAATATATCATACTTTATTGTATCGATTTAAAGGATTTTATTAAAACCTCAATATTATTATTGTGGGAATATGGTGGCAAGCCCCAAAGGGAGATCTGCGACCGAGCGAGGTGCTATGCTCGGTCAGGCCGAAGCCCACTTGTGTGAATTTCAGATGTCGTATATATAGTGCCGATCTTTGAAAACTTCGATAGCGCGATTCAGGATTGTGGCGCTTATTGTTTCCGCCAAATTATAAACGTGATAAGATAAACCTTACGGCCGTGTTCACTGTAAGATTTATTATTATTATTAATTATTATTTACTGACACGGCGGGAACCGCGCGTTTTTGACCGTAAACCACGCGGTTCGGTGTGAACGGTCTAGTACGATGCCTTTGGAATAATCTGTGTGCCGTTGACCCGCGCGGTTTACAACCGAGTGATTACTGCTGAACAAGGGCTAAGCCAGGTATGATCAACGTTATTAAGATTCATTGTGCGTGCGTGTGCACTGGCGTGCCACTTTTTATTATAGCAAACCGTAACGGGCCGCCCATCTATAAAAATCCGTAATTCGTCCACAAAACCTCAAAAATCAATGTTTCTCAAATATTACCAAATATTGCCATAAACACTCGGACGCCAGGTGAATATAGGGCGTACCGTTACAGACACAGGGTCGGTTACAGTTTGTCCACGAAAATTGGGATTTTTCGATAGATCGTGTTTGTAAACAATCCTGATTAGATGATTCAACGTTTAAATTAGCTCAGGGGCCGCATGGCATAGGCCCCCGGGCCTTTGCTCATGCCTAGGCTAAGCCGTTGCTCATACCTGGGCTAAGCCTTTAAGCATAGAAAGCAAAATAAATTTTCCGTAAATATGAGTGTATTTTGTGACCGGAACTATTTAATGCAGTGACCATAGCCACTATTAGCCAGTTTACGAGCTTTACCTTAAAACCAGCACTTTAATTTCAGTCAGTAAAATTACATTATTATGCACTTCACTTCCCTTTTTGCCTTTGTTAGTGGAAACGGAATAACGTTGGCTATCATTTTAATGACTGAGATTATAAATCGAAGTACCTTTAGTAATTATAACTCAAAATACTTCTCTGTAAAAGAGAAAAAGATGTGCGACTAATATCATTGAAAACTATGAGATAGACTAACGTAAATCGCACTTATACATAATTGCAACAAAAAAAATGGAAGACTCAAGTAATTTTTTTTTTTCAATTTTATAAGCAATATTATTTTCTTACCAGACTGCTCGCGTGGCATAACCAGTAGAAAGTTTATTTCTACGGAAGAATAAACAAAACGCTCTTCTACGGCGGGCATGCTACGCGTGCAGGTGTGATGTCCATATCATTTGGCGCAACATTATCTCGCTTCTCACGTCGATCTAGCCGTCTTTCGGGTGAAGGTGGCCGTTTGCCAGTACGACCCTATACTTGTTGCTTGAGCATGCATGCATGGGTTGCACGCTGCTAAAGCTGACAGTTCCTCTTTCTCAATGCAACAGTCGTGAAAACAGGAACGTTGACTAGCCGCTATATTGTGGGCTTCATAGAATAAAATGCATAAATCTATCTATCTACCACTATCTACGTAAATAAAAATGCATTACCGAAATGTTTGTACGCGCATAACTCCCAAACGACTGCACCAAATTGGATAAATCCTTCTTTTATGTGTTCGTTATTGTCAGGAGAAGGTTTGTATGAAAAAAAAAAATTCTCGTGTCATAGTGTTCGGGGACACACTCCTCCGAAACGGCTTGACCGATTCATATGAAATTTTTTTCCATATTCGGTAGGTCTGAGAATCGGCCGTAATCTATTTTTTTCAACCCCTAAATGATAAGCGTGACCCACCCCTAAATAGTGTTTTTTTTTCGATTAAAAAAAAATAAATATGATGTGACATTAAAAAATACATCCAACCATATTTTTATTGGTCCATGATACAACCTTAAATTTTCACCCTTTTACTAAAAATTATCTTATAGAAATAATATATTTGGCAAAACAACGTTTGCCGGGTCTGCTAGTAGAACATAAAAAGAGTAAAAAAACGCATTGATTAAAAGCAACTGCCAGTACAAAATCTTAATATTATGATTTTGGATTTTAGTACAAATTAAATAAGGGTTAAATCACACCAAAACAAAACGCGACGCGGCACTGCATTTTTAAGATAGCTATAAAATAGATAGGGTAATTCAAAGTGAAAGTCAATTTTTTTTATTCTAATAGGTATTTTTATACACTTTCTGAACGTCGGTCTACATGATCCCTACCACCTTATCCAGGTGAACCAAAAATTACCAATTGAACATCTTATCCTATCTTATCTGGAAAAAAATAAGATAGCTATTGAACTTTATTCATTACGCAAATACACGTTTTATTGTAAGAGTTCAAATGACAAGTTGCACCGCGCTGCACAGCGCATGTGCAGTGTATGACTGATGTCATAATATGACACGTGTCTTTTTTTTGTTAAAAAAGTTAAATTTTAAATAGCTATGTTAAAAATTTACGCATTTTATATTTAAATCGCAGCGCCACGTCACGTATCGTCGCAGTGTGAACTGACCCTAAAGGAACAGTTGTACTTCTAGTTCCTACGTGTACGTGTGATATCACTAAAATATGAGTAAGTTCTCAGAAACGACTGTATATTATTAAAAATCAATATTTTCAAAGGTACAGCGATTTATTTACAAAATTTAGCAAGTCTCGTGAAACGCTCCATACAAAAGTCGCTAAACTTATTACGTCACGCGTTCCTAAAGTTGTATGAAATATATGGGTCGCGGGATCGTAGTTGCTAATATCTCCAACATTTATGCCATTAAGTTCATACTTACCATAATAAATGTTTTTAATATGTATGTAAGTAAAAGTGTAGTTATAATCAGTGTGTGGTGTTTTTTACAAATATAGCAAAAATTTTAAAATTTTTGTTTAATTTTTATGTGTCTCTCATTTCTAAACTACACATAAATTTTAAATTCATTAAACTACTGAACAGGTTTTAATGAAATTTGGTATGGTAGTAGTTTAGGCTCTGGATTAAAACAAAGGCTTCATTTTATCCCGAAAAAGTACTGTGTTCCCGTGGGCTATATTTATGCGAGCGGAGCGGCAGGCAAAGCTAGTTTAAATATAAAATCCATGGAAATCCACTAATGTTCATGTGGCAAATGAAATTTAACGTGTAATACGCGGGGGAATACCGCTGTTAGTTCGTTTGTCGACCGCGGCTTATTAAACACAAAATAACTGTTTATTAAAAGGGTAAACGTGCAGCGGAGAGGGCCTACGTTGTTTAGGAATGGGGACATGTAAAGATTAGGTATTTTTTGCTTTACATTTTTCGGTATTTTTTAAGTATATTTGTTGTTCTGAAACACTTTTTTTGGTTCTGAAAATGGCTTTGATTTTCTTTAAAACGTATTATTACATGGGAGTGTTTTTACCGTGAAACATTTATATAAGCCACATGTTCCAGTTAGCTGTTAGATGTGTGAGATAAGGATGAACTAGAGGGATATCTATATAAACTCACCGGCACGGAAACTTGGCCAAGTACAAAAGATGTGATAACTGTTTTTCTTTTGCACTTAGCTCTACAAATTTTGGTTAATTAAGATCTGAGTCTATCTAGTTAACGTTCCTGATCACTTTTTCTCACAGTTAAAGGTTTTATAAATTGATAATGAAGTTTATGCAAAAAACACATTTACACAAAATTTTACACTTAAGTTTAAAGCACTACGAATTTAAAATTGTACGATTTTTTGTCGCTTTCTGTCCTTTTTAATAGCGCGTGTTACCTCCTCTAGCCCTTATAACCGCCTGCATTCGGTCTGGCATGCTTTGGATGACGTTCTTGATATCGACTTGTGATAAGTCGCGCCACGCTCTCACTGCAGCATCTCGAAGCTGATTAATGGTTTGTGGTGGGTTCGATGATGATTTTATTGCTCGTTTCAGCTTATCCTATATGTGTTCTATCGGATTTAAGTCAAGGCTGCGAGCTGGCCACTGCAATTATTGAATACCAGCCTCTTGAAGGTACTCATTTACTATGCGAGCGACATGTGGACGGGCATTATCATGCATTAAAATGAATTGTTCATAACCAATGAACCCTCCAAAGGGCACAACATGTTCTTCGAGAATTTCCTCGACGTACTGAGTCGCATTTAAGGCGTTATTAACGATGACCAATTCCGTACGAGCATCAGAACTCACGCCACCCCATACCATTATAGAGCGGAGTGGTTATCGCCAAATAACGTTCGCCTTTCCTTCTCCAGATACGTTGCAGACCATCAGATGCATTTAAAGCGATCCTGCGCTCTTCAGTAAACAAAACCCTTGCCCATTGCTCATGAGTCCAGTTAGCGTGTTCGCGGGCAAAGTGAAGTCTAGCTACTATGTGCTGAGGGAGAAGCTGGTGGACCACGGGATGGTCTTCTTGCCCTCAAATTAACTTCCTCCATACGTCTTCTCACCGTACGCTCGCTAACATTAGTTCTGGAGCTTTGAAACCGCTGACGGATCTCGACTGCGGTCAGGAAGCGATTTCTTAAAATCTCTAACACAATAAAGCGGTCGTCACGAGCTGATGTGCATCGTACACCACCACTACCTGGTCTTCGGGTGTAGCGGCCAGTCTCTTGATATCGTTTTAGTGCATATTGCAACGCGGCACGCTTAGGACAGTAGCCACTTCACGATGAGTCATCCCCTGTTCCACTAAAGCTACTGCCTGCGCTATCTGACTTGGCGATAAAGGCATTTTTATGAATCCTAAGGGGTTCTCACAATAACAACAAAAATCTTTGTCAAATTAAAAATTCAAAATGTTCAGAGCACAATTCAAAACTGCGATTTCGCCGGATAAATGACACGATTTCACTAAACTTTAAAACACAGACCAATATGCACTTCAAATAAGTGAATTACCCTCTTGAGATTAACGTGACCATTTTTTTCTACCCACCTACACGATAAGATCCAAGTTAGAACCCCTTAAAAAAGTGTTATCGCATATTATGAGTTTGGCCAAGATTCCGTGCCGCTGAGTATAGTTAATAGAATCAGGCGTTACTTTGCGGAAATCCATATCATACAATTTTTTAATATTATATCTAGCAATATCCCGCGAAAAAATATCCACAATCTGCAAGTAAAGTGTGAGTGCACACAGAATTAAATTGTATTATACCAATATAGTTAGGACTAGCTTTTGCCTGTGGCTCCGCCCGTGTGGAACGGTGTTCGTTGCAAACAATATTTTTCAAACGGGAATACTGTACTGTATCGGTATAATAAGTAGCCTATGTGTTAATTCAGAGCTAAAACTCATACCAAATTTAATCAAAATTCGTTAAGTAGTTTTTACGTGAAAAAGTCACAAATATCCATCCATCCATCCTCACAAACTTTCACATTTATAATAGTAGAAGGATGCATAATATTAATTAAATATATTCACGATGTTTATGAAGTTGTTTCATTAATATTAAACATTATGCAGCGGACCAGACCACCATACTTTAGCCTAAGGGTCACGTCACACCGAAACGAAACGATACATGACATGGCGCTGCATTTTTATGATAGTATTCAAAATTGAACTTTATTCATCACACATGAAGATGCACGTTTCACTGTATTGAGTTCGAATGTCATGTTGCACCGCGCTGTGTATGACTGATGTCATATGAAACGTGTATCTTTTTGTGTAGTGAATAAAGATCAATTTTCAATAGCTATCTTAAAAATGAAGCGCCGCGTAGCGTAGCGTATAGTCGCGGTGTCAACTGACCCTAACAGTTTTGCTTGTAAAATTTTGTATGTTCCATATCTGCCACCCGCGCCAGTTATATAGCTAAAGTTTCATAGTTGAACTCACACAAGCAACAGTCGGCACAATATACAGACGGGTGACATTTGGGCTGGACACCTGCTGAGAATACTTTCATTCAATTTGCGCGAAGCCCCTGAGGCGTAATCCTGGCTTACGGCGTTCTCCTTCTCGTTCACATTGACCTACTGGCCGTGAGTACTTTTTTGTAATTGATATCAAATGGGCGAAGGATTTTGCGTTTCTCCGATTACAAAATTCGTCACGTCGTTGACTAGCGTAGCTAATACAATAATATATTATATTGTATTTAGCCAAAACTTTGAAACAGTAATTGATGGCTTTTATTATTCTCTAAAAACTGTCCTTGACTCCTTGAGTCTATTTCACAACATAGTTTTTACGATTACGATTTAGCAAATTTCATCAACACCCGTTCAGTAGTATTTGTATGAAAGAGTAACGAACTTCCATCCATATCTATCAATGAATCCATCCACCCTAACAAACTTTGACATTTGTAATAGTAGAAGGATATTGCATATTAACTACAACTGAATCAACTGAGACATTAGTAAAATAACTCGTAACTGCTAACATATCTGTTAATAATAGTTCCCCACACCGATTTCGGTGACGGTGGCCGGTTTCATTGAAACCAGGCCAGCTACGCGGGAGTTATTTTATAGTGCCCAAGTGTGTGCGTAGTACAAAAGAACACTCTCTCTTTCTTTACTCTCGTAAACCAGTGGGACGGATAACTGACACGACTGGCGAGAGATCAGGCGCAGGTCCGACTTTTTACATGCCCATCCGATGTATGGATCATCTTTCTTGTCAAACAATCAGCTGATCAGCCTGCATTGTCCTAACCAAACTTGGAAACAACATTTTTTGTTGTTCTAATGCGGGTATCGAACCCGCGACCTCCGAGTCGAGAGCCAAGCTCTAAACCACTGGACCACGGAGGCTGTATGCTGTAGTAACATACGTAGTATATAAGTAGTGCAGGAAATGCTTACAGCTATGATGTAGGTATTGAACTTCTGTAAGTAAAAGATTCACTTCTTAGGCAATATTCTACGGTAATTATTTTTTTCCTTTTAGCCGTAACCCTAAAAATGAATCTTAAAGCAAAAAGACTTTGTTATCGAGAAAGCCATAACTCTCGGTATAAATTTTTAGCTTCCACAAATCATACTGACGTTGCTAAGTTTACGAGCGCCTCTAAGTACTACACTTATATTTTAATTCCTATAATAAAAATCCAAGGCAGAGTTCAGAATTTGATTTTTACAAAGATAAGAGTCATTACGATAGAAACATATCGATTTAAAAAATGAAATGATATGAAAACCTTTCTAGGTTTTTAAGTTTAGACATGCCGTTTGGAAATACATATTAATATCAATTCATTAGTGTCAGTTCACACTGAGACGCGACGCGGCGCTGCGTTTATAAGATAGCGATTCAAAATTGAACTTCATTTGCTACACATTTATTTCAATGAGGTTTTTAAATTCGTGACATCTGGCAGCTTTTTGACACGACAAGGACCGTCGGGCTACCAAGCGTTGCCTGGTGACAGAAAAAGAATTGAAAATTATTATTTATCGTTTTTGATACCACTTACGCCACCAGATGACGCTTTGTGTGCGTTGGGTCTGCCCCCAGCGGCAAAAAAATATCAAACACCCTCATTGAACTTCATTAGTTACGCGCGGTGCCGCTCTTGCAATGAAACGCGTATCTTTTTGTGTGTATATAATTATAAATATAAATATTTTGTATGTGTATAAAATTTCTATCTCGTCTCGGTGTGAGCTGACCCTGAGCTGAGCTGATATTCATGGTATAGAGAAAAAAACGTGTATTGGCGTTGGTCAGTCATAAAAATAATTTTACTTTTTTTACTAATGTTATAAACGCGAAATAAACGCGAAAAATTTGTGGTCGGAAATTTGGTATAGTAGTAGTTTAGACTACGCATTAACACATAGGCAGTAGGCACTGTAATATACAAAATGTACGGTTCCCGCGCAATTATTTCTTTTGCGCATATGAAGTCGCAGGCGACATCTAGTAAAACATATAAACTTGATCATATTTCAATGATGATCACAGTAATCTGTTTTTACTAAATTTTTGCAAACGGAGGAGTATGAAGTTTGACACAGTTAAAGTTTATATGGAGAATGCTTAAAAACATAACATTAACAAAAATAACGTTATACACACTATCTCAGATCAATAATACACACCACCGTGCATTTTGCTTTTGATACTCTGTCACACGTTGACGTTTACGTGAATCTGTCATTCACATTCAATAGACAACATTTTACTACCTACTTTTTATTTTTATATGTAAGAGGCAAAAGAACCCTGAAAAAGTTTTTTCAAGTGAAACTTAATTTTAAAGAAATTAAATGAATTTATAGTCTAATTTCGAACACAAGTAACCAATAGTAGAAATAAATGCGTGTTTAAAGCCATACACGAATTACATGAAATCACACACGCACGTTTAGTTTAATACATTTATAAATTTGACAAGGTACCTACGTCCGTGGCAGTAGATACGCTTATAGCTTTATACGTACAAGTTATTTGGTAATGTATTCTGGAACTGCATTTGGTAATGGTTTCTGGGACTGATTTTGGTAATGGTTTCTGGGACTGCATACGATCAAACATGCGTAGTAGTTAGTTGTCAGAAGCATTACCATAAATATCATTTGTGTGAATGCGACTTACGGCCGGTTTCAATAACCGATCTACCAATTACTATTTGTTAAAAACGTCACATTTGTATCGTAAAAAACCGTCAAATGATACCAAAGGTGACGTTTCTAACAAATAGTTATTGGTAGATAGGTTATTGAAACCGGCCGTTAGAGCGTTTTCACATCACGCGATATATTTTTCGTTATAAAACATAATAACATATTCTGTCTTTGTCATTACATGACATATTGGCGCGATATTATATATCGTTGTGTAATACACTACACATGCGCTGTGCAGCGCGGTGCAACTTGACATTAGGACTGTTACAATGAAACGTGTATCTTCTTCTATAATTAATAAAGTTCAATGTTGATGAGCTATCTTAAAAATCTCGTATCATTTCGTCTCGGTGTAAGTTGACCCTTTGTTTCTAACCTAACCCAACAATGTACCAAGTAGTTACGAGTACCCGAGTTATAAATTACTATGTAGGAATATTACTCATCGATAAAAATGATACTTTAATACGGTACCATAGAAAACCAGCGAGAAATAATGCTTGCGATGTGTTTGGCCGAGTGCGTTGAGGTTTTTTTTTTTTTTTTTTTTTTTCGAACGGGTCTATGCTAAGGGTCGGGTTAAGACCGCTGTAGCTAAGTCGGACTATAACTAGCCTGGTGGCTAGTTTGTTTGGTGGTAGACGATGGGAGGGTTTGACCCTCCCTAACATCACCCGGGTGATGTTCAAACCGGATATTGGGGACAGCTACGGATTAGAAGCTATTATTATGACAGGGGAGACGCGGGTCTCTCCTGCTGAGGGGTCCGACCCCTTTCTCACTCGCTGATGAGTGAGGTTGCTCGCGAGCGGTAGCAGAGACTAGCGGCGTGCGAGTTATCGCGATAGAGGAGCTCTCGATTTGGTCGATATCGGTACTGAGAGGGCCGTCCCTCTCCCCTTCCGCGTACGGTCGGGATGACTCGCGCGCGTAAGTCCTAATGTCGATGAGGTTCGCGGTATTGGTAGAGCTCTCTATATCAATATCGCGGTCGCGGACACTATTTAGGAGTGTACCTAGACTACTAGGATGCGAACTCGAACTCGGGTTCGGGTCCGGTCCCGTGTTAGGGTCGGGCTGTACGTCTGTACGTGTTGTCGTGTCGGATGTGGGACCTCGGGGTAGGCGCCGGCGTCGACCCCGGTGCGATGCTAGCGTCGCGGGTGCGTGTGGTTTGTGTTTACGTAACTGTACACAGTACGTTACGTATTTTGTGATCGGGTCAATGGGATCGGCTAAGATATGCTTAGGCCGTTTGTGCGGGTGTCGGAAAGTCAGTGCGTCGTGGTTATAGTCCTGTGCCTTTTTGATAAGGGGGTTTGGGTGATTTTTGCCTTTATCAAAGAATCTCTCTACGAGTTCCTTGATATAGGCTTTAATAGTGACGAGTTCGCAGTCCCTATGCAAGTCGATGTTACGCATGTACCAGGGGGCGCCTGTTGCCATGCGCAAAAACCGGTTCTGGACTCTTTGTAAACGGTCCATTTGAGACTCGCTTATCTGTGCGAAAGATACGCACGCATAAGTGAGTATCGTTCTAATGCAAACCTTATATAATGTAAGCTTATGTCTTAAGGACATTTTGCTTCGCGAATTAAGTAGCGGATATAATTTGTAGAGTACAAATTTCGCTTTACGTAGTGTGTTACTGATGTGACTCGAAAATGACTTGCCTAGTACTACGCCTAAATATTTGACCTGAGAGACCTCAGGGATAATGTTGCCGTGCAGGCTAATAGGGCTCATTACTTTACGGGGGCAATTACGCCTCGCTGCCCTATTGCTATTGAATTGAATGGCGTGACTTTTTTCGGGATTGACTTCTAGTCTCCATTTGGAGAACCAATTACCGAGAGCGGTAACTGACTCCTGGAGGACTTTAGACGCGGTACGGGCTCGCGTGTTTGAATTATAAAGGGCTGTGTCGTCCGCGAACATAGCTAATTGCACCTTAGCGTGTTTGGGGATGTCACTAGTGTACAGGTTATATAGGGAGGGCGAGAGGACCGAGCCTTGCGGTACTCCCGCCTCCATATATCTTGGCGACGACAGTGCGCCTTCTACGCGGAAATGAAATTTACGATTTTTTAAAAGGTTACTAATTAGTACAACTAGGTAATCGGGTATTTCCATTTGATAGAGTTTGTATAACAGTCCGTTATGCCAAATTTTATCAAAAGCTTTTGCAATGTCAAAGAATACGGCGCATGTCGTCTTCCTGTCGTTTTTGCTAGATAATATGTACTCCGTTAAGCGGTGTACTTGAGCGGGACAGCTGTGCTTTTCGCGGAAGGCGAACTGCTCGTCTGGAAGGAGTTTTTTGTCGGTTATGACGTCATTAAGGCGCCTTTTGATAACTCTTTCGTAGACTTTGCCAAGGGAGCTAATGAGACTTATTGGACGGTAACTACCAGGCACCTTCCGGGGTTTCCCCGGTTTGTGGATACCTATGACAATAGCTACTTTCCAAATGTCTGGAAATGAACATCCTACTAAGAGGGCGTTAAAGATGTTCACTAGGAGTTGAATTAGCTCGGACGGTAACATTTTAAGTGTTTTGTTTGAAATACCATCGAGGCCTGGGGCCTTTTTGGCATTCATACACTTAATAATGTCACTGACCTCCTCCGAGTTCACCATCCTCACCCTATCAACATCAGGTGGCCTCGAGAGTCGGCTGTTGACCTCGCTATTTACTAAGCTAAGGTGCAAGGGATCAATCGGGAGAGTACTCGGCCGGCACTGTTGTTCGAAATTATCAGCTAGGCACTCGGCCTTGTCAATGTTTTCGAATGCAGGAGGACGGTTAGGTCTATCTAACGGAGGCATATCGTTCTCCGTGTTGTTTTTGAGGGCCTTCACGAGTGGCCAGTACGCCACGTGAGACGGTTCTAAATCACTGAGAAGTCGATCCCAACTCTCGGCTTTGTGCTGTTTGATTTTAAACTTAACTTCCCTCTCGTAGTGACGGAGGGCTTTCCTCCACTCTTCCGACGGATAGCGATCATATGTGCGCTTAGCCGCATTTCGGAGCCTGATGGACTCCCTTATGTCCTCAGGGAGGGGCCAACGGCCCTTGGGGGTCGTTGGCACCTCCCTAGATAAGTTCTCTATGGTCACTACCAGGTGATCGGTCAAGTGGGAGGCGGCCTCTATGGCTGTCTCTTTACTATCTATAATATCGGGGATTTTGTCTAAGTGGCTAGAATGAAGGACTTTAATGTTCTCCGCTAGTGATTTATAATCTATTATCTTCCTAGTACTAGAATTATTGGGGTTAAGACTACCAAGTGTAATCATAACCGGTCTGTGGTCTGAGTTAAGCTCGTGGAGAGTCTCAATATTGATATTGAGAGAAACATTTTTAACTAAGGCTATGTCTATCGTACTAGGATCGCGTATGACACCGTTGATGTTTTCGTTGGTGTCATAGCGAGTGGGGTCGGTGGGGGCTAATAGTGCAAAATTTAAAGTGTCGGTTAAATTACAAAGGATGGTGCCGTTTCTATTGTTATGAACATTGCCCCACTCGGTGTGTTTGCAATTAAAGTCGCCGGCAATGATGACAGCGTTACCTAAATTGAATAGCGCCTGTAGGTCGCTTGAATGGAGTTCTTTGTTGCACGCTAAGTACGCGCTTACTATAACAATGGGTCCGTGACCGGACATACTAATATGGCAAACAGATGTTTCTAAAGATAACAATGACGGTGGCTCTAGTGGAATACAATGTAGTGATTTTTTATAGTAGATAAGAGTACCTCCGAGTCGGGATCGAGTTCTATCGTTTCTGACTATTTTGTAGTTAGCTATTTTAGGGCTCCTCATGCTAGGTTTTAAGAAAGTCTCCTGCACTAGAAGAATATCGACATTTTGGCTGCTTACAAAATCGCGAATTTCGCTAATGTTATTCCTAATGCCGTTCGTATTGAACGACACTACGCGTAACGAGTGCGGCTTTGTCCTTCCCGAGGGCTCCATTAATTACCGTTTGTGGAGAGGGCCTTGATCTGACGGATCAAGACCTGATGGTCTGACAAAGCTTGGATGCGGTCTGTGGCCGATCCTTTTAGCTTTGTCGCTAAAATAGAAAGCTCCATCGGGTCAATAGGCCCGATGTTGCTTAAAAACTGCTGGACGAAAGAGAGGTCTGCAGTGAAGCTGGGAGTCGGAGGGGGCGTGGCCTTAGGCGCTACGGGCGCGGAGGGCATGGCCTTACTGGGGAGAGCGGGGGAAACCGCTAACTCCGAACTACGTGTCTGTGCGGGCTTGAACCATGCAGATTGGGAGGGTAGGGGGGCAGCGACGAATCTCTGTTTGGGGGGGGCACTTTTTGTCTGCGGTGCACTGCGCTTTTTTACTTTGGGTGCTTTTTTGCACCCTCTATAATTGGCGGGGTGTCCTTTAGACTTACAGAGAACACAGCTGGGGGGTTCGGACTCCTCAGCTGGGCTCTTTCGGAGACAGTCAGAGGTGCCGTGGTCACCGAGGCACTTGACGCAACGCGGCCTAGCTTGGCAATTCCGTGCCGAGTGCCCGTAAAGTTGGCATCGGCGGCACTGGCCAGGGATGCCCCTTTTTCGGGGGGGCTCGACGCGGATGCCCGTAATATGACAGATGGCTCGGATATTGAAGATATCCTTGCCCTCTGGTGTAAGAGGGAGGGTTACTAGTACCATATTGTACTCGTGCTTTTTGACAGGATGGTACATGCGATGTACCTCTAAGGCGGGAAAACCTTGGGACTGGATGTCCATGAGTAGCTCTTTTGTGGAGAGGCACTTATCGACTCCTGTAATGACGACGCGCAGAAGGCGCTCGTCTTCAAGGGCATACGTATGGTAGCCTATGTTCTTTGCGCGTAAGAACGCGGTGAGGAGGCGGTGGTCATCCGACGACTTAACCTGCACTTTGATCCCTATGGGGGTCGTGTGCGCAGAAGAGTATCGAAGCTTTTGCTCGTTTATTGCCGCAGAAATTATATTCCATTTGGCCTTCTCCTGTATGATTACAGGAGGTGGCATTTTTGGCGTACGGACGGCCTGAGGGGCCTGGGAGGCCTGAGGGGCCACGGAGGCCTGCGAGGCCTGAGATGCCGGAAGGGCCTGGGAGGCCGGAGGGGCCTGGGATGCCAGAGGGGCCTGGGTGGCCAGAGGGGCCTGGGAGGCCGGAGGGGCCGTTGAGGTAACGGGGGTCGCGGAGCCATGAGCCTGCACGGTTTTCCTATTTTTACGGACCGATTTGGTCGGGGAAGATAGGACTGGAGAGGCGGTGCCCTCTGGGCGCTTCCTCTTCTTCGTCTTCTTATATTTGACGGTAGTGAACTCGCCTTGTTCACTACGGTCGGATTCTTGCTCTGAGCAAGACATCTCTGAAGGAGATGATAAGGGCTCTGTTTCGGCCGGAATTAGCGGGGCGTCGCAATCGGGCGACGCCGGTGAGTCAGCTTCGTGCAAGCGCACGAAGCGTTCCCACTTGGACGCGACATCTGGGACTTCTAGTTTCAAGAACTCTAGGAACTTTCTAATTAAGGCGTCGGCCATAATTAGGAAGTTTTATCCTGGTTGTGAAATGAAATTCTGCTCTCTAATTAATATTGGGGGATACAGCCCCTCCCGGCGACCGGGAGGAGAGGTGTGTAGGGAGGAAAACTCCTCGTGTAGTGTGCCTAACCGTGTCACGGTACTTACAATTGTTCCTTGGGCGGCTGGAACTCACTCACTCACTAACGTTGCGCTAAACACTAGGGCGCTAGTGTTCGCGAACGAGACGCGGCGGAGCGCGAGCAGAAGGCTCGCGCTAAGAACGAGACGGACGATGCGACCGGTCGCACGCTCGTCCTAACGCGGCGATAACTTCGCGGCGGGTGTGCGAGCAGAAGGCTCGCACTAAAGAGCGAGACGGACGATGCGAGCGGTCGCACGAATCGTCCGGTAGGCGGCGATCGCGGCGCGGCGCGAGACACGGTACGGCACGGGTCGGGCGGCAAAGGCGGTTGGGTGGCGCCTTGTCTCTTCACTCTTGAGTCTTGCCTCTTGAAGCTTGACTCTTGAGTCTTCGGTCTTCCTGTCTTCTTTCTTCTTGTGGTGCACTATTGTGAGCAAAGTCGCACGCGACAGAGCGAGAGCGCAGTAAAAAGAGCGCGGGACGACGGCAACGATCGTAACGAGCGGAGCTGTTCATCGGACGGTGTCCGAGAGCAGAATGTATGTGCGTTGAGGCAGCAACGACTGCTAATATACTTGGTTGAGGCCAATGGGGCAATCCATAAAAAAATCCACAATTTTGTCTACTTCCTTCTGTACAATAAACTAATATGAGACAATAAAAATGTCATAGATATTTAAACGAGACAATCTTGAATATATATAATCGGAAACTCGTCAATAGCTGCAAGTATTACCATGAAATTTTGTATACAGGCAGTTTCGGGGGAGAAAAGTAGATCCAGCTAGGTCTGATCCCTTGGAAACTGCCCATTTTTAAGCTATATATGTTTTTTTCTTTCGTCGTGCAACAATATATCAATAAATCAAGTTCCGGTCAGATAAATATCTTTTGTGATACTTTTTATTTTTTTAATTTACAAGAACTCCGAGCGAGGCTCGGTTACCTAGGTACTATTATTGTGTACGGAAAACCTACTAATCTAGTCGTATTATAGCAATGTGTTAGCTCACGTAAGCCAACAATATACGCGAATATTACAGTGCCGTACAATAAATAGTATTCAAGATGAAATGTGTGATAAGTGAGGTATACTAATGCAATAAAGTAAATTGTCTAGACAATAAGTATTGTCTGCGCTATTTAGTTTATTACATCATTTATTGAGGAAGATAATAGCTCCGTTCTTATTAAAGCTTAATAATGTAGTATTAAAATTTGCGGAAGTTTAATAAAGGCATTTAAATAATATTTCTGTACAAGTAGAAGAAATCAGACGAAGATCATTTTGAGAATATTAGAAAATTTGTGAAAGAATTTAACATAGACATGGATAAAAAAGCTTAAATTGATCAAGTTTGGCGTGTACTGTTGTATGCATAAGAAAACGGATACTGTAGTATCCGTTTTCTTGTATTTAATCAAACCACAAGTGCTTAAGTCCCTCAAAAGTGGCCATAAAGTTTGAAACGCAGAATCCTTGATCTAAAGTAGAGGGCAGGATATAGAGGGCTTAGTCGATCAGAGTCGAGCTATAATTAGGGTTGCTTCCTCGACAGTTTTCCCCGTACGAATACGTGTTTGCCAAGCCATAAATAGTCCTTTGCGCGGCGGCCCTGGCCATAATCCACAGGGTGTCAGCTTAAGACCGCTCTCTGGAGCACATTATCACGGTATTATGTTGATGCGTGCCCGCCTGTCTTTATTGAGAGACGTACCCAGCCACACCTCTATAGAGGAAAAACGAAATGCGGCTTTGAGGTTTTCGGTCCTTATAGGTAGAATTTTGAGATGGGCTCATGCAGCGTTACCAACTCTCAAAAATATTAAGTCTCTCTTTAATTACTTGAAAGAATTTAGGGTTACAAATTTTTTGTATAAATATGAAAATTATAAAATATAAATACTAAATAAATAAATTAATAATCATAAGAAAACAATAAAAAATAATCTCTGTGATATTATTCTGTCATTTATAAATTAAAATATTATACTTCAATTGTTTTTTCTTCAGGGTTCTGACTTCCAACGGGGAAAGGCATAAGCTACTTTTTATCGCAGAAAAGAAAAATGTACGGTTCCAGCGCGATTTCTGTATGCGCGCACGCAGTAAGTCGCGGGGATCATCTAGTTTATTATAAAACGACAGCTAAGTAATTGGTAAACTACGCATAATGCAATGGGCTTTAGGCGTTTAGGGTAACTACGCGGTAATTGCCCCAATCGTCGACTGCGCCATTAAATATTTACCCGCCGCTTGTTCGTGTTTGCTGTGATTTGCCGTTTGTCCATTATTTCACTTGTGTTTTGTTTATTTTTATTGATCACCCGCTTAGTTGTGTAATTGTTTGCTTTGTTACAGTATATTCGTTTGTACGCTCATGATAATCGAATTTTTAGCAGATTGATATACTTATGTATTTGTTATGTTTTTCAACAGGTGCGAATGATGACATGCTATGTCATTAAAATATATTATGTACAAACAAATTATGAGGAAGATATTAATAACAAACTTGCACTTGCAAAACTCTAAAATACTATATCCATAATATCATTTTAAACAGATAGTTGAAAGCTTTAATTACTTAATTCGACAAAATGAATGAGTTTTTGACCTGTTTCATCTGTGTGAACTTTTGATTAATTAAAAGCTCTCAATTCTCTAGCGGCCTTGAGGAATAAAATTAATATCATTGTTGTGGCAGGAACTCCCATCGCTGAGTTTCAATAGCTCTCCGATCCCTTTTGTCGACAGTGTCAAGAATTTGGGTGTTATATTCGACGGCCATCTCTCCTGATGACCTGACCTGACAAATTGATGCACTCAGTAGTAAAGTATTTCGAGCAAATGTATCTTTCCGTGTTCTTGGGAACTTTCTCCCAATTACCACTAAGGTTGCACTGGCGCATACAATTTTATTACCCATACTCGATATTTGATCTGATATTTGTTTTATTGACGTCACGTTGACGTTTACGTGAATCTGTCATTCACATTCAATAGACAACATTTTACTACCTACTTTTTATTTTTATATGTAAGAGGCAAAAGAACCCTGAAAAAGTTTTTTCAAGTGAAACTTAATTTTAAAGAAATTAAATGAATTTATAGTCTAATTTCGAACACAAGTAACCAATAGTAGAAATAAATGCGTGTTTAAAGCCATACACGAATTACATGAAATCACACACGCACGTTTAGTTTAATACATTTATAAATTTGACAAGGTACCTATGTCCGTGGCAGTAGATACGCTTATAGCTTTATACGTACAAGTTATTTGGTAATGTATTCTGGAACTGCATTTGGTAATGGTTTCTGGGACTGATTTTGGTAATGGTTTCTGGGACTGCATACGATCAAACATGCGTAGTAGTTAGTTGTCAGAAGCATTACCATAAATATCATTTGTGTGAATGCGACTTACGGCCGGTTTCAATAACCGATCTACCAATTACTATTTGTTAAAAACGTCACATTTGTATCGTAAAAAACCGTCAAATGATACCAAAGGTGACGTTTCTAACAAAGAGTTATTGGTAGATAGGTTATTGAAACTGGCCGTTAGAGCGTTTTCACATCACGCGATATATTTTTCGTTATAAAACATAATAACATATTCTGTCTTTGTCATTACATGACATATTGGCGCGATATTATATATCGTTGTGTAATACACTACACATGCGCTGTGCAGCGCGGTGCAACTTGACATTAGGACTGTTACAATGAAACGTGTATCTTCTTCTATAATTAATAAAGTTCAATGTTTATGAGCTATCTTAAAAATCTCGTATCATTTCGTCTCGGTGTAAGTTGACCCTTTGTTTCTAACCTAACCCAACAATGTACCAAGTAGTTACGAGTACCCGAGTTATAAATTACTATGTAGGAATATTACTCATCGATAAAAATGATACTTTAATACGGTACCATAGAAAACCAGCGAGAAATAATGCTTGCGATGTGTTTGGCCGAGTGCGTTGAGGTTTGTTTTTTTTTTTTTTTTGTTCGAACGGGTCTATGCTAAGGGTCGGGTTAAGACCGCTGTAGCTAAGTCGGACTATAACTAGCCTGGTGGCTAGTTTGTTTGGTGGTAGACGATGGGAGGGTTTGACCCTCCCTAACATCACCCGGGTGATGTTCAAACCGGATATTGGGGACAGCTACGGATTAGAAGCTATTATTATGACAGGGGAGACGCGGGTCTCTCCTGCTGAGGGGTCCGACCCCTTTCTCACTCGCTGATGAGTGAGGTTGCTCGCGAGCGGTAGCAGAGACTAGCGGCGTGCGAGTTATCGCGATAGAGGAGCTCTCGATTTGGTCGATATCGGTACTGAGAGGGCCGTCCCTCTCCCCTTCCGCGTACGGTCGGGATGACTCGCGCGCGTAAGTCCTAATGTCGATGAGGTTCGCGGTATTGGTAGAGCTCTCTATATCAATATCGCGGTCGCGGACACTATTTAGGAGTGTACCTAGACTACTAGGATGCGAACTCGAACTCGGGTTCGGGTCCGGTCCCGTGTTAGGGTCGGGCTGTACGTCTGTACGTGTTGTCGTGTCGGATGTGGGACCTCGGGGTAGGCGCCGGCGTCGACCCCGGTGCGATGCTAGCGTCGCGGGTGCGTGTGGTTTGTGTTTACGTAACTGTACACAGTACGTTACGTATTTTGTGATCGGGTCAATGGGATCGGCTAAGATATGCTTAGGCCGTTTGTGCGGGTGTCGGAAAGTCAGTGCGTCGTGGTTATAGTCCTGTGCCTTTTTGATAAGGGGGTTTGGGTGATTTTTGCCTTTATCAAAGAATCTCTCTACGAGTTCCTTGATATAGGCTTTAATAGTGACGAGTTCGCAGTCCCTATGCAAGTCGATGTTACGCATGTACCAGGGGGCGCCTGTTGCCATGCGCAAAAACCGGTTCTGGACTCTTTGTAAACGGTCCATTTGAGACTCGCTTATCTGTGCGAAAGATACGCACGCATAAGTGAGTATCGTTCTAATGCAAACCTTATAAAATGTAAGCTTATGTCTTAAGGACATTTTGCTTCGCGAATTAAGTAGCGGATATAATTTGTAGAGTACAAATTTCGCTTTACGTAGTGTGTTACTGATGTGACTCGAAAATGACTTGCCTAGTACTACGCCTAAATATTTGACCTGAGAGACCTCAGGGATAATGTTGCCGTGCAGGCTAATAGGGCTCATTACTTTACGGGGGCAATTACGCCTCGCTGCCCTATTGCTATTGAATTGAATGGCGTGACTTTTTTCGGGATTGACTTCTAGTCTCCATTTGGAGAACCAATTACCGAGAGCGGTAACTGACTCCTGGAGGACTTTAGACGCGGTACGGGCTCGCGTGTTTGAATTATAAAGGGCTGTGTCGTCCGCGAACATAGCTAATTGCACCTTAGCGTGTTTGGGGATGTCACTAGTGTACAGGTTATATAGGGAGGGCGAGAGGACCGAGCCTTGCGGTACTCCCGCCTCCATATATCTTGGCGACGACAATGCGCCTTCTACGCGGAAATGAAATTTACGATTTTTTAAAAAGTTACTAATTAGTACAACTAGGTAATCGGGTATTTCCATTTGATAGAGTTTGTATAACAGTCCGTTATGCCAAATTTTATCAAAAGCTTTTGCAATGTCAAAGAATACGGCGCATGTCGTCTTCCTGTCGTTTTTGCTAGATAATATGTACTCCGTTAAGCGGTGTACTTGAGCGGGACAGCTGTGCTTTTCGCGGAAGGCGAACTGCTCGTCTGGAAGGAGTTTTTTGTCGGTTATGACGTCATTAAGGCGCCTTTTG
>JAYRCH010000639.1:0-388060 GCA_037179445.1 Phengaris alcon alcon | reverse complement strand
TAAATTTAATTTCTTAAAATTACAACAGCTGTCATTAATAAGATTAAAATCAGGTATTCCAATTTCTATGGTAGCGTTGACAAAATCGTGTTGAGTTATGAGAGTATTGCTTTTATGATAACCGATACAATTACTAGGAAGTGACATAATGCCAGTGCCTAAAATCTTAATTTCGGATGCTTCGCTATTTCTACAATCTATAGAGACCTTACCGGGTACTGACTGTACAAAAATCCATTTATTATTTTTAAGCGGTTTCCAAATATCTAACTCTCCAAAAATTAATTTAGTTTCACAATTTTCCGGGACTTTATCAATAATTACTTTACTCATAAGCTCTGTTTCACATGTGGACTTAGTTTCTGTTACATAAATTATTGAAATTTCACAAATATAGTTTTCGTTTAACATGTTTTTGCAACTATTTACATCTTCCAAGATACAATACTGCGATTTGTCTTTGGTCATTGCTATGTATTTTGAATTAGGTATTATTAAACTGACAGAGTTGGGGTTGCTAGAGTCATGTGGTGTCGGTAATCCAATATTATGAAATAACATAAATTCCTTAATTAACACTAACGGAATTTGGAGAACAAAAAATATCTTATTATCTACATAATAACTATCAATTTTAGAAATACTTAACATAGAACTCATTGAGGCTATGTCGAGGCTCACAGGATACTTCATATTATTAGGTAAATGTTGATGATTATCGGCAAGTTCTCTGAATAACTGCTGTGTCGTGATTAAAGAAGGGTGTAAGATATTTTGGTTACTGAATAAAATAGAATTAGTTATGTCTTCCAATTGGAAGGATAATGTTAAAATTGAAGTTTCTAAATTATTAATAACCTGGTTAATACTGATCTGAGACCAGAGCTCATCCGTGATGATAGATATATTACGTACTTTAACAGAGAGGTTGTCGATAGCATCATTCAAATTTAATTCGTTAATTTTAATTTTATTTATAGTATCGTTATACATCGACACGGTAGATGTGGTAAGTAAAATATTATTTTTGACAAGAGAAACTAATTTATTTTGATTATTAAACAATACTTTTATAGCCTCGTCGTATTTAAGACCATCATTCTCATCTAAATTGCCAAATACATGTTTTATTATTGAGCCTATTCCACTCACCCAAGCACGCTTTGATTTCCTGGTAACTAAATGGGATACAGAACTAAATTCCTTATACATATCATTATATCTAACAGCTAGCGGCTCGAGGAGATGGTGACAATCGATATTACTAAATGTCGTTTTCTCACAAAGATCCTTAACTAATTTTATAGCATAGTCTATATTTTCAATATGTGTACTTAAGTGAGATATGTCCATTGGCATCAAGATATTTAATTTACCGTTAATAACGCTGAGCTTGCCAAGATAGTCAAAATAGATCCCTGGGCTTGATTTAAATTGTTGAACATAATGATTTTGCTGACTTTCAGCATATTGATGAGTTCTGCAAGAATAGAACAGTATCTTGCTATTATAAATTATAATAACTAATATTATATACTTAGTGTGCACTAGTATGAAGAGTAAAAAAAGGTAAGGTAAAAGTAATTTGTAAATAATGTATAGGTAAGTATAATAAAGTAAAATTTAAATGTAAAGTATGTATAAAAGCAAGCATTTTACGAACTCGGCACATGAGCAGGTTTGACCTGGTCATAGTGGTGTACGACATGACGTCGATTAATTAATATTTCCAATGTATTATTACCATTGATCTTAATTATTTTATAGGGGCCTTTCCACACTGGGGACAAGGCTTTCCGCAGTCTTAAATGATTCTTTACGTAAACGTAATCGCCTGCATGATAGCTGACTGGTCGTGTCCGTGTATCATAATATGTTTTGGAATTTCCTTTAGATTTATTGATGAATTCTACGGCTTTTTGCCGGGAGTACTTGAGACGATTCTGCAACATGCGGACATATTCAGGGTATGTAGCCCCTGGGGATTCGCTATAGATAGAATTTGGTATAAATGGTTTATTACCGAACATTAGTTCATATGGTGTAAAATGCGTAGTAGAGTGGACGGATGTATTATAAGCTAGCATGGCAGTGTATATATATCGAGGCCAATTTGTTTGTTCCTCATTAATGTATGATTTTAAATATTCCTTAAGGGTGGAATGACTTCGTTCAAGAGCCCCTTGCGTCTGTGGATGGTATGGCGAAGCCCAAAGATTTTTAATTTTTAAGAATTTGCATGTCTCTTTAAACAGTCCAGATGTAAAATTTGTCCCTTGATCTGTGAGGATCATTTTGGGTATACCAAAAATTGAGATGTAATGAAGGAGACATTCACATGTTTCCTCCGCGGTTGTGGTCCTAATAGGATATGCTGAAGAGAATTTCGTTAGGTCATCTTGAACTGTTAATA
Organism: Phengaris alcon alcon; assembly: GCA_037179445.1. Taxonomy (NCBI): domain Eukaryota; kingdom Metazoa; phylum Arthropoda; class Insecta; order Lepidoptera; family Lycaenidae; genus Phengaris; species Phengaris alcon. The sequence goes on along the minus strand of JAYRCH010000639.1, from coordinate 385,647 downwards.
TATATTTCAATTTACCGGGACCAGATTCTGGAAGTGGCCCGACAATATCAAGAGCTACACGTTGACAAGGTTCTGTTGAAGTACTAGTTATTTGCATGGGAGCACGATTTATTTGTCGGAGTGCTTTATTTTCTTGGCAGGATTTACATTGTTTAACATATGTTTCTATGTCGCTACGCATCCCTTTCCAATAGTAAATTTCTTTTATCCTGTTATACATACGAGCAGAACCTAAATGGCCAGCAATCGGGACATCATGATTATCGTGTAATATTTTCTTTATTTCAGTCGGGACAGGGAAAATAATTTTATTATGATATATTTTAATTTTAATCTGCGTATTATGAAAAAGGTAAGTTAAAATATTAAATATTTTAATAAATGAATGTTTTTCAAAAGGATTTTTCATATCTGATATACCTATTTCGTTGCTATTTCCGAAAATTAATAATTCATTACGAATCCTCTTTAAGGTTTCGAATATTTCTGGATAGGATGCTTCATCAAAATGATGAATTTTGTAAAATAACAAATAACATATTTTATTATTACGTTCTATTTTATGGAAACCAAAAAGCTCTCTTTCAGAATTTACTATTGTTTGATTTGTTTCAGAATCATTCAGCATTTCTTCAAGATAAAGGTTGGATTCATCAAGGTCAATAGATGTTGGTACAAGGATTACTTTAGCCGGACATTTTAATAAACTTTCGTTATATTCTTCGATTACAGTATTAAATGTTTTACTTTTATCTGACATGGACTTTAAGAAGGTAGGATAATCATCTACAGGAGCATCTGGATTCGCGCTAGTGGAAGGAGTTGGCTCGGATGGTACTTCAAAATCTGGTTCAACGATAGGCTGATCGTTAGGCTCATTAGCCACGGCATCTTCGAGGCCGGGTGGATCAAATGGATCAGGAGGAGTATTCAAAAGTTCTGATGGACATTCAGTATTTTCTACAGGGATTGGATCGGGCAAGAGATTCAAGAGGTCTCTCTCGGGATCAAAGGATGGCGGTGTCACTAACAAATCTAAAAGATCTCTATCTGGTGAGTACGGTTGTTCCTCCTGGGGTTCTGGTACTGAAGGAGATGGGTTTTCGGCTTGGATTGGGTTCACGGGGTACCGGGAAAGAGCGTCGGCATTTGTATTTATTTTACCTTTTTTATATTGAATATCATAATCAAATTCTTCAAGTTTTAGTCTCCAGCGAATTAACCTAGAGCCCGGATCTTTACAGCTGAACAGCCAATTCAGCGGTTTATGGTCTGTAATTATTGTAAAACGGCGACCAAACAGGTAAGGCCGGAAAACTTTTGTTCCGAAAACTATCGCGAGACATTCCTTTTCAGTTACTGAATAATTGGTTTCGGCTTTATTTAAAGTTCTAGAGGAATAAGCTATGGACGATCTTGACCAATAGGACCTTGGGACAAAATTGCAGAAATGGCGTAATTGGATGCATCACAAGTTAACAGGAAAGGTTTGTTAAAATCAGGATAAGCTAATACCGGAGCACTTATAAGATTTTCCTTAAGAGATTCAAAAGCAAGTTGTTGTTCCTCTTTCCAGATGAACGGAACATCCTTTTTCAACAAACTGGTAAGTGATTTTGCTATTTTAGAGAAATTAGGAATAAATCTTCTATAATAGGAAACAAGGCCTAGGAAGGATTTAATGTCCTTAGGGGACTTGGGTATAGGAAACTTAGCTACAGCCTCGGTTTTTTCTGAGTTTGGCCTTACGCCGTCTTCGCCTATTATGTGCCCTAAATAAACTACCTCTTTACGAAGGAACTGACATTTTTCCGGTTGTAATTTAAGATTAAACTTTCGAAGTCTATCAAATACGGCTTTAAGGTTATCTATGTGTGTGTCGAGATCGAAGGAATAGATTACAATGTCGTCCAAATAAACAAAACATCGACTTCCCTGTAGTCCTGACAGGCAAGTATTCATTAGTTTTTGAAATGTACTAGGTGCGTTTCTGAGGCCAAATGGCATACGATTAAATTGAAAGTGACCTTGAGGGACTGAAAATGCAGTTTTGGGTGCATCGTCAGCTGAAATACGAATTTGGTGGAATCCAGAAGCAAGATCTAGTGTTGTAAAATATTTACTTTTACCTAACTGGTCTAGAATTTCAGAAATTTGAGGTATCGGATAAGTTTCGCCTACACTTATGTCATTAAGCTTTCTATAATCTATCACTATTCGCCATTTGCGTTGTCCGCTTGAGTCAATTTTTTTGGGAACTACCCATATGGGTGAGCTCCAAGGAGAGGATGACGGCTCTATTATGTTATGTTCAAGCATTTGATTTATTTGTTTTTCGACTTCCTGCTTGTGACATTCGGGAAACCTATATGACTTGGTATGTATTGGAATTTCGTTATTTGTTCTGATGGTATGTTCGATTGCAGACGTATGTGTGAGTTGATCACTAGGCATGTGAAAGATATCCGAAAATTGACTACAAAGATCAACAAGAGCATTGAGTTCTTCTTTATTTAAATGATCTGTCCGAAGTTCTTTTATTACTGCTTCGGATCTTTCTGAGGTAAATAAACTACACGTATTTACCGGATGTAGAGGAAAATTTAAAGGTTCAACATGGAGTTTTAGATCTCCTTTAATATGTGCATAATTTTCAGAGGTGTTGGCAATAGTTAAATTAACGCGATTATTATTTTTGATTTTAACGATGCAATTAGATATAAGTAAATCTTCCGAAAGATGTTGATCAACTATAACACCCTCTTTTAAATTAGTTTTCTGTATTGAACATTGAATTACAGCTTCACTTCGAGGTGGAACAATAAAGAACGGTTCGGTGAAAAGTAATTTAATTTCGGATTTTCCTATTTTTAATATATCATTCGTGTAATCTATTTTGCAGCCGAATTTTGTTAAGAAATCTGTGCCTATAATACCATCGTAAGGTAAGCTAATCTCTTTTATTACATGAAATTTAAATACTAACGGATTTTTGTCATTTAATTTTAGCCTAAGTTGTAAGTGACCCTCTGTAGAAGTCGGTTCGTCGCCTGGATCTATGCCTTTAAGTTTTACAGGTTCTTTAATTAATTTTTGACTATTTAATATACAGGTTTCTTTTATTAAGCAGATCGACGAGCCCGAGTCGACTAACAAAGATAAAGGGATATCTGAAACTGAAGATTCTACTAATATGTGAGGTAAGCGTCGCTTAGTTGTATCAATATTAATTTCGTAAATTTCTTTTTTTTCAGGTTCAACTACGAGGGAGTCTTCGGTTTGGGGCTGGTTACCCTGCTGCGTGACTCTGAAGGATGCATCTCCGTTTTGGGGCTGATTACCCTGTTGTATGATGCTGAGAGATTTATTAGCGTTTCCATTTTGGGGCTGATTACCCTGTCGTATAACGCGAGACGATTTATTAGCGTTTTCATTTTGGGGCTGGTTACCCTGTCGTATAACGCGAGACGATTTATTAGCGTTTCCATTTTGGGGCTGGTTACCCTGTCGTATAACGCGAGACGATTTATTAGCGTTTCCATTTTGGGGCTGGTTACCCTGTCGTATAACGCGAGACGATTTTTTAGCGTTTCCATTTTGGGGCTGGTTACCCTGTCGTATAACGCGAGAGTAAGTTTTCGTGTCGATTTCGGATTTAATTAGTCCCGCACGACACGAGAGCGAGACGGAATTTAGTTTAAATTATTATTATCCGATTGGAATGAGTCATCGACGTGTTGATCATCATGTTCATTCATAACCAAATGCATTCAATTCGGTTGTTGCCGGAATTTATTATTAAATCGGCTGTTATTGTATTCCCTTTTCGCGCAATCTTTAATATCATGGCCCGTAGTTTTACAATATCGACAACACACCGATTGGGTTCTGTCTGAATAATTATTATTATTTTTGTTATTAAGGTTATTATTTGGAGAATTAAATCTCGGCTGATAAGAAGGCTGATTACGTGACGTGCTTGGTTGTCCATATGATCGTGAGAAAAACGGTCTGGGTCTCAAGTTACTTTGATTATTATTTAACTTCGATTCTCCCAACTGAGGTCGTTTGTAAAGACTTTGTTGTATGCGCTCCTCAGAGATCGCAATATTAATAGCGTCATTTAAATTTCGCGGATTTCTGCAACGCACAATATTTGAGATACGGGGATGTAAGCCAATAAGAAAATGATGAAGTGCTAAATCCTCCATGGCCGCTGAACGACCAGGGATTTCCTTTAGTGTGCAATTGGACAGGGTTACCTCAGTCAGAAGCTGTGAAAGATAGGTTTCTACGCGTAAAGAATATTGTGTAACATTTTCATTAGGACCCTGTTTACTTTCTTGCAAGTCCATAAGTATGTGAGCATAATGCTTACGTTCACAGAATTGGTTTCGCAGGAATTCTTTTAATTGATCCCACTTTTTAAATTCTTTGATAGCGCAAGCAATTTCGGCTTTACCTTGCAACTGGCTAAAGATATAACGAAATAGGATTGGCTTTTGTACCTCAGTGGCCAAGTCATACGCGTTATTACAATTTATAATAAATGAATTTACGCACTCCCGGGAACCATCAAATGGTTTGATAAATTTAAATAGTGTATTTAGATCCAGTTCGACCATCATGGCACTCGTACCCGAAGCGGTTCCCTTTCGGGTCGTTGCTTTGGCAGAAACAGGAGGGTTTTTAGCTGTGTCAGATGGACCAGCTTCCGATTCGGACATAGGAATGTTAAGATTTAATAGTTCACTTTTCGACATATTGAAAAATAGTATTAATGAGAATGATAACAAATTAAATTACAAATATGGATTATCTTAGTGGAGTACCGAACCCTAAATCTAGGTAACCTTAGAAGGCTACTAAATGTAAACAGTGACCAAAGACTCACAGTGATATCAACGCGTGGGCGGCGAAGATAAGCTGCACGGCGACTCGATGCATGCCCGCGCCCGGCCGGATAGGATGACTCGTTCACACGGTTATAACTTTTAGGATTTTAACACTATGCACTTGGGATTTTCACTTTTCACTTTGACTTTTGCTCTTAATGACTTTATGGATATTGGAAATGAGTTGGTTTCCTCACTGCACTTTCACTAAAGATTTTTTTTTTGACGAATTTTTAGATTTTCACTTTCTTACGATAACTTTCCAGGATTAAACGACACTGGGGATATCCGATCCCACCGCTGCCACCAAATATGTTAGGGGTCCCTTCGGATTAGGCTTTTTAAAAAAAGGTTTCTTTCCACAACCACTTTTATTAAAGGAAAATACAATAATATATGAAAGGACCCTTGGGCAGAACCGTCACGACCGAGGACTGAAGACCAACTGAGACTCACAGCTAGAGTCTAGACCAGACTAAACACGGGATGTGCTGATTCGACGTTACGTCAGCAACAACCCTAACAGGGACGGACATAACAGATCGATCTCCAATCTCCATTTCAATAATAAAAGTTGAAATCCAGAATCTTTTTTGTGGCCGGATTGCCCGCGATCTTTTCCCTCCCGCACGTTCAGTTTCGCGCAATTGTCATGTTTCTCGTATGTATTTTAATGGAAATATAAATCAAATCGACAAGCAAAATATAATTCAATAGTTTACAAAATATTTATAAAACTATTATAATACTTTATTAATTAACAAAGATGCAAACTGTGTCTGCTTTTTAATATTTTTTCAAATCTCGATGCAATAAATGGATGAAATGGAACGAAATATTTTAAAGCCATCCGTCAATTGTCAAAGTCAAATCAAAAGTCATTGTCACAAACTGTCATTGTTGTGTGTTGTTGTGTTGATTCATGATTGTGAAGAAACTGTCGGTCTTGTTTTGTGTGAGATTAATTATTACGTTTATTTAATAATATTATTTTATTTTTGCAATGGACACAGAAGTGGTGAGTTTTATCAATTGTATTGTAGTAGTATGTAATGTACCTATCAGTTATCATTGTTTCCAAATACTGTTTGCAAGAAACGTGCGTTACAACTTACAGCGTGTGATTTTTACTTTGTTGTAATAATATGTACAAAAAAAGCGTAGCATAGCGTTGTAGCTAAGCTAAGCGTTTCCCATCTTTATATAATTTTGTTAAACTAACTTTTATCTATTTTGTTTTAGGTAAAGAGCAAACCTTTAACAAAAGATGAGACGAAAACTTTGCTGGAGCTCATAGAAGCCAGCAAAATTATCACGACTAAAACTACTAATGCGACAAATAACAAATTGAAAACCGAAGAATGGAGTCGCATAGCTGTGCGATTCAATGCCTCGGCAACAGTTTGTCGTCGTACACCACAGCAGCTGCGTTTAAAGTGGGAAAACCTAAAGAAGAACGCACGTAAACGCAGCACAAAAATAAGGATGAATTGCATACAGGTAATTGTATCTTTTATTTGTACATTTAACCCTTTAACCGCCAAGGTCGGAATAATCCGACAAATATTTTCGTGCCCATTTGGCCAAGGTCGGATATTTACGACCAAGTACCACTACTCGGTTAATCTGCCTTTTTTGTTTGATAGCACTGTATTATATTAAAATAATGTTTATACTTGGTAAATAGTTAATGAAGTAATCATTTACAATTGATTACACTTTAGTTTCTTAATTAGAAGACCTAAAAATAATGTCTAAAGTTAAATAAATTACCGATATTATTCTTAGAAAAGTGTATTGATGTCCAACGCCCGTGTCGGAAAAATCCGACAGTAGGGACGGGACATAAGCAATGATTTACTGATACAAAAATCCACATAAATTAAAATATTTCTGTTTATACTAACTAATTTATTATAAAACAAATAAAGCAATGGTTACTGAACAAATAAATGTTGTTTATTTTACTTAATTTATAATAAATATAGTATAAAAATGTCAGAGACTGAATTGACGATTCCCATCCCTAGCCTGCATGTTTAGAAACGAATATTGTCAGTACACCCCGCGCCACGGTCGGAAAAAGACGGCTGCTTCTGACGTCATAAACGAGTGCCGCCTTCTGGAATTTTCCACTGGTGTTGTGCTTATGCGTGTAATTATTATGTTCGTGTTATCGATAAAATATGTGATTCAACATGACTACTGCTGAAGAATTAATACGTATTCTGGAAGGTGATGAAGACGAAGAATTTGAATCGGACGAAGAGTTTAACATTGATGAAGAGGTAATTTTTATTGCATTGTTGTATTTAACTTAGAATGTATTAAATAAATTGATTAAATTTATATGAGTGACTTAATATTTTTATTGCAAGTTTAGGGCCAGTTTCACCACTTGCGTTTAAGTTCCAGATAACTTAACTGGCACTTGTTTTGACAGATAACCCATACAATTATCCGTCAAAGAAGTGCCAGTTTATTTTAACTTACCATATATGTATGTCCAGGTGGATCTCTTTACCCACTTCCCAGTGTCCGATTGAGGTGAAATTTTGCACAAACATTTGGTTTGGATGACAATGCAATAATATGGTCCCATGGTACTGGTCTGATGATGTAGTCGGAAGGTGGCCATAGGAACTCTCTAAACTTAACAAGATAAATCCATCGAGTGTGGGCACGTTTGATTTGTCTTTACAAGTACCTACTATGCTACATTACCTATATTTATCAAACTACAATATATTATGGTTTTTCAGATTCCCGGGAGCGATGTCGCAAACGCTGACTTTAATTGGACGATGCAAATTTCTCCCCCAATGTTAGAAGATTTCGACGACTTTGTTTGTGGTTTATCTCCTGTTGCAAAACTTGATAGCACTTCCACGGAATTGCAATTTTTTGAACAATTTTGTAGCAAAGACTTGTTGCAAAAAATTGTCTATTTTACGAATAAATATCATCAACACTTCGTAAGACATGCTGATCTAAGACTATACTCAAGAATGCAACGATGGCAAGACGTGACTATTGACGATATTTACATTGTTTTAGCGCTCACGATGCTTTCACTAGAAACAAAAGAATAACAATTGAAGAGCACTGGTCTACAGACCCTTTATTGCATAGTCCAGTGTTCCATAATATTATGTCTCGGAATAGATATTGCTCAATTCTAGCCATGTTATCCTTTTATGAAGCCCCTGCAAGGACAAGTGATCTACCAAGATTACACAAAATAAAAATGTTGGTTGACCACGCACGTGAAACGTTCAAAAACACATTTATCCCTGGTCAAAAGTTATGCATAGATGAAAGTGTTGTGCCTTTTAAAGGTCGTTTAACTATAAAACAATATTTACCCAAAAAACGCAATAGATTTGGTATCAAGTTATTTATCTTGTGTGATGTCAAAACTGGATATCTCGTGGATTTTTTAGTGTATTGTGGATCAGAAACAGAAATAAAATCCGTACCAAATTTGGGCGTAAGTGGATCAGTTGTTGCCGAACTTTTAAAAGACTACTTTTTTTGCAACCGAGAGTTGTATGTAGATAACTGGTATTCCAGTCCTCAACTTTTCACGTATTTAAAAGAAAGGGCCACATACGCATGTGGCACCGTAAGACCGACTAGAAAAGGTATGCCGAAATTTCAAAAACTGAAACGTGGTCAAACAACCGCTTACATGGCTGGTCCTCTCTTAGCCCTAAAATGGCAAGACAAAAAACCAGTCATAATGTTATCTACAAAACATGATGACAGAATGATACCATCAAATAGTTTGAACTACTTAACTGGCCTACCCAAACTGAAACCGGAGTGTGTGGTAGACTATACGGCAAATATGGGATCGGTCGACACCGCCGATATGATGACTAGCACGTTGGGCTGCATAAGAAAGTCAAGGAAATGGCATAAAAAGCTTGGATTCCATATTATTGACATGTTTCTGCTTAATGCTTTCTATTTGTTTAAAATAATAACAAACAAGCAAACATCTAGTTTAGCTCATTTCCAACTAAACCTTATCAGGCAAATAATAGAAAAATACAAGCAGTGTCCTCTATCTCAACCGTCAACTTCGCGTGGCATCCTTGACTCTTGCCGATTTTTAAATAACGATACTTTAGAGCATTTTCCTACTAGAATACCAAACGGCAAAAGTCAGCGATGCAAAATGTGCGCAGCAAAACAAAAACGGTCTGACACTCGTTTTATGTGTCAAAAATGCACAGTTTATTTGTGCGTAGATCCATGTGCTGCTGAATACCACAAATCTACAAAACAATCGATATCGTGATCCCGCATCACTATTTTTGCTATAGGTCGGCGGCTGCTTAGACGCGGTTGAGACTCGACTGACAGTATTCGGCATTGACGAGTGTTTGTAGCACGGGTGTACAATTAAGTGAACATATCACATTTTTTTAGTCGAAATGGCGTCCAAGCGTATGTGGCCTTCTGAACGCATTTTATTTATTGTAAGTTGTGATATTATTACAAAATACTCATGTTTGTTTTTAATTTAAGGGAAATATTGAAGAGAGCCAGTCAATTTTAGCTACCGGTCACTTCAGCCAAGACGATGTAGACCTAGACTTGCCGTCAACAATATGCGACAGTCAATATCATATCTATTTGCCAGAGGGTCAGTCACAGTTACGAAGCTGCGATAATACGCCAGATCTTTATAGATCTACAGCTACACAAACTTTAGTGAAGACTACAGATAAAAGTACACAATATGAGCAAATTTGTAGTCCAATCAAAGGAACTGCACAAATATTGGCTGACAGTTATTTTGCTGGCGATGAATTTCTTAAAAAGAAATTTATCGAATGTTACGTAAGTGTGGTCTCGTCCATAATTCGTGTTATCGATAAATAATTGTTCGACTGATTATAATTAAGAAGAATTTGAATCTGTGATTATTTGACTGATTATATAATAGAAATTGTATCTGTGATTATTTAACTGATTTTATAATAAGAAGAAGTTGTATCTGTGATTATTTATCTGATTTTATAATAATAAGAAGTTGTCTGTGATTATTTGACTGATTTTATAATAATAAAAAGTAGTATGTGATTATTTATTTGTTTGTGATCTTATTAGTCTGTTGAAAATCGTGTAGTTATATATCGTTAGAATCTGTCAAAGTTATTCGGTAAACTGATATTGATATTGTTAAAATATAATCATGTTTGTTCAAAATTGACCAATGTTGTTATCTGTTGTATTAAGATAAAGATTACTCTACATGACAGCATTGAGAATAAATATAATAAAAATAACGAAATTCATTTCTGGACTAATTTTATTGTGCGGAAAACAATAAATCTTTCAAGATCTTTAAACGCTTTTTGTTTCATTGTGTTACCAAAATACCTACTAATATTAGAAATAAAATTAAAATAAATTACAAAGTAACGGTTTCCTGTCTGTCTGCTACGGGATTCGAACCCGCGACCCCCGGTTTGCGCACCAACGCGCTAAACCACTGAGCCACAGAGGTCGTCGAAATAAATTATCGACATCGAAAAATATAAGTATTTCACATCACTATTTGCTGTAGGTATACATTTTTCGATTTATGGTGCCGGCGCTAGAGGCACGACAATTGATTTTAAGCTCGGCGGTAAAAGGGTTAAGTTTTAACAACTGATTCAAAAATAAGTATCAGCATTTTATCTGTCACCAAAATGGGTGTTGTTGGATCCTATAAATTAGATTTAAGGTTATGTGGTGACCAAGCGGGCAAGAAATAAGCTAGCAAGCAATATTACCTTTTAAGCCAATGACTAAACAATGTTTACTCAAGACTTGAATTTTGTATTCAACGACTTGATGAGTCATTCAATCAGATGACTGCAACATGTGAAGGGTCCACTGCAGTAATGATGAACGAATGTCCAAAAAAATTTAAATTTTAACGAGTAATGCCATTCGGTCACTATTGAAACAATATCTTTAAAATATATTTACAAAATTACTAATTAGCAATATCGCTTATAGTTCTGTGATTAATATCAAAATCAAAAATCAAAATCAAAAAGTTTTTATTCAAAATTGGTATTTTTAAATACTCTTTTTGAACGTCGATACTACGTGATGCCTACCACCGGTTCGAGAACTAACCCAGCGAGAAGAGCCGGCAAGAAACTATATGTTTTTTATATTTCGGCTACACGGCTAAAATGCTCAACGTCACAGGCGTTTCCTTAAAAATAATCTTTATTTGTTGTACCGTTCTAAATTTAAAAACCCAATTATGTTACTGATGACATTCATCATTATTGCAGTGGAGCCTTCATATATTAACCCTTGACTTTTGATTTCAGACTGGGGGAGGAGCTGGGGAATATATCCCTCCAGATGAAATATTAGATAGAGTAACAAGTCTGCTGGGAAGCACAGCCAGCGGATTTGAAGTGCCCTTTGGTGGTGATCGGGACATAGACTCTGGTGATGGTAGTGGTGAAGGTTTTGTTAGTGAAGAAATGTATGGTGGTGATAATAGTAACGCCAGAGTAAATGAAAATGTAATTATTTCTACATATGACCCAAAACCAGTTCAAAAGACCAGTGCTATTGTGGACCAGGAGCCTGAGATGTGCGAGGTGTTTGTGGTGCAGGAAGAGATCCTCCTCAAAGACCTAAAAAGCTTTTATTTAATACCCCAAAAACCGGTAATTGTTATTTTCTTTATTAAATTCTTTGGTCATGTATATTAATGTGAAAATCCATATTATAGTACTTTTATGTAATGATAATTTAGATATTTCATTAGCGTGTATATAATATTTCATATATTTCATGTAGTGGCACCCCTAGTTATTAATAGTTCAACTATTGTAAAATAATCTTCTAATATGTAGGTGAAGGGCTTTTTAAATAAATATTTGTCACGTCAATCATGAAAAATGCAATACTTTGTGAACCCATAATTTATATATTCTTATTATGTTTACAGGTAAGTTTAAAAGGCAGACGGATCCCCATCCAAGCAAGATTGCTAAAGACCTTGCCGTAGCAGAGTACTTTACTGCCAAAAAAAAGTGTGTACAGGAGAAGATGGAATTTTTTGCATTAAATAATGAAAAATTAAAATTAGAAAATGAGAAACTGAAATTAGAAATAGAAAATATGAAATATAAAATTTAATTTAGTTAATGTTATATAGTTTTTAGTTTTCATAATCTTTTAAAGTAGTTTAATTTTAAGTTTTGTGTATCCTTCACTTGTTATTGTATATAAATAGCTAGCCTCTTTTGTACCTATTCAAGATATTAAATATTAAGTATGATGAAATGTTTTATTTAACCTAACTAAAATAGTTATTTATGAGGTCTCTTCTTTGGATAATGTCTAACTCATCTTGCCACCTTTCTTCAATATAATCTTCAGCTGGCAGTGCGGGTACCTCAACTTCTGAGGGAACTTCTTGCAGGTTGAAATTTCTACAAATGTTGTGTAAGACTGCTGTAGCTATTATCAGTGCATGAATGTTTGGCAGGGACAAGCGCAGAGTTAAGGCAATAACAGGGAAACGACGTTTCCAAACTCCAAATGTGCTAAAATAAAATAAAAAAAATATTGTCTTATAAACAATTCTATCAAATGTACATTATATAATAGCATTGACAAATTGTAAAATCATTACCGTTCAACAGTATTTCTAGTTTTAATATGGGCTTCATTGTATCTATTGTCAGCAGCTGTAGACGGATTTAGAATGGGTGTCAATAGATAAGGTCTGTTTGGATAGGCACTGTCTCCAAGCATCCATCGGTTCCCAAATTCACCAGCATCACACTGAGCTAAAAAATGTATTAATATAATATGTATTATTTATTCTAAATCGAGTTTCGATTAGGGTAGTAAGGGTTCCTCGCTAACTATGGAACCTAAGAATGTTGAATTTACTTAAATTATGACTGGAACTTCTGAGAATTATTTTTTGAACCTCAAATCTGCGTCACAGACTCCTTGAACATTAATAGAAAAGTAACCTTTTCTATTTCGGAACTCTTCGCCTATTATGTGACCTAAAAATAAATAATAACTATTAATTATCACATTCAATTTGATCAGTGATCATATTAGGTACATAATAATAACTTTAATATTTGTAGAATAGAATAGAATATACTTTATTGCGTTCAAAAGTTGTAGTACAAACAAATAATTAAATATACATTCAACAAGGACACATGAACACAAAGTCACTTGTACTTGTACTTATATAATTTGATAAGTGGGTGTTACTTACATGGTGATTGTATGCGAATATGGGTGCAATCTATTGCACCTAAAACACGAGGAAATCCAGCTATTCTGTAAAATTTCTCAGTGCCATTTTGGTGGACAAAAATGTATTTATCATACAATCTGGCAATTGCTGATGATATGTCCCTTACTATTCTACTTGCAGTGGATTTGGACACTCCAACAAAATCGGCTACAGATATTAGCATTGTCCCTAATGCATAAAAACGCAAAGACAATAATAATTGATGAAGCGGTGAGACTCCATAGTTTCTGCAAAGAATTTGAGTTGTAAATAACACATTATTTACCTATAAGTACATGTTTAATGTATATATACCTAGTGGATACGGTTTTATTCCTAGACATAACTTACCTTGATGAGGTAACACGTATGAAAGGCATTATTTCATTTAACAATAATTCCACTGCAGGTTTAGATAACCTAAACCTAAAAGTAAAGTCAGCTTCATCGAGACTCTGCATATAGTTAATTCTTCTCATCCTACGTGAACAGCGTCTCGGGGCATCTTCTTCATCACTCGAAATCAGTATGAGATCCTCAAAATCACTACTATCACAGCTTGAGAGTATAGACAAATCCATATTTTAAACAGCAAAACCGAGAAATTCTTAAGATTGCAGATTCGGATCAAAAAACCGATCGAAAGAAACGTCAAAACTGTGAGATAGGTTATGAATACATTCGAACTGTCATTTTCAAACGGAGGGCTATCCAAAATCATAGAGCGAACCTCCCATGGATGGCTTGCAACCACAGATTGTAATTTCAATCTGTGGATACATTATTGGCACACTCAAACACAAATATGGATTCAAATATCGATCTTGGATTGGTAAAAACGGATTAGGATCGTATATTGGGCTCGGCCGTTAGTAGATACAGGCGCTGTCGTCAGCACCATATCGCCTAAAACTACTGCATTAATAAAAAAAATTAAAAAAATTCAAAGAAAAAATCCAAATAAAAGGAATTTGTGAGCAAAAATTAGAAATTTCGGAATACGCGGAATTGCCTATAATGAACAATATTTTCCATAAATTTTACGTCGTTCACATAGATATTCCCTATGATGGAATAATGGGCATCGATTTTTTAAAACGATTTAAAGCCTAAATAAATACTCAGGACAATAAAATTAAATTATCTTTACTGTCCGAACAACAAATAAAATCACAAAATCGCGAAAATTCTATTTTAATAAAAGCTCGCACGGAACAAAAATTACCAGTCAAAATACCCGGAATAGAAAACGGAGACGTAATTATAGAAAAATTATCTTTACACTCTAATAAGATTTTAATTCCTGAATCAATAATTAAAGTTGAAAATTTTATGGGTCTGTAGTGTGTGTATTCCCTCCCTATATATTGTAATGAATGTGTATTAAATGAGCAGTTAATAAACGTTATTCGCGAGCACAACATCTTTGATTGGACTCCCCAAGCCTGCACATTGCATGGCGACCCTGCCAGTGCTGCCTCGCGGCAGTGCTGCGCAGATGGTACAGGGACAACAATAATAAAAATCAGACTTTAAAATGTGAAGTGTGAACTTTATGCGGTGATTGAAAAACGTGGACATTAAAGTGTAAAAAAAAAGAACTTTAAAATTATATTTAACGGCCGTTAGTTAGGAAATAAACAATGTAGGTTTAAATATATTAAGTAAATAGTGTAGAAACATAAATACAAATCTATAAGTGCTAATAATAATTATATACAGGTAAAATAATATTTAATGAACAAAAAAAACTGTACGACTTTTAATGGAAAAAAAAAAGAAAAAAAAAAGTGTGATTAAAAATATGTGGAAATATAAAAGTGGAAGTATAAAAGGACATTATAATTATAGGCGTGATGAAGAAGAACAAAAAAAATGGTCGAACAGAGACAGCAAAATAGATTTCTATATTAGGTACTTACTCGTAGTTACTTGATTCTAGAAATTAGAGTACAGAACAAAATATTGGCCATCAGTTGAAGACAATAAATTTGAAGATTTTTGAGTCAAAATGATGAGCAGGAAGTCGGGAGTTGATGAAGTCAGATGAGTGGAGATGTTGAGCAGGCAGCTGGGAGGTGTTGGAGTCAGATGAGTGGAAATGGTGAGCAGGCAGCCGGGAGAAGTTCGAGTCGGAGTGGATGCAGCTGGGAGATCAGTGAGCAGAGCACAGAGATAAGAATAATTGGACGTCAGTTTTCTTTTTCTAGGCTTATTACGTAACATTTTCATAATTTTGGAATTTAACCTTAATCGAACAATTTTACAAATTATCTATGTACTAATAATCAGCTATGATTATTATTAAAAAAAAAAAAACGTGCTTTAACATATTAAAAAATGGATGTTTTAATTTATAATAAAATGTAGTAATATGGGATAGTACAAAGGTTTCAAAATTATTAAAAGTAGTAAAAGGAAAAGCATTTTAAAGAATTATTGGGAATAAACAAAATTTTAATTGTAATAAATAATATGTACTTACCTACATAAATGACGGTAATATTTTGAATTTGAATAAATTTATAATTTTAATGGAGAAATATTAAATTTAGATGTCAGATTGGTTTGTGAAGTATAGTTAAAATAAAATCTCAAAAGCATATTGTCCAAGAAGGATAGGAATATTTATGTTTATTTAATTGTGTGTGCGTTAAAAGTTATTGGAACCAAGTATTCTGATAAATATCATTTTTTTAGTAAATTTTTGGATGTATCAAAAATTTATTGAATTGCTTTTTGTATTTTCACTAGTTTCAAGTAACTTTAAAAAGTTGAAGTTAATTTATAATGTTATTATCTTGCAACTTAAGCCGCCCCTCGTTATATTTGGTACCTAGTAGAAGTTACAGTGTTTAAAAAGTAATTTTCGGCTGAAGTCAAGATTATTATAATATTTTAAGGATGTAATCATAATTATAATATGAAAGTAAAGTTCGTAATTAAATTAATATATAGGTGTTGACGGTACATAAAGCTATTTAATGCAAATAAAAATAGTAATATTAGATGTGTGAGAAAGATATTATCTTTAAAGAAAATATGAGTTCAAATAATAATTTGCTTCAGTTATAGATAACATTTATAGTATCTTTATTATAAATAATATTAATATTAGATATTTGGAAAAGGGAATACATAGTAACTCATTACTAACGAAATGTTTTACGCAGTTGGTTAACGCAGGTAGGTAAGTCGCCTTTACTGGAAAAGCGTCAAATATCCGCGGTGCCAGCACAGCATTCGCGCAACGAAATGTAAGTAGATACTCTTTTTTATTCAAGGCTAGGGCTGTACAAAAAGTAATTTTTGAAAGATTAATTTGAATTGTAATATCAATGACTATTAATAGTTAGGGAGGCGAATAGGGGAATTTTCGGCAATACTCGAGCGTGGCAGTTTAAGATATGAGAGATACCTTAGACCTAATAGAACAACCTTGTAAAGTATTTAGCTCTATATGTAGTGACGCGCGCCTAGGATAGACGATCAGATTAGTAAAAAAAAATGGATAGTCTGAAATACTCGAGCGCGTTAGATTAACACGTTCCCTGTCCCAGAACAAAAGTTTAAAAAATATTCGGACGTCCATCTACAATTTCCCTATAAGTTAACAGTAATTATATAAAGGTTTATATTTATACTAATACCAGTTAAAAAACTATAATTTTTTAAAGTCAAAATTAAAAATAAAAATTATGACTCCAAAGGAGTCATGGACGTGTGATTTTAAAATTGTGTGACTTCCTATAGAGTCATGGACGTGTGAACTAAAAATTATGTGACTTCCTATGGAGTCACGAACGTGTGATCTAAATAACAAATACTATTTTGATTTTTTTGTAGTCTGTGGCATGAAATGTCAATGTCACATGTCAGATCTGTGAAAAGAGGATTGTGAAGGGTAGAATGAAGCAAAAATTTCAACTATACGAATTTTTTTTTGTCCGAAATGGCTGCTAGGAACGTTATGAACGCTGCTGACATAATCCGTCTACTGGAAAACAGCGACCTATCGAGTTCCGAGGACGAAGATGCGGTGAATTTCGAAAGTGAGTCTGCACCAACTATTATTTATGAAACAATCGACGATATTAGGGACTTTATTGAGGAGGATGACCTGCAACAAGAAGAAAACTTGCTCTTTCATGCTAATAATATATCCAGAGATCCCCGAGTAGAAAATCAATGGTCGTTTCAAGTAAATGACTTATGCTCAGAAATTTTTACTGGTTGGAATAACCTTTCTCGTCAATTTGTTCACTTTGACACGAACACAGATATATTCACTATATTCCGCCAAATTGTGGACGATAAAGTGATAAGACTAATGGTGGAATATACAAATATATACGGCAGACGGCTAAAAGACAGTTCTTCACAAGAATTTAGTAGGATCAAAAGATGGACTGATGTAACAGAGCATGAAATGCTAAAATTCTTGGGCATGGTACTTTTCACGGGACTTGTCAAATTACCAACACTTGAGAGTTATTGGAAAAAGAACCCTCTATATTTTCATCCCCTCATGCACAATATAAAATTATCCTACAACCGTTACTGCGTTTTATTAAAATGTTGGCATTTTGCCGATAATGAGGCCCCGAGGAATGATGATGACAGGCTTTATAAAATAAAACCACCTGTGGACCTGATCATGGAAAACGGTCATGCAATATACACGCCAGGCCGTGTTATTGTGGTCGATGAATCGATGGTGCATTTTCGTGGACGCCTTTGCTTTCGGCAATACATACCATCTAAAGCCCACAAATACGGCGTTAAAATTTATAAACTATGCACAATTGATGGTTTTGTATGGAAGTATGAAATCTATTGTGGTCAAAGCCAAAGAGTCCACGATTTGGATTTGTCTGGAAGTATAGTTGCACGCCTTGCTGAAAACCTGCTGGATGAGGGTAGATTGATAATTACTGATAACTTTTACACCAGTATACCACTAGCCACCTTTTTGAAGGGCCGAAAAACTGATTTACTTGGTACTGTAAATAAAAAGCGAAAGGGCCTTCCACAACCTGTTACTGGAAGTAAATTAAAGAAAGGAGAGATTGCGGCTATGCAGAAAGGGAATATTACTGTGCTGAAATGGCACGATAAACGAGATGTTTTGCTTCTTTCTACATGTAATGGAAAGCAAATGAAAATGAGTAGCGGGCGAAGACCAGTACTCAAACCTGAAATGGTTTTGGAATACAATAAAGGGAAGAAAGGTATCGATGTGTCTGATCAGTTGAGTAGCTATAATAGTCCTACAAGAAAATCGATAACGTGGTTTAAAAAGATTGCCGTGGATTTATTATCAATCGCAGTGGTAAACTCGTGCCTCATTTTCAATGAGCTTCAAAGAAACGCGGGCCAAAAAAAGCTTTCAATGCTATCGGCACAACATAATGACCAAAGATCCAAGTCGTAAGACAAATAAAAAACGGTGCAAAGGGTGCTACGACAAACACGTTTCAGAGGGACAATCATCAAAATTTGCTGCTACAAAGGCGTCAAAAGCGATAACGTGGTGCCCTAAGTGTAAAATAGTGCTCTGCCGTCCATGCTATAATGCACTTCATTGATTTCAATTAAATAAACTACAATTTCTACTAAAAAAAGTATTTTATTTTACCATCTTAATATATTAACAAATTTGCGACATTTTACGGCGGCTCTTTTGAATTTTTTCTAACCTTGTTATCTAACTATACGTCCATGGTAATGTTTTTACTCTTAGTCATACGTCCACTGAAAAATAAATCATTACATTTACCTTTGGAGTATGACTCCAGCTAGAGTCATAGACGTACGAGTCCGGCACAAACGTGACTCCTTTGGAGTCATTGGACAGGGAACGTGTTAAGATATTGGGGGTTGATTTTAGTGTTTAAAGACTAAATTTAACTAATCTGACGATAAGTCCTTGACGCCGCCGAGTTATAGGGTCGCGAACTTGTAAAAAAAAAACGTTAATCCGGCATTCTCGAGCGCGATTTTTTTTTTTTTTTTTGAAGAATATGATCTAAAACTTACTAAAAATACAAAATCTGCCGGTTTCCGCATGACCGGAAGTGTGGAGGAGCCATTTCGTCTTCCTAAGATCGCGTTACGGCATATAAGTCGCGAACGATACATTTTACAAAAAAAAAGTTTAAATAAACAAAAAAGGTAATTTTATTTTACACAAAAAAGGTCTCTTTACATTTTTATCCAAAGTTAAAACTTTTTGACTTGAAGCATCATAAAAACTCAAACTCCCGGTTTTTTTAGTATATCTCGAAAACTGAGCGTGTTAAAAAAAATTGATATGAAATAAGGATGATTAAATTATATAACTTTTATTATATCTCAAAAATTTTTTTTTTTCTAAAGCTTCTCGTCAATTTTCGTGGACTCGGAAAAAGTTACGCATATCTGTATACAAAAGTATTATTAACATGTACAGTTTCATATATTTATATTATTCAATAGCCTGTTGATCCTCAAATTGTTTTTTGGACGTACCGTAAGCAAAACGAAGTCAAGAATTGAAGCAAAAAAGAGGAATTTGCCATAAACATGTAATACAGACTGAGCGCTTCGCGGAAATATGCCGTCCTACCAGTATTTTTCCTTTATTTCGCAACATTGATGGTGGGGAAAGAAGCGGTAGAAGGGAATTAATTTTCGGTACAATATATATATATATATATATATATATATATATATATATATATATATATATATATATAAATATATATTTATGGTCCCCTAACGTAGACCTATGTGCCCTCAGTATGACGCCGATTGAAGAGAGAGAAAAGACCCGACGGTATATTTCTCGAATGTGCTGGAAACTTTCTCCCCTGTACTCCCCTTTCGCCCCGCACTCGCTGTATCTATCTTGTTCCTCGGCCATTCCTCAGTCAGCCGGCATCCGGCACACGTGTACTATACACTTGCGTATTTCGAGCTCACAGCTTATTCAATATGTTTTTGTAGTTTATCGACTTTTGTGGTAAGATTTTCGTGATGAGTGATAATCAAAGGAAGTGTGTGTTTTGTTCGGAACTATTGACTGCTAAATTTGCGACGTTTACTACAGAAACTTTGAAAAAATGTAAGACAGTGTTTGAATATCGCCAAAACAAACCGAGCGTCAGAAAATCACGTACGACGTATGACAATCTGAAACTTCCCGATGATGCATCGGGAGATGCAGCATACCATGCGCAATGCTACAAGTGGTTTACAGCGATCAAAATCCCGGCAGATTTTTCTAAAAACACTGAACAGCTTTGCGCTGTCGAGTCAAACATTGATCCGGAAATTCCTGCCTCGGTGGATTGCGCAGCTGATATTCCTACAACTTCAACCGACGCTGCTGACACATCTGTTGACGAGTAAGAACTTTTGTTGTTAACATTTTGTCGCAATAATTGTACAATTTTTTCTTATATTAACTCTATATTTTTGATTTAAAATTATACCTGGGTTCTCCTGATACGATCAATAGACATTATACAGCCTTTTTACGAAGCAGCTGCTACCTGCCCCAGTCCTTATTCTCACACGGTCATCCCTTCAACCCATATACTAACCGTTCAAAATATATATTTCGTGTCGAATTTTTTTCTTAACGTTTCAAAGCTGATAATTTTCTTTATTGAATTTACCGGAGATAGCAAAAATATAAAATAACTATTTTGGAAAACCACTATTAATTTATTAATTTATTTGTTTAAAATTTATTTATTTAATTTTTTTTTTAAATAACAATATATTATTATTTAATTATTAATTAATTAACAATAATAATAAAAATAATAAATAAATTTATTAATTTATTGAAGAAATTGTCTATATTCGTTTGGAAATTTTTTTTTCTTCAAACTGATGTAAAAAATCGGCCAAATAAATTGATTGTTGTATGGGAAAACATTATTTTCAGGCTTGAGGTGGCAAACCCATGGGAGGAAGGTTGTCGTGACGAAGTTCAACAAAACGAACCGAACAATGAGGATCTGCGACTGGCACAATGTTTTATATGCGAAAGACCACGGAAACGTTTTCATGGACGCGAGGTTCCGCTGGCCGTAACGAAATCTGGCACTGTCGAACAAATAAAAATCGCGGCCACGGAATTTTTTGATCTAAAAATGTTGGAAAAAATCAGTTCCTTTGCTAACGAATCCGATATTCGTTATCATAAGTGCTGTAAAGATCAGTACTTGCGCGACATTTTAAGGAACGAGGATCGACCATTTTTCATTAAAAGGAAGGCATCAAACAGTGCCTACATGATTTTGTGCCAAACGTTGGAGCAACGCATAGTAAAAGAAAAAGAATGCTTGTTTTTTAACACTGTGAAGAAAGAGTATGACGAGTTACTAATAGAAGAAACGAAATCGCTATCACATTCTATCAAGACCACCGCACTCTCCGATCGTCACTCGGAAAACAAACTGATGGAAACTTTCCATCGCAGGATTAAGATTATTTATGCCGAAAAGAAAAAATTTCTTGCTCCGTTTGACGTCGACATTGTAACCTACCAGGATTTATTCAAAAGTATGTCGATGAAAGAAAATATTCGGTCCATTGCAAAAGACATAAGAGAGGAAATTGTGAACTACACCACGACAAAATTACCCCATGACCTTTCTGCAGAAGATTTACTGAAAGGAGAATGCAATTCCGTACCAGAGCTTTTTACTTGCTTCCTGGAGGCATTAATTTTAGGCGATGCGTCACGTATATCGAAGAAACAGCGTGAAACTCAAAAAAGTCGCAACGAACTAACGATATTTTCTCTCGGACAAGATCTGATGTACGCTACGTACAGTCGCAGAGTTTTAACATCGAAACACGTTTCTTTGGGGTTGGCGGTGAAGAGCATGTGCAACAGCAAAAAAAATGTCGAGTTACTATCCAAGTTTGGGCATTGCTGCTCTTATACGACACTCGAAGAATTAGAGACTGAATTGACATATTCAACGATAATGTCCGGAGGATATTGCACGCCGCCCTGATTTGAATACTGGAGTCGCGTTTGATAATTTTGATCGCTTTGTTGACACACTCGATGGCAAAGACACACTGCACGACACGGTGGGGATCATTTTTCAAGATATCATTCCTAATGAAGAGGCAATCATATCACCAGCTGTTTTCCGTGAAGACAATTCCACCACCAATGAATCTGCTCACGCAAGTACTGCAGAATCATCGCTGAGTTCTGTACGCAGGAGGAAAAGACGCAGGACGTTCGAAGTGGTCACATTTGAGTTACGACCATTTACAAAAAAAATGAAGATTTCAGGATGGAATCAGCTTGATGTTTCACAACTTAATTACCCACCTGATAATTTGACGAAATCTATCCAACTGGATACTGCGTGGATGCTGTTACACAAGCTCAACGTTAACGATGTTCCCATGTGGGTCGGCTATCAAAGCATGATTACGATTGACATTTCACCAGTCCAGAAAGTCTCGTATCTCACACCGATCAATTTATCTCCAACCAATCATTCGACAGTAGTGAAAACTCTGGAAATCAGTCAACAAATTGCAGCTGAATGCGAAGCCTCCTACATTCAAATCACGTATGATTTGGCCATCGCTCGAACAAGTTATTGTATCCAAGCTCAAGAATCCCCCCAATTCGACAACATTTTTATTCATTTGGGGGCTTTCCATATTGAGATGGCTTTCTTTAAAGCGCTTGGAACCTTCATTGAAGAGAGTGGATTGACTAATATAATGGTTGAGACTAATCTGATTGCGAGTGGATCTGTCGGTGGGTTCATTTCCGGGAAAAATTACAATAGGTGTAAACGATTACATCCAATTATGGCTTTGGCGTTGGAGCAATTACATTTCGAGTCATTCCTTGATCGCAAACATTCGACGATTTCAAAATCGGTGATAGATTATCTCGCCGAGTTCATGCAACACAAAGGTGTCTCTCCGCAACTCGACCACGCCGAAACTCAGCAGTTGATCCAATGGTACGAAGAATATAGAGCAGAATCTCTTCAAGGTAAACACGGAAAAACGTGCCAATTTTACGCGATGTACAGCGATTTTGTCAATCTCTATCACTTCTTCGTTCGCAGTGTTAGAACAGGAGATTTGAATTTGTTCATTTACGCTCTTGGAAGAATCGTAATTTTATTCTTTCATTATAATCAACAAAACTATAGTCGATGGCTGACACACTACATAAATCAACTGCTGCACATCGATCAAACACATCCAGGCCTCCGATCTGAATTGGCTCGGGGATCTTTTGGGATTCGAAGGACTCCGAAAGCTTTCTCTCGAATTCCGGTTGACCTAACGCTGGAACAAACCATCAATGGAGACGCAGCACGCCGACTTACCGGAATAACAAATCTGACAAATTCAATTGGTGCTAGACAGCGCTGGGCGAAAAATCACGGAGCTCGAACGCGAACAATATCGCACGTACTAACTCAAGCAGGACTAAACAAGAACCATGATATCTCCGCTGAGCAAAATCCACAGCGTATACAGAAAGATAAGAAGCAACTTCAAGATTTTGTGGAAGGTATTCGTCAGACAATAAATCCATTTTCTTTCTCAATCGATCCTGATAAATTGTTTAACATCTCGAGTGGACAAGCTGCAACTCCTGAAGTAGCAAATAGCTTGTTGAACGCAGTATCAAAGGGAACGGAGTTACGAGACAAATTTATTGCTGAATGCAATGACAACTCTGAGAGATTTCACGCAAGAATACCAAAAAATGCAGTACTGACTTTCGCGAGCATGAAGAAGAAGAAAAATATTCAGATCGGCCGAAAAGTACTTGAAGTTCGTCTCCAGCGTGACTTATTTGGCCGATTGTTGAATTTATCTTTGGACGCGCAAATTGATCTTGAAAAGATGCTTCGTTTTCCAATAACGCCAATTCCACTTTGTGTCACATAGATGGTTCTATAAACAAAACTGTTAAATCGGTGCTGGTGAAAGTGTTGGAACAGCAAAGTGAAGACATGGAACAACCGCCCTCTAACGTGGACATGGTAATCATCGATGGCTTCTTTCTGTTAAATACCATGACAGACATGCCTCGAACGTTTGGAGATGTATCAAAAAAACTCTTGGCAGTTTTAGTAAAAAATCAAGGAAATTAAATTGCCATAGTTTTTGATCGGTACTTTACGCCTTCCATTAAAGATTATGAGCATACTCTCCGCAACAGTGTGAATGACGATAAGGACTACCACATCAGCGGTCCTCAGCAAATCCGATTAGTCGACTTTGCGAAGGACTTGAAAAATATCAAGTTCAAAGAAGCTCTAGTCAAGTTTTTCATTGATCATTGGAATACTCAAGAGATGGCCGTTATTATTCGCAACAAAACGATCTATTTGAACCACGACTTGTGCTACGTCTTCAAAGTCGTCGATGGAACAGTGCAGAGAACAATCGATGATAAGCTCTCATGCTCAAGTCACGAAGAAGCCGACACGAAGACAGTTTTCCTTGCCTGTCAATTGCCACAAGGTTCGACAACAATCATTCGAACATCAGACACAGATATTCTGGTCATTATGTTGGCCAATGTGGAGCATTTGAACGAATCGGTTAGAGTGTGGATGGATCTCGGAGTCGGTAATGCACGTCGCTATATAGATGTTTCGGCACTGTCAGTTCAGTTAGGCTCAATGCTTTCACGCGCACTGCCTGCTTTCCACGCTTTAACAGGATGCGATTTTAATCCAGCATTGTATAAACGAGGCAAAAAGAGACCTTTTGATATTTTGAGAAAATCTGAGATCTTTCAAAAAGCGCTCGCTGATGTAGGGTCCGATCATTGTGATATCCAAACAATTTTCCCCACGCTTCAATCTTTTATATGTCACATGTACGGACTGAAGAAACTCGCTGATGTCAACGAAGCTCGATTCGACATTTTTAATAAAACATACAAGGTGCACGACACATCGAAGCCGTTCTCGTTGGATGTACGCAACTACGACGCTTGCAATTTACCCACATGCCAGTCAGAGCTATACCAACATTGCCTCAGAACTCGGTACATCGCCAATTTGTGGAGGAATGCTTACAAATCCGACATCACTGACCTTGCACCAACCGATCATGGGTGAAATGAAAATAATAATAAATTCGAGTTCACGTGGTTTATCGGGAATCAATTGCCCGATGCGTATGAAAATGTTGTCGTATCGCCGGATATTCTGGGCAACGAGAATGACACTGAGGACAGCAATGACGAGACGCTTGATTCAGGTAAATTTTTGTACTTCTATAATATTCTTTCAACAAAATTACTGAATAGAAATAATTGTTACGGATGTTGCAGGCACTCAGCAGGAAAGAATTGTGGATGAGGAGCCACAATATGAAAGTTCCAGTGAAGAAGAAGAAGAAGATGAATTGTATTGAGCAAAAATGTAAAGATCATACATAACAATACAATTATAATCCAATTTTTATATCATTTCATTTTTTTATCCAATAAATAATACACTTCGTACTACATTTCATCTACATTTACGTTGGTTGTATCTCTCGCTTTATTGTCATTCTTAAATTCCCCATTTTATCAAGGAGAAAGAAAGGAAAAAAAAGAAACCAAAAAACTTTTTTCGGTCAGATTAAGAGAACCCACCAACATTTTTGTCAGATTAAAAAAATATGCTTTCAGGATACCGAGATAAACCTCCCCTATGAAAATCTGACGCGCTCGAGTATTTCAAAAAAACTTTTTTTTTTTGCATTTTCAAAAATTCATCGTAACTTATCGTCACGCCGAAATCGTCAGTTTTTTTAAAGGGAGCTTCCTTGGGGCCTACTTAACACCCCTTCCGAAAATCTGACGCGCTCGAGTAAATTTTTTTTTTTTTGCATTTTTGACTACTTTATATGCCTACCCCCACCACGCAAACTGGCAGATTAGTATACCGTTGTTATCAGAGGCACTCGGGGCATACGTAGTATGAATATCTGACGCGCTCGAGAATGCCCAAGTAACTGTTTTTTTTTAACATTTTTGAAAAACCGTACACGCCAAACCCACCGCTAAAATGGTTTTTGCCATACGAGCTTTTCTTTTCGAAATTATTTTCTTTCGATTTTGATAGGTCTCGACGGCGCCGTTGAATTACGCCATTTAGCTACCTCGCCTCCCTAACTATAACAAGTCGTATAAATTATGTGCATTTATTGGCAATATTAATTATTAAAAAAATATATATCAGAGAAAATGGTTCATAGTATTATGTTTTCAATTCATTCTAGTAAATTATTTTGAATTGGAATAAGACCGGTAACAAATAGCGTGTTTTAAAATGTTTGGTATGTTACGTATAGGTTATATGTCTTTCGTCATTTATTTAAAATAGTTAAAAGTTCAGAATATTTCAGTTATTAAATTTTGGGTAAATTTTAATATTGTGGCACTATCTACATATTGACTTCTTATCGGGAAAATTTAAAGTATTTTTAGTAACACAATTAAATTAAATATTAATAGTAGATAATATGGGTTGTCCATGTTATGAGATTATCAATAATTTGTGTCGTATAACAGATCATCTCAACTTTACATGCACCATTTATGCTAACAAAGTAAAACATTAGCTATACGATGCATGAGAATAAGCAACATGCATCCATAATTGTCAAGTAAGCATGCCATATTTAGGTTAGGAATATTCCATGAATTTACACGTGCAAAAGATTGTGTTGCAACTTGCAACAATATTTTTTTCTTCCAAAAGTAGAATTAATTTTAGTAAATTAAAATAAGATAAATGTTTTAATATTGAGTAACAGAATCAATTGAACTTTTTGTTTTATATTTTAAAAAAACAGGAAATATTTTTACCAGAATACCTACATAGTTAAGAACGTTATAATTGTTTTTTGTGAAGAACGTTATATTATAAGGTGACAGAATTAAGCACATTTATCTTTCTAAATTAATATACTTCGTTAACTTTATTTCCGTTTTAGGAATAAGAAAAATAGGAACAATAAAATTTAATTGATAAAAAAAATTAAACGTCTTAACTTACTTCGAATTGGTGATATTAATTTAATTTATTACGTAATAGTAACTTTAACTTTTAAAAAGTAAAAACAGTAAAACGGTATTAATAAAAATAATAATTAGTTGCATATACAGCTAAAAATAAAAAGATGTTATGTTGCTATGTATTCCAATCCAATTCAATTAAGGTTAGAACATAGAAATTAATACTTAAATAAAATAATTGAAAAATTAAAAAATAAAGGTTTCTATTTCATGGTTACTTTTAAAGTTGTAAAAGTAATAAAGTAAAATAGGGATAGGTAAAAAAATGGTTAGGTGTGTAAAAATCTCAAAACGAGACAGTTATTTCTTAGAAATGTATTAAAATATTCTTTTTAACTACTTTGTAAGTTGATTAGCTACAATTTCCGAGAATTTATACTGGATATGACTTACATGGATTTACTTATAAAATATTTACGTTCATACGATATATGACGTAATATTATTGTGAAGAGGATTAGGAATGTGATATTTAGTTTGTAACATAGCTACTTTAAGCTTTATGTAGGGATGCAAAGAAAATATTATTTTGAAGTAAGGATTTGGGTTTTAGTTTAGAAGGTATTCGATTGAAATAGGACTGTTATTAGGTAGACAAGGATGCGTCGATGTTTGGAATTTCTAGTAGCTGTTGGCCTGATCACCCAACGGTTAATGGATGTTTTAAATATTGAAAGCATCAAAATGGAATGGGTTTTTTTGTTAGGAATTTGGATAGCTTAAGGTGAAAAATGCCATAGAGCATTAATTGAAAAAAATGCATGCAATGCTAAAAGCATGAATAATAAAATACGCAAGGGGATCCTTCATTCGATCATGGTGTAAACGAGATTTCTCTGTGAGAATAGTTGGAGATTAAGAAGCCTTAAAACAAACCCTTGGTATTAAAATATTGTACAATTATGGTACAAAAAATTAAATAAATGGTACTTAGAGCATGCTCGGTGGGAACAATCCTCCACTTAATAAAAATGGTTGGAGACATAATATTATGTGTTGTTTAGTCTTAAAAAAGGTCCCGTTATGTGTTGTATAAATAAAGTATTGTACCAAATAAAGTGCGCACATGAAGTATAAAAATAAATAAAGTAAAGTACCATTATAATAAATAATTTAAAAAGTCGACTAAATACAATTATGAAATGATATAATAAGGTACCTGATGATGTAAAATGTAAGTGACTGGCCAGTCCACTAATCAAGTATATTAGTAAAATAAATGTAATAATATAAGTGAAATGAAATGATTAAGAAAATGAATATGAGAATGGAATGACTATATATAGTAAAATGGGGATTGTATTTTTTTTTAATGATTTTTTTTTAATTATTATTTTATTAATAATAATTAATAAAATAATAATATTGAGGAGGTAAGGATTTTTGTTTTGTTTGGAAATATTAAAATTAAATATATAATAATACAAATAAAATTTATTTAAAACAGTTAGGTATATAACCATATTATCATGTAAATAAAATCTTAAGTTGAAATTGAGTCGAATATCGTCAACATGCCATGACCCATCACGAATGTAATTAAAATTATGTTTTACAAATAAAATAAAAATAGCACAGATTTGTATTTATTATTACTTAGTATTAAGTAGTACTTAGAATAAGATGGTATTAGTAAGAATTAAAAAAAAATAACAAAAAAAAGTAATTAAGGAGGTTTTAATATCAAGTTATAATAAGAAAAAAAAATATATGTATCCAATTTTTTTTTTTAATACGGGGGAGGTGTAGTGTGTGTATTCCCTCCCTATATATTGTAATGAATGTGTATTAAATGAGCAGTTAATAAACGTTATTCGCGAGCACAACATCTTTGATTGGACTCCCCAAGCCTGCACATTGCAGTCTCACAACTTGCATAAATACCTCATTTAAGGATATTGAGTTACAAATACCTGAATTAGACGGCTCAAGTATCAATATTAGAGAACTCTTGTTTAATACGAAACAAAATCAAAACATTAACCGCGACCAAAAAATTAAAGATTTAATTAGAACATCACACATGAATGACGAGGAACGCGAAAATATTTTTAAAATTTGTAAAGATTATAAAGATATATTTTATATCGAAGGTGACAAATTCACATTTTCTAATGTAATTAAACATAATATAGACACTGGTAACTCACCGCCAGTTTACACGAAAAATTACCGGTATCCACAAATTCATATAGAGGTAAAAAGCCAGGTAAAAAATTTATTAGCTCAAAAAATAATTCAACCTAGCCATAGCCCCTATAATTCACCAATTTGGATCGTTCCTAAAAAGGCCGATTCAAGCGGTAAAATAAAATGGCGCATGGTTATTGCCTATCGTAAACTCAACGAAGTCACTAAAGCCGATAAATACCCTATACCTAATATAGTGGATATTTTAGATAAATTAGGTAAAAGTAAGTACTTCTCTACCCTGGATTTAGCCAGTGGTTTTCATCAAATCGAAATAAAAGAAGATATCGAGAAAACAGCTTTTTCTACAGAAGAAGGACATTTTGAATTTTGCAGAATGACCTTTGGTTTGAAAAATGCACCAGCCACATTTCAAAGAGTAATGGACAATGTACATGTACATGGTCTCACTAACGATCATTGTCTGGTCTACTTAGACGATATAATTATATATGCATCCTCATTACAGGAACACGAATTAAAATTAAGAAATGTCCTAAAAAAACTGAAAGAATATAATTTAAAATTACAGCCCGATAAGTGTGAGTTCCTAAGAAAGGAGGTCGCTTATCTTGGTCATATTATATCAAACGAAGGTATAAAACCAAACCCGATAAAACAAAAGCGGTAAAAATATTTCCCCAGCCGAAAAACACAAAATCAATTAAAGCATTTTTAGGCTTAGCAGGCTATTATAGACGTTTTATACCAAATTTTTCAAAAATAACTAAACCGTTAACAAAATTATTAAAGAAAAATTAAAAATTTATATGGACCCAAGAATTCGACGAAGCTATGGAGATCTGTAAAACTTTATTAACTTCAGCTCCGATCTTACAATATCCAGATTTTAATAAAGAATTTATTTTAACGACCGAGGCATCTCAGTATGCAATAGGGAGCATTCTATCACAAGGAAAATTAGGCGAAGATAAACCTATCGCTTACGCCTCTAGAACTCTAAGCGAAACCGAACAACGGTATTCAACTATAGAGCGAGAACTTTTAGCAATAAATTGGTCAATAAAACATTTTAGGCCTTATTTATTTGGCAGAAAATTTACAATCGTTACTGACCATCAGCCGCTGACTTGGCTCTTTTCCGTAAAAGACCCCGGATCGCGTTTAATAAGATGGCGATTAGAACTCGAACAGTACGATTATAAAATAGTATATAAACCCGGTAAAATGAATCAAAACGCAGATGCTTTGTCTAGACCGTGCATTAACGTTATAAATAGCGATGACATAATGGAAAACTTTCACCAACAGCTACGAACAGGTTCGATCGAACCAATAGACATCAACGAGCTCGCGAAATCCATTTTTCACAACGATCATAAAAACATTATATTATTTTTACCGTGTGATTTAAGTACAAATGACGAAACTTTTAATTTATTATCTACATACTACGGATCGTCACTAAAAGAACTTAAACCCGTGTTAAACGAGGTCGAAATATTTATAGACCCGTACACAAAAGATAGAACTTTTTATTTTTGGTCTACGTCAAATTCGCGTTCGTAGCACGTCGTAGCAGCTACGTTGATGTAGAGGTTTTTATCTTCTAAATTTTGATCAATTAATTTAATTTTAAGGTTGATTAAGGTTTTAAAGAAATTTAGTGTATCAGCACAATCTGTATGGAGATTTCTATTATAACTTTTTATTTTTGTTATAATAGAAATCTCCATACAGATTGTGCTGATACACTAAATTTCTTTAAAACCTTAATCAACCTTAAAATTAAATTAATTGATCAAAATTTAGAAGATAAAAACCTCTACATCAACGTAGCTGCTACGACGTGCTACGAACGCGAATTTGACGTAGACCTAACGAAACAATTATTGTCCTATATCTTTCATGATAAGATGTATGTATTTAATATCTGCGAATTAAGTAATCAAATAATAACCCCACCTATCGAACAACGACAAAAAATTATTTCATATTATCATGATTCAAGATTTACAGTTTTATAGATGAAACTATACGCCGAATAAAAACTAAATATGAATGGCCCAATTTAAATAAAGAGGTTAAAGAATATATAAGTACTTGCGATATATGCCAAAAAATAAAATAGACCGTAGGAATTGGACACAGCCGTTCGTTATAACCACTAGCGCTACGAAACCGCTAGAAAGAATTAATATCGATATAATCGAAATAGGCGAACGCAACCGTAAAATATATGTACTTACGATCTTAGATGAACTAACCAAATTTTTAGCAGCATATATATTAAAAGAAAAATCAACAACTGAAGTTTCAAAATTATTAATTTATTATTGCCAACATTTAGGAATACCGCTACGAGTTCATTCTGACAGAGGCGCGGAATTTGTTTCAAAAGCTATGAAAAAAATCTGTAATATCTTACAAATCGAAAAAACTGAGGCTCTTACACAATTTCCTCAATCAAACGGAGGGGTTGAACGAGTACACGCTACGATAAAAGACACTATGAGATGCCTAGTAAACAACGCGGAAGTGTCATGGGAACAAGCCCTTAGTATATCTGTTATGACATATTATAATAATTCGCGACACTCATCAACAACCAGTTGATGAGTGTCGCGTACTCCTTTTGAACTAATGTACGGCGAAACGCGCGACCATTTAAGTAAAATTAATACAGACAAAACAACTGATTTTTATTACAGGACGATCAGTACAAAACTAAATAAATTACATAAACTAGCAATCGAGACAAACATAAAAAGTAAACAACGTAGTTTAGCCCGAGTTAATAGCAAAAGAAAAACTCACACATATAAAGTAAACGATTTAGTTCTATACAATGATAAAAAGAAAACTGGCACTCGCATAACGCGGACAGGACCATTTAAAATAACTAGATTAACATCTAGAACCGCTACCTTACTAATAGACAGTAACAAATTATTAACAGTTTCTTTAGACAATATACGACCTTATTTTCGTCGTTCTATTATTACAGATGTACAACCATCTACCTCGTCTATGGGAACATAATGAAGATAGAAGATAGAAGTAAAAAAAAATAGGGAATCTCTATAATTCAAACAATGCATGGAAACTAATAACTTATAGAAAATTATAATTTATTTTTTTAATTCTTAGAATAAAATTAAAAATTTGTTATTGGAAAAAAATTGTTTATTGGAATTCGGGACCAAGATAAATAGAAAATATTTTTACTTACCGTTTAAATTTTCTTGTTGGAAAATACTCATGCCATTTTTGAGTATAATTTCCAATCTAAGGCGGGGGGTGTAAAGTATGTAAACTTCCCTTTATTTTTCTATTGCACAATTATATAAATTCTTTCATCATTAAACTTATCTACTCTATTTTTCTAGGAATGATACAAAGGGTTTCATTGATTGATAACGTAAAATAATGAAGACATTGTTAATAAAGATAATTTAATCACTAAGTTTTAATTGTTAATAGAAACAACACACACAGAACATTTTATTATATTTACGCAACCCTTATATGTGCATTGTATCAGATGATAAACACACCTCAAGCGCCCAAAAACAGGGCAGTCGTCAATAACTTTGTGCTAGGATCGTGGTCTCCTAGTTAAGATTATTTTAACTCGAATTAAGTTAGTAAGTAAAGTTATATTGTAGGAATTTAATAAATAGATTTTTTTTAAGTCTTTTGAAGAATCCACGTATAACAGGCCCAGTACAGTCAAATGAAATACAAAACCAAGTAAAAAATATAATAATGGATAATGTTATACAAGAGTCATTTTCTCCGTGGAGTGCACCTGTGCATTTAGTTATAAAAAAAGTAGATGCATCAGGCGAACAAAAATATAAAATGGTGATAGATTACCGTCGTCTAAATGAAATTACGATAGATGATAAGTACACACATTACAGATCTTTTTGATAAATTAGGAAATAGCACATATTTTACAACCCTAGATTTAGCTAGTGGTTACCATCAAATCGAAATCAATGAAAGTGATCGTCAAAAAACAGCTTTTAGTACACAATCAGGACATTTTGAATTTCTGAGAATGCCATTTGGTTTAAAAACCGCCCCAGCAACATTTCAGAGAACAATGGACAACGTTTTAAGAGGATTGCAAGGATATCATTGTATGGTATATAGATGACATAATAGTATTTTCAGGATCACTACAGGATCATATAAATAGTTTAAGAATAGTTTTTGATAGAATACGTAAAACAAACTTAAAAGTCCAGTTACACACATCAGTTTTTAAGAAAAGAAGTACTATATTTAGGGCATACAATCACCAAGGATGGCCTTAAACCAAATAACGATAAAATAAAGGCAGTATTAGACTATCCTATACCTAAAACTATTACCGAAATTAAAAGCTTCTTAGGATTGGTAGGATACTATAGAAAATTCATAAAAGATTTTGCAAAAATAACACAGCCTATGACAGCGTGTTTAAAGAAAAGAAATTAAATAATTATTAATGAAAAATATAGTAAAGAAAAAAAAAATATAGTAATAAAGTAAAGAGTTGTTAATTGATGCACCATTGTTGCAATACCCAGATTTTGATAAGCCATTTATTTTAACGAGCGGTGCTTTAAACATAGCGTTGGGCGCAGTACTTTCTCAAGGATCTCTTGGCGAAGATCAGCCAATCGCATATACAAGTAGAACATTAAGTGATACAGAATCACGATATAGTGCAATAGAACGTGAATTGTTAGCCATAATATGGGCAGTCAAACATTTCAGACCCTATTTATTTGGCAAAAGATTTAAAATTTACACTGACCATCGCCCATTGGCATGGGTTTATTCTATTAAAGAACCAAATAGTAAATTAACGAGATGGCGTTTAAGATTACAGGAGTACGATTTTTTTCAATATTATTAATGCAAAAGTTTGTTCTATGGATAAAAAGTCACAAAGTTTTCATTTCTAACCAAAATGAGTGAGTTGTTACCATCGACCTTGACGGAAAAAGCCATTTCGTTGGAATGCCAATTCAATTCAAATTTCAAATTCAATGCCACCTTTCTTCTCAAAGAATTTTGATAAAACCAGATTCTAGATCATTAAGAAGTCTAGATATGTTATTGATTGTACTGTAGGTTCTTGGTGGAAATTCATGTTTCACAGTAAGAATTAAGAAATTAAGAAGTCTATCTTTGTTCCTGCGAAAACAGAATTTGGAGCACATTTATCCAAACTTGTATATAGCACTTCGCATGGCTCTATGTACACCAGTGACAAGTTGTTCAGGTGAGAGAAGCTTTTCTTGCTTGAAACGGGTAAAAAACTATCTACGATCTACTTTAAGTCAAGAAAAGCTTCATGCTTTATCTCTTTTGTGCATAGAGTCAGAACTAATGAACAAGACTTCATACGACGATATAATTAATGATTTTGCAAATTAAAAATCTCGCAAAAAGATAATGTAAAACTTATTTGATTTCATTGTCACCATTAACCGGATTGTTAACATGTTATTTAATAGAAATTGTTCGTATTGTTTTAAACTGTAAGTGCAATAAAAAATATTTAACAAAAACAACGTTTACCGACTACACATTATTGTGTAAGCTGTGTTCATATGGTGTAGGTATTTTTAAGGCATGCCTTTCCCTACCTTATAATTAGTACATGCTGCTGTTTTTAGGTCAACAGTATACTCGTCACTACATAGCGGGTTGCAAAAATAATCTAGTAACTGACAGAAATATCACCTAGTTCACAATCATACTAATAACGGGAAAAAAGCCGATGTAATGAGAACGATAGAACACAAATCATAAAGTTGCAATTTCTGAATAAATGTAATTAATATGATTGTGAACTAAACTAACGTATTAAATTTCAAAAGTCAAAAGGGGCGGCAAAAATTGAATAGCCTACTAGCGGCAAATTTGTAAATCCGCCACTGTGTACATGTACGCTGTTTCTACTTTTAATTATATTAATAGTATCACGCATAAATTTTTGATAAAAGGGCACACGCAAAACGAAGGTGACAGTGTGCATTCTGTCATTAAAGAAGCATCAATAAGACTTTGAAATCGGGCCCTATCTATACACCGGATACTGATCCATTATTCACGCTGCAAAAAAGAAAGGATATCCTTACAAAGCCATAGAAATGGATAATAGATGTTTTTACGAATTAAAGGCGCTAGCATCTGATGTGGGTAGAAATTTTAATAAAAATACTGATAATGAGAGTATTAAAATGGCAGATATATAGATTTTAAAAGTAGATGCTGCCCACAAAGGGTTCTTTTTTATAAAACTTCTTACGGTGAAAATGAATTTAAGCGTGTGAAAGTTACTCGCCGAGCATCAAAATCTTTGGACGAAAATTATTTTCTTATTAGATTATTAATTTTACTAACCTTTTAAGAATTGATTTTTACTTTTTTCATTACTATTTTGAAAAATTCATTTTCATTTTAAAGAATTCATGTTTATTTTAATTTCATTTATTTTGAAGAACAGGGTTCTTAATGTCTAAATGTAAACTTACTATTGCATGTTACAAAACTATTTTTATTTGTTGTAAGTGCAAAAGTTTTAAACACTGTTGTATATTTTTAATTTGTATTTTTTAAGAGGCTTTTAAGTTAAATAAATGACATAAGTTAATTTTTATAGTTTGTAGTCTCGTGAATAAAGACTGATGTCTGAAACACCCTTTTTAACGATTTTTTGTATAATTTTAATAAAAGTTTTAAATTTTTTTTATGTGTTTTGATACTAAGATAAATT
This sequence comes from Phengaris alcon alcon, assembly GCA_037179445.1. Classification (NCBI taxonomy): domain Eukaryota; kingdom Metazoa; phylum Arthropoda; class Insecta; order Lepidoptera; family Lycaenidae; genus Phengaris; species Phengaris alcon. The sequence goes on along the minus strand of JAYRCH010000639.1, from coordinate 349,441 downwards.
TTCCTTTAATCAGTAAAGTCAAACCCTCAATAAATCAATTACATTTAGCGGTATGCACTAAAACATTTATAAAGAAATTTAAAAAATGCCATTCTCTAAAATCAATTACTTTTACTTCCGTCGCTTTTCTCGCAAATCAGCGAATTGTTATTTTTATCTAATCCCACCACCTCAGTATTCACAGAAAGGGTATTATATTGATTATTGTAGTAATTCAACTGATGCTATCCAACACAAAACACATTCTTCTGATCTGGGTACAATTTTAGTGCAGAACTATATGAAAAAACCATGAATTGATATTCCATTAACCAGTCACCTAGCTCCTCTAAAGGGATATAACAAATAAAAGAAAAATATCAATAGAAAAACATGGGATCCGATATAGAAAATTAAATCAAAGATTATAAGAAATGTCAAGCCAATAAAGCATTCAGAAAACCTATTGCCTCCAACTGAACGAAAAAATAAAACTAGAAAAAGATGATAGAGAAAAAGTTAGACTTATGACGGAATTACGAGGTCTGCACTAAAAGTATCGGGAATGGAATATTTCCACTGTTCCTGTCATATTAAAATCTTTTTAATTTAAAACTCCTGGGTTTTAAAAATCGAATACCGTTTATTTATTTAAAAAAAGATTCTCGGTCTTGCCACAAGGTCTTGTCAAACTTGTTTAGTCGTTGAGAAAATGGAATTGACTCGAGAAAATTCTAGAGCGATGATTTATTATGACTTTCGAAGTGGTTTAACACAAAAACAGTGTGTTGACCTGATGATTTCTGCATTTGGTGATGAAGCCCCATCCAAAACCACAATTTATCGCTGGTTTGCTGAATTTCAACGTGGACGTGTCCAGCTCAGTGATGATCCCCGTCAAGGTCGTCCAAAAACTGCAGTCACCCAAGAAAACGTTGATGCTGTGCGTAAGCTGATTGAGGAAGATCGACATGTGACATACCGCGAAATTCAGGCAACTTTAGACATTGACATGAGTCAAATACAAATCATCTTGCATGAACAATTAGGTGTAAAAAAGTTGTTTTCCCGATGGATACCGCATTTGCTCTGTAAAGAGCAAAAAGCGGCTCGCGTTACTTGGTGCGTCAGAACTCTCGAAAGATTCCACGCAGGATCCTCAAATGCTGTATACAACATCGTATCAGGTGACGAATCCTGGATATACGCGTACGAACCCGAAACAAAAAACCAGTCACGAGTTTGGGTGTTCGAAAATGAGTTAAAGCCAACAAAAATTGTTCGTTCACGGAACGTTCACGGTTCACGTTTGCAAAAAAAATGGTGGCCACGTTTGTCTCCAAAACCGGCCATGTTGCAACTATTCCTCTTGAGGGACAAAGAACGGTTAATGCAAAATGGTATGCTAACATTTGTTTGCCACAGGTCGTTTCTGAACTCCGTAAAGAGAACTGCAACCGCCGCATCATCCTCCATCACGACAATGCGAGTTCTCACACCGCGCACAGAACAAAAGAGTTTTTAGAGCAAGAAATCATAGAATTATTAGACCATCCGCCGTACAGCCCCGACCCAAGCCCTAATGATTTCTATACTTTCCCTAAAATAAAATAAAGAATAAATTGCGTGGTCAGAGATTTTCATCACCTGAAGAAGCTGTGGACGCCTACAAAACGGCCATTTTGGAGACCCCAACTTCCGAATGGAATGGTTGCTTCAATGATTGGTTCTATCGTATGGAAAAATGTGTCAAATTTCGCGGAGAATACTTCGAAAAGCAATAAATACATTTTTAAATAGTAATGTTGTGTCACTTCCTTGATTCCCGAAATGTTCAGTGTCGCCCACGTACGTATTCACAAGCTTCGTGCAAAGGTATTTTTAAACTCCTCTAAAAAGAAGACGATAATGAGATACTCCTTTCTTTTGACTGTCAGAAAAATTTGCCGTTACCCAAAATACCGGATCAATCCGTTTACTACTCACGTCAATTGTACTTATACAATTTTACAATCGTTAGAGGACCATGTCATAATAATCTCTGCAAAGACAACGTATATTCATACACGTGGACGGAAGAAATTGCCCACAAAGGGTCAAACGAAATTTGTACGCCATTTATAGACTGAATAAACTTAACACTGCAGGAATAGAAAAGTTCCGTCTAATGGCCTGTTGGCCATGGTTGAGGAGGCCAAAACAAAAATTATATCTTGTTAAGTGCTCTGATGAACTGGCTATATTTAAACTCCCAAAATGTAAAAAGTATCAAAATAATTTTTCGAGTGACTGAACACTAATTTCTGCCCTCAGATCGTGTATTTGCATTAACTGAAAAATAATTCAGAAAAATGGAAACGATATTAACATCCGAAGACTATCTGGATGTCATAAAAAAACACGCAACGGTTTTGCGCCTAGGAACTGACATTCCGATATTTGATTTTAACCCTGGAGTCGTCGCGCGGATTACAGTAGTAATCCACCGTTGCAAATCTCAAGTATTTCAGAAAAACTACGCAGTGACATTGTTCGTCGCTCCGTGTACTTTACACTGGATAGTTGGCGCATGCTCAGTGCCGCGCGATCGCCGATCGCGTGTGGTTGTCGAACAGGAGTCCCGTAAAGTTCGCGGATTACTATTGTAATCCGCGCGACCTACGAGGGGAGGTCCAAAAGTTCGCGGAATGGAGGGGATGGAGTGGGGATAGGGTAGCTCGCTTAGTGTCATACTAATTGAGCACTCATAATTAGTATATATATAAAATCTCAACCCTATAGCGCCATTCGTTTACGAGTACTCGCCTGCTAAACAAGTCAATCCGGAAGCAAACTGCAACTATGGAGAAAATTGAACATCGCGCTGTGATAAAATTCCTTACCAAGCAAGGAAAAAACGTTCAAACCATTTTAAATGAAATGGAAGCCGTTTATGGAGATCAGTGCCCTGGTAAAACAATGGTTTATAAGTGGCATGGACTTTTCAAACATGGTCGAGATTCAATTGAAGACGACCCTCGCTCTGGGCGGCCAGTTGAGGCCACCACATCAGACATCGTCGAAAAAGTCGAAAAACTTGTACTGGAAGACACACGTTTAAAGAAAAAACAATTATCTGCATTTGTTGGAGTATCAGATACAACCATTTTGCGGATCCTGCACGACCACTTGGGCATGACAAAAGTCAGTGCATTCTCGGCACCCATCGGTGCCGAGAATGCTCACGCCGCTTCAAAAACAGCAGCGCATCGACGCGTCTAAGCACTGTTGCATATTGACAAAAGTAAGTGTCAATGTCATTTTTGACATTGACAGATGTCATGAAGTAAAGCCTATTTAGTTTGTTTATTTCAGTTGGCCAAAAGGCTATAAATAGTGTAGACGTATATTATTGTATTAGGCATTTACCTCATATGTAATACGTAGTCAGTGTTAAGCACCAATAAAGGAGAATATAAGAATTGTTGCTGTATTATTATCATCACCACTCAGACACACATCAGGACTTACAACCAAGAGGTCGAAGCCCGCTACATGGTGTCAGAAAAAGGAGTAAAAAAATAAGTTGTCAAGAAAACGAAAATCATGAACGCAAAAGGGGGTACATCGAAAACTCCGGAAGCTTCGAGACAATCTGAGTGTGGGAACTTAACAATGGCAGGAAACGGAGTGCAGAAGCTTGAGATCTCTACAGAAATTATTAACAATAATGCTGAAAATTTCAAGAAATGGACCCAATCATTCGAAATATTCCTACTGGCGTCGGGCATGGAGAAAACGGAAGACAAAAGAAAAATAGCAATCATGCTGCATTCCATGGGAGATAAGGGCCTAAATATCTACAATTCCTTCAATTTGGACCTAAGCACTGCTACATTCCAAGAAGTCAAGGCAAAATTCGTCGAGTATTTTGAACCCAAAAAGAATTTGACCGTGGCGCGGCACAAATTCTTTACGTTGAAGCAACGTGTGAACGAATCCTTGGAAAACTTTCTAATGGAATTAGAAAACGCAAGTCATGCCTGTGAGTTTGGTTCGCTACGCGATTCCCTTGTAAAGGACATTTTCATTGCTAATATGGCCACAAACTTCTCGCAGTTTCGTCAAAAGCTCCTACAAGAGCAAGATTTATCCCTAGAAAGAGCCAAACTCCTCTGTAGAACACTCACGATGGCGCAGAAAAGTGAAGAATCAATCAATGCAGCAGATGGAAAAGAAGAAGCCACAGTATATAAGCTACACAAAAATCGTCGGACCAGTTTCCCCCCACACCAGAAGAGAAAAAACTCAAGATCCCCATCACGCCAAGGTCACCCAAGGTCAGCTACACCTGGATCCAGAACATCGTCGTGTGTAAAGTGCAACACATCGCATGGTCGCCGCAACTGTCCAGCATGGAAATACAGATGCAGGTCATGTTTTAAATATGGACATTTTACTCATCTATGTTTTAAGAAAAATAATGTCAGGACTATTGGTTCTGGGGTAGGTAGCATAAATCTCGATGATGAATCTAGCCCCAAGGGTGCTGAGGCTGAGAGATTTACAATAGGGGCATTATTCAACATTAAAAACATAAAGTCACAAAATGCTAGTACAAATTTGATTAACACAAATAATTCCTGGCATTATTCTCTTAAAATAAACAACAAAAATGTAGATTGCCTAATTGACACTGGAGCAGACATAAATGTGATGTCTTATCAAGTATTTAAAGAATTGAATCTTAAATTTGACAAACATAGTAAAGAAATGTGTAAAAAATATAATATCTTTGCCTACAGTGGGCACAGAATTCCGATAATTTCAGTGTCAAACATTTGTTGTTTAGTAGAAAACAAAACAAAACCAGAAAACATTACTTTTGTTGTAACTAAATTAAATTGTCCAACTGTGATTGGTTTACCCACTTGTATAAAGCTAAATTTAATAACAAAAAACTTTCATATAAAGAATGAGAATGTCAAAAATGTTGAGCAAAATGTGTATAATGTGTATCAAAAAACTTGTGACAAAATTGTGACCAGATATAATGATGTGTTTCAGGGTCTAGGCTGCCTCCCATACGAACACAGCATCGTGCTAAAGAAGGATGCTATTCCGTGCGTTGACCCCCCTAGAAAGGTACCCTTCGCGTTGGTTGAACCGTTAAGGAAAGAGCTTCAACTCATGGAAAACATGGGAGTCATACGGAAGGTGAACAAACCTACTCTCTGGGTGAGTAGTTTAGTTATAGCCATGAAAAAGAATGGTGGATTGAGAATTTGCTTAGATCCTAGAAATTTAAATAAAAATTTATTGAGATGTCATTTTCCAATTAAAAATATAGATGAAGTCAGGTCTAAATTGTCCAAAGCCTCTTATTTTTCGCATTTAGATGCGTTTTCTGGGTTTTATAATATAAAATTAACTAAAGAAAGTAGTGATCTATGTACATTTCAAACTCCCTTTGGCAGATACAAATTTTTAAGATTACCTTTTGGAATAAACACGGCTACAGAAATTTTCTATAAAACCATGATAGATCTTTTCGGAGACATTGAAGGTATAATAATTTGGTGTGATGACATTTTAATATACGGTGAAACAATTGAAATACACAATAAAAGGTTAGAAATGTTTTTGGAAAGGGCTAGGCAAGTTAATTTAAAATTAAATAAAGCCAAGTGCAAGTTTCTTCTAGAAGAAATAGCATATTTGGGTTATATTTTTAGTAAAGAAGGTGTAAAAATTGATCCAGAGAAAGTTAAAGCCATAAAAGATATGCCCATACCAAAAAATATTAAAGATTTGCAGAGATTTCTAGGCATGATTAATTTTTTAGCACCGTTTATAGAAAATCTAGCAGAGAAAACTAATACCTTAAGAAATTTGTTAAAAAAAGATACATTATGGTTATGGGATGAAAATTGTCAAAAGTGCTTTGATTTGTTAAAAGAAGTCGTATCCAAAGCACCTGTGTTAACTAATTATAATTGCAACTTACCTGTGATTTTGTCGGTAGATTCATCAAAGAATGCACTGGGAGCGGTATTGATGCAAAACAAACGACCCATTGCATATAGTTCAAGAACACTTACCTCCTCTCAACAAAACTACGCTCAGATTGAAAAGGAATTGTTTGCCATACAATTTGGATGTAATAAATTTCACCAATATATTTATGGCAGTAAAACAACTGTTCATACTGATCACAAACCTTTAATTTACCTTTTTAAAAAACCTCTTCATGAAGTACCTGCTAGACTACAAAGAATGATGTTATCGTTGCAGGGTTACGACCTAGAAGTGGTTTATGTACCTGGTAAATATATGTATATAGCAGATACTTTGTCAAGAGCCTCACTCAGTGATACATACATACCTCAGTATGAACAAGACTTACAATATCATGTAAATTCAATATTTTCTAATCTCTCAGTGAGTAAGCCATATTTAGAATTAATATTATTAGAAAGTAAAAATGATGAATCTTTAAATCTGCTCAAGTCTTATATTCAGAATGGTTGGCCAAGAAGCAAAGACAAAGTAAGCTGTCTTGTGAAACCATATTGGAACATTCAAAATGAAATACATATAATGAACGGCTTAATATTTAAAGGCAATAGGCTTATTGTTCCAAAATCCTTGCAAAGACAGATTTTAGATAAAATACACTGTGGGCATTTAGGTATTAATAAAACACTCAACATAGCTAGAGAAACAGTTTATTGGCCAAATATTAACGCGGATATTAAAAACCTAATTGATCAATGTTCAGCGTGTGCAAAATTCATGGCAAACATACCCAAGGAACCGTTAAAATGCCATGAGATATCTTATCTTCCGTGGGAGAAGGTAGGTATAGATTTATTATATTTTGATGGAGAAAATTTCCTTGTCTGCATGGATTATTATTCCAAGTACATAGAGCTAGCTTCTTTGCATAAGAATTACACTGTCGATAACGTTGTTAAAAACCTCAAATCCTTCTTTGCTCGACATGGTATCCCGAAAATATTGATATCTGACAATGGTCCACCTTTTAACTCTTGCAAATTCAAGTCTTTTCTTGTTGATTGGGATGTAGAACACATTACTACCAGTCCTTATTGGTCCAGGTCTAATGGCCAGGCTGAAAGTGGAGTTAAAATTGTCAAAAACATATTAAGGAAATGCAAGGAAGATGGCTCGGATATACATTTGGCGTTACTACACTACCGCAACGCTGCTAAGGGAGATTTTCCCAGTCCGGCCGCATTATTAATGTCTAGAAACTTGCGAGTAAATTTACCAATTCTAAACAGAAAGCTCATTCCAGAAGTGGTCAAATTTTCGACGTTTGAAAGATGTCACAACAAAAGCAGAGACAGAATGTCTTTTTATTTTGACAGGAATGCGAAGTATACATCCTATTTGTTTCAGCCTGGAGATGACATTTATTTCAAAAAGAATCCTAAATCTTTTTGGTCTCCGGGAATAATTAGCCGGGTCCACACCGGACGATCCATCGCGCTCCGATCGCGCGCGGCAGCAGCGCGATCCAAAGATGCAGGCGGTGTGGACGTGCCGCGCGCGATCCATGCGCACGTATTGGAGCGCGCGCTCCCTACCTCGCGCGATCCGTGTGCGGTCGGTTTTTGTGCCAGCCTCAAAGGTGCCTCAGTTGCGTGATGCGCGCGGTGTGGACGGTTGTGTTGGTTCGCGCGATCCACCTCGCCATGGACATCTCAGAAAGTCGCCGTTTGATATCGCTTTATAAAGAATTTAAATGTTTATGGGATCCCAAAGATTCTAATTACACCAATAGAGGTGTTAGAGATGATGCTTGGTGTCAGATTTCTCGTGAAATGGGGAATAAGTCGATCGAGAACCTAAAGAAAAAAATGCGATCTCTGGCGGGAGGCTACAGAAGGGAGAAACACAGAGAGAAGCAAAGCCGTATAACTGGATCCGGTAAGAAAACAAAGCTACTTTTTATCTGTAGGTATTAAAATTATATATTTTATTATAAGTAATTACATCATAATATTTACTGTGGATTTCACGTGATTTCGCTTTTTACATTTAAGCTGTTAGAAATACACGTGGTTATTTTAATGAGTAACTTGTTTATTTCAGGTGCTCAAGATACATATAAATCAAAGTGGTTTGCGTCTTCGACTTTATGGCGGATAAAAATGAACCCGGAACCACACGCGATACATTGGAACATGTGAGCTATTAGTTTACTGATATTCATTTTGCCAAACTATTGTATGGTTTGTAACAAAGTGTCTTGCTAAGTGGGACCGTATTGTAGTGGCATTTTCTGTTGCTCTTCTTGGTACGACGGCCATCGGTTGTAGCGATTGTGATGGCGGTTCATTTCGCCAGCTTCCAGGTATTACATCTCCATTCTCCTGTACTGTATCAAACGTTCCTGGCGATATAAAGTTAGGATTACTGCGTAAGTAGTTATATAGATGAACCGTTGCCAGCACGACTTTAGTCGCAGTTTCTGGTTCCAAAAGCATAGGTTTACGCAGGACTCTGTAGACAGAACTAAGTACTCCAAACGCGTTTTCAACTACTCTACGTGCTCTTGACAGTCGGTAGTTGAAAATTCTTTCACAAGAACCCCTTTCCCGTGTACCATCGTATGGTTTCATAGTATAATCATTAAGCTGAAAAGCTTTATCACCTAGTATATAATAGGGTACCTCAATTTTATAGGGAACTTGCAATATCTCCGGTGGAGGAATATTTAGCTCTTTTTTTTCAATTTTTTTATATAAATTTGTGCTTTTGAACACGCCTCCATCTGATATTCTGCCTTTAGTCCCAACATTCACATACAGGAACCTATAATTTGCATCTACTAATGCAAAAAGAACAATACTAGGAAATAATTTGTAATTATCAAAGTCGTTGCCACTATTAAAAGGCGATTGTATAGCGACGTGTTTGCCGTCCATCGCTCCTATCACGTGTGGGAAATTCCACTTATTCTCGAATTGCTGAGAAACTGTACGCCATTCTTCTTTAGTTGACGGCACCTGAAAATAAAGGAGATCTTAATTATAATATAAAGCTGAAAATAAGAATAAGCAGTAAATAGTAATAATAATTGTTGTTACAGGTAGAATCTGATACGACTGAAGGGGAACTTGAAGTTAATACTACAGTGAGCGAAAACGAGAACAGTAACATTACTAGTGACACACAACCGGAGAGAGCCAACCACCACACAGATCAGAGTAGAGAGCAGAATGATCAGAATGCACAATCCAGTGTCCAAACAACAAACAAAAGAACAAAAAAAAGAAAGAAAACTACTTCTAATAATGCAGATGACATATCAGATGAAACTCTTTCAGAGGCTTTCCAACTTCTGCAACAATGTGCTCAGCCACCACAACCGGAAACTGATTCTTACATTGCTTTCGGGCAGTATATATCTACTGAATTGCGGAAATATGATGCAGTAACATTAGTTAATGTCAAAAATGCTATATGCCAAGTTATTTTTCAAGCTGACACAGGAAGATATGGGGATAGCAATTATGGATATTACACTAATTCATACCCTGGCACACCAATAGCATCCACTTCATCACAGTCCCAGTCTCTACAACCTCAAAATTATCCAGCTCCAATTCCACAGACATCACCGTCTGCTCATCTAGCCTCCAATTCATCGCAGTCCCAGTTTCTGAAACCTCAGGATTATTCACTTCCACAGTCACCACCGAATTAAATAAGTACCTACCTATATCATGTTTTCAAAAAATAATTAATAATTGTAAACATGTTACTTCTTTAAATTATGATTGTAATACACTACTTTTTTATTGAGTAATAAAGTATGGTTTTACTTACCTTTACATAATCATTTAACAGGTCAATGATGGCTTCACAAACTTCAGGAATAATTATCGATATAGACTGTTTGGAAATGCGGAACAGATACTGCAAACTGACGTACGAATCTCCAGTTGCTAAAAATCTCAATGTTAGTAATAATCTTTCCTTCACAGTAATGGCATCTCTATAATTTGTATCATTCTTTCTTAGCTTGTTATTTAATAATGAACACAATATCTCAAATTGATTAGCATTCATTCTTGCAAAATTGTGTTCAACTTTATCTGACACTAACTCTGCGTACAGCTGAGTCCCAGATTCCAAGCGATTTTTGTAAATTTGTTTCACCCAAAACCGTCGTTTTCTTTTTTGTGATTTTTTGCGCAAGCATTTAAGCAAAATAAAAGTTACTGCTGCAACGGCAAGACGCCGCCGTTGTACGTGTGACTCCATATCGTACAAGAGTTAGACTGGCTGAATCACGGATCGCCTTAGGATCGCTTGGAGCGCATATTTGGGATCGCAAGTTTCCAAGAGTGGATAACACGATCGGCATAACACGATCCACGATCCACGCTCCGCGATCCTGGATCGCGGATCGCGGGATCGATGGATCGTCCGGTGTGGACCCGGCTATTAAAGAGAAATTAGGTTGTGGTAGATCATATTATGTAGTGGATCCAAATGGTGTTGTGTATAGGAGGAATAGGGGACACATTAGACCTAGAAAAAAGAATTTAAAAAATACAAATCCTCCACCTTCTTTTTATGGCCACGGCAGCACTGACGATATGTCTCCCATAAACAGTATAGATCCCATGAGTTCGGCAGAGCTCGGAGACGGTCCTGTTCAAAATTGCATTATCGATGATAACTGTGTTCCTATGGAAAGTCTAGAAAATACCGGTTACGTAACCAGGTCTGGTAGAAGTGTGAGACGTCCTAAATTGTACATACATGAGAAATTTGAGTAGATAAGTAATGTACTGTTATTAGTTATGTAAGTTACTTAATACTAATATTAGTTGGCTTTTTTCTCGAAAAGGGAGATGTTGCATATTGACAAAAGTAAGTGTCAATGTCATTTTTGACATTGACAGATGTCATGAAGTAAAGCCTATTTAGTTTGTTTATTTCAGTTGGCCAAAAGGCTATAAATAGTGTAGACGTATATTATTGTATTAGGCATTTACCTCATATGTAATGCGTAGTCAGTGTTAAGCACCAATAAAGGAGAATATAAGAATTGTTGCTGTATTATTATCATCACCACTCAGACACACATCAGGACTTACAACCAAGAGGTCGAAGCCCGCTACAAGCACTTTTTGGAGGTGTGTGGAGACAACCCTGTGCAGATTTTGGAGCGGATTGTTACTGGAGATAAAACATGGGTTCATCACTTTGAACCTGAATCAAAACAGGAGTCCATGCAATGGCACAAAAAGGGTACACCACCTCCCAAGAAATTCAAAGTGTCAGAATCGGCTGGAAAGTTGATGGCCACTGTTTTTTGGGATTGTGAGGGAATATTACTGATTGATTATAAAGAAAAAGGTACCACTATAACCGGAGAATACTACGCCACAATATTGGAAAAGTTAAAGGAGGCAATTAAAGAAAAACGTCGTGGAAAATTGGCCAAGGGTGTGTTGCTTTTGCAAGACAACGCGCCGGTTCACAAGAGCCGAGTTGCCATGGCTGCTCTTCACACGCATGGATTCGAACCACTTGTTCACCCACCCTACAGTCCAGACCTGGCCCCTAGCGATTTTTATTTGTTTCCAAATTTAAAAAAAGAGCTAAGGGGAAGGAAATTTTCCGACGATAACGAAGTGAAGGAGGCAATTTCGGCGCATTTTGAGGCCAAAGACAAAAAATATTTTTTCGATGGTTTAGAAAAATTAATCCATAGATCAAATAAATGTATTACACTTAAGGGTGATTATATTGAAAAGGAAAAATAAATTTATTGTTATATTTTATTAACAACCCTTTCATTCCGCGAACTTTTGGACCTCCCCTCGTATTACGTAAGTATTTTGTTTTTCTGTTTTCCGTAATTTTGTGGTTATATTGAACTGTATTTGTTTTTTATCTGTTTATTATTAAAGTTTATATTATATTAAATTAACTTAAAAGTTTATGTTATATTAAATTAAATTACTGGCATAATGCATTTTTCTTATAAAAATAATTAATTTTAGAATCACTATGGATCAACAGCGTGCTGCTCAAATTGAAGCTTGGCTTCATGAAGATTCTGAAGAAAGGGAAGATTCTGACGATGTTTCCAGCTCGAATGATGAAGAATACTTTGTTGAGGAGCAGAACCACGAGTCCGAGTCTGAGCTGGAGGCAGACATCTCAAATGAGGTATTCGAAAATAACTCTGTCTCAGTAGATGATCAGTATTACGTTGGTGTTGATAATACTATCTGGTCAATGACTGCGCCATCTAATAAAGGAAGAACTCGTCGACATAATATTGTTTTCGTGCCTCCTGGACCCAAAGGAGTGGGACGGCAGAAAACAACTGTTGAAGACTGTTTATCTCTCTATTTGCATCATAATATTATTGATCTCATTGTCAAATACACCAATATAAAAATTGAATCTGTCAGGACCAAGTACGGAAGAAAGAGAGACGCTAAATTGACGGATCTTCTTGAAATGAAGGCATTTTTTGGGATTTTGTATATGTGTGGTACTTTAAAATTAAACCGGACCAGCTGTAAACAAATATTTGAACATAGAAACCATACTGGGATCGACGCAATTTATTTAATGCTGTCTTTGCAAAGATTTGAATTTCTTCTAAGAAATTTACGTTTTGATGACATTTTTGATCGCAATGTCCGCGCTAAATACGAGAAATTTTTGATTTATTGTCAATTGTAAAGAGTACTTCATCCCAAGCGCAGAAATGACATTAGATAAGCAGCTGTTGGCTTTCAGAGGTCGATGCTCTTTTAGACAGTATATTCGTAATAAGCTTGCAGGCTTATGGTAATAATATAGGCATATTAGGCAGGCATATGGCAATATGGTATAAAAGTATTTGCACTTGTCGATATTCATTATCCGTACACATATAATTTAGAAATATATGCTGGACAACAGCCTAACGGACCTTATCGCCTGAGTAATGAACGTACCGAAGTAGTGATGAGTTACACAACCTGTTTTTGGTCGAAATTTAAATAACACAATGGACAACTGGTTTTCATCGCTTGATGTCGCTAAAAGACTTTTTGAAAACCAGACTACAATAGTTGCTACGGTGAGAAAAGATAAAAGAGAAGTACCAAGAGAATTTCGGATAGCAAGAGGAAACCCATTATACAGCTCAAAATTTGGTTTTCATAGTCCGTGCACAATGGCATCCTACGTAGCAAAACCAAATAAAGTTGTGATCATGATGTCAACAATGCATAATGATACAGCAATTGATAACAGCACAGGCGATCAACGGAAACCTAAAACTATCACTTATTATAACTGGACAAAAAACGGTGTGGATCTGGTGGACAAGATGTGTTCGCTTTATGATGTCTAGAAATTCTAGACGATGGCCAGTAACAGTATTTTATGACTTGCTCAATCTAAGTGCACTGAATGCGCTATGCGTGTATACAGCGAACAAAACTTTCGAGAAGATCACTAGACGTGTGTTTCTAATTTCACTTGCCTTGACATGGATGAAACCGTTGGCTCATAGGAGGTTACAGTAAAAATCATTGCCACGGAATTTAGCTTTCAAAATAAAAGATTTTTTAAATATTTCTGAAGTCAGAACCCAGCCATCTACCTCAACATCTTCGCGAAGTAGCTCAATAGGTCGGTGCCATGATTGCGGGAGGTCACGAAATAAAAGCACTCGCCGAACATGTAATTCTTGTACTAAATTCGTTTGCCCGGACCATTCCAAATATGTTTGTTTTCTTGCTTAGAAACCACTGATTAGTTTATTTTTTTTACTTAAGTTTAATATTTGATCTCAATTTGAAACTAAAATGCCATTTTTATATTAAAATAAGGAGAATTTTTTTTTTTTTTTTACGTACCTACTTAAAGTTATATTTGATGTTGTGTTCATTTAAATAATAAAGAATACTCTATGTTACTACGTTTTTAAGTGTAATAAACCAAATTGATTACTACACTCTCGTTTTATTCTTAGTTTAAAATGGATTACATATGTAATCCACGCGACCACTTATAGTAGGGGAGCCCAAGCGGGGATTTTTGAAGTGACTCGAGCGTGTCAGAAAATTATATAGGGAGAATCCTTGCACCCTTTAATGTACCTCTACCAAGTATGAACCCTCCATATGGTGGGGTGTGTTTAGGGGAACCCGTCCGATTGGTAAAAAAAAATCGATCCTTAGAAAAACTCGAGCGCGTCAGATTAAGAGAAAGTTGATTAATTACATTGAGAAGATTGTATATCTCAATAATCTGACAATTTGAGCGTGACATTAAAAAAAAGCTAGTCTCGAAGTTGTAAAAAAAACGTCACCTTGAAATACTCGAGCGCGTTTCAATTTTTTTTTATTTTGAAGGAAACTATTAGAATTACAAAGAACTAATAATCTGACAGTTTTCATGGGGCGATGTTAGTAGAATCGTGGAGCAAAGGTGAAGCTTACAGCGGCTGAGAGCTGTGTATTCCCCACTCCGCGTCTCACTTTCTTTCTCGCTCTCTCTCTATCTCTCACTCTCTCGCACCGTCCCTAAACTAACGTTTGCCGCCATGATGGCATCTCAGCTGATCACAATAGCGAGCTCGTTTTTGGTAGACGCTCGACGTTTTCGTTTTTTTGTGGTGTTTTGTAATTGTTTTGTGAATTTAATGCGATTAGTTTTACATCAATTATATTTAATGAGTAACATAAGTGTGAAATGTGTTTTTTGTGGAAAAGAAACTTGTGAAAAAATTAAAAAGTTTACTCCAGAAACTTTAAAAAAGTGTATAACTATTTTGGAGTATCGCAAAGTGAAGCCTGTTGTCAGAAGATCGAGCAACACTTATGCTACTGTTGAACTTTCGGAAGAAACCTCATTGAACGATGGCTATCATGCCCAGTGCTATAAACTTTTTACAGCAATCAAAATACCATCAGATTTTCGAAGCCAAAATCAAATTACTCCAGAAAGTGAACAGGCACGTGTTGATGCACCAGAACATGCTGGAGAGAGTCTCGATGTGTATACTCCCAGCACAATACCGGTTGTTGGTACAATAGACGAGTAAGTGTCAATGTATTATATTATTTATTATCTATCGTATTTCACAGTGTTAAAATGAAAAAAAAAATATAACTAATCGGTTGCAATGTTATTAATGTATAATGTAACGTTTCCCACGTTATAATGGTTATAATGGTCCGATACAAAAATTCATTAAATAAAAGTTACCAGAAATTAAAATTTGTGAAATGTATGTTATAATTTTCGATTTTTTTTTATTTTTTCTACGTAGTTTCAAAATTCATATTTATAATTAATAATTACAATTGTTCGTTCATGAAAAAAAAATGTATTTGGCCATTCTGGTTTTTTTGTTGCTTCTAATATAAAAATGCTTACAGGATTTTTTTTTGAAAATTAAAATTTTGACGACTTTTATTCAAAAATTTATTTCATTTATGCATGTCACCATAATATTAAATATTTGACATCTTCATTTATATTCATTTTAAAAGTCTTCGAAATTTAAGATTTCTAATTATTGAATAAGAATAAAATGATAGTGCTAATTATGGGTCAAACATTTTCAGAGCGGGTCCATCAACCAACCCTGAACCTCGCTCGGATGATTGTGATGATCCATCAGATGCGGATGAACAGATCATCCAATCAGATTTGCTGCTAAGGGAGTGTTTCATTTGCAAAAAATCTCGAAAACGCCGTCATGGCCGCGATGTGCCATTAGCAGTAAATAAATTACGGACAATTGAATTATTAAAAAGTGCAGCTACAGAACACAATGACATTGAGATGTTGGAGAAAATCAGTTCTTTTGCGGATACTTCTGCAATTCCTTATCATAAATGCTGTAAGGATCTTTATTTGCGAGACATTAATAAAAAAGAAAAAAGTGATTTTATAAAGAAACGCAAGGCTTCGAATACAGCTTATGAATTGCTGTGTGAAATGTTAGAAGAATTGGTTGTTGAAAAAAATGAATGCCTTTTTTTGATCACGTAAAAAAAGAATACCACAAACTTAATGTTGAACAATGCAAGTTGTTATCGGATTCTATTAGCAGCAGTTCATTTTCCGATCGCCACTTAGAAAGTAAGATCATGGATACTTTTTCGAAAACGATCAAAATTATTTATGCTGAAAAAAAGAAGTTTCTTGCTCCGATTTCAGCTGATATTGTGGCATATAGTGATTTATTTAAAAGCATGGCAATGAAGGAGACAATTCGTTCGGTTGCAGCACAACTCCGAGAGGAAATTCAAAATTGTAAGACAACAAAATTGCCTGATGATTGCACTGCTGAAGATTTAATTAAAGGTGAATTAGATTATGTGCCAGAACTTTTAACCTGCTTCTCGGAAACATTTGTTATGGGCGATGTTTCGCATCTATCGAGGCAAAAACGTAAAATAGGGAACACAAATAACGATCTTGAAATTTTTTCTATTGGACAAGATATGATCTACGCTGCTTCAAACCATAAAATCAAAACTTCCAAACATATAAGTTTAGGTTTAGCAGTCAAAAGCATGTGTAATAGCAAAAAACTAATCAACTTGTTATCTAAATATGGGCACTGTTGTTCGTATACTACTTTGGAAGAATTAGAGACCGAATTAACTTTTTCTACGGCTAACAGTACCTTCGTGTGCCCTGAAGATATCTTACGTCATCCGGACTTAAATACGGCAGTTGCCTTCGATAACTTTGATCGCTTCGTCGAAACACTAAATGGAAAAGATACTCTTCACGATTTAGTGGGGATAATTTTTCAAAACATTGCTCCAAATGCAGATACAATGCCTTCAATATCTTCAGCTGCCAATGAAGTTGAAAATCTAGCTTCTAATCAAACTGTATGCAGCAATACATCAGAATCTACGCTTCTAACACCGAGAAACCGGAAACGCCGAGCCTTTGAGGAAATAACTTTCGAGATGCGCCCATTTACAAAATAATTAAAAATAGCAACTTGGAATGAGCTTGACATTTCCGCACTCAACAAAGATCCTACAAATTTAATTACAGCTAAACAATTAGATATTATGTGGATGTTGTCGCATAAGCTCAATGTACGTGGTACTCCAATGTGGGTTGGGTATAATAGTAAAATTTACATTGATAATTCACCTGTCCAAAAAATTTCGTATTTGACTCCTATAAACGAGTCTCCCACTAATCCACACCGCAACACACCGCGACAACACGCGACGCGGCGCTGCATTAAAAAAGCTATTAAGAAAGCCATACACTGTGCACATATTTCACATGCACTGTGCAGCGCGGTGCAAACTGACGTTATATAATATATAGTATATCTCAATGAAACGTGCATCTTCCTGTGTAATGAATATAGATCAATTACATTTTACACACACATTATTATCTTTAAAATACAGCGCCGCGTCGCGTATCGTTTCGTTTCGATGTGAATTCACCCTTAGAATGTTTTGTAATAACTAATTGTTAGTCTTAAGTTTTTCACAATAAATCCTTCTTATTTCGTAACTTTTTCGTATTTATTTAAAATTAAAAAATGTGGAACGTTTTACTGAGGGCTACTTCATACAAAAAATATTTTTTCAAAAACGTTCCAAAACGATTTTTCCAAAATACCTATATTTCAAAAAGCAATTTCGAAATAATACTATTATGATAGAACAGTATTATTGAAATACTTGAATAAAACCTACAGTATTGAATTATCCTAGTTCAAACAAAAAAATGCCGAGTCAAAACACAAAAATGTATTTATATTGGTTTCAACTAGTTGTGGATTGGAACATTTTTGTATAACTACGTCCTTATATGATCAATATACAGCAGAAACTTTACTAGGCAAGCACGGTAAAACGGCACAATTTTATGCTATGTACATTGATTTTATAAATCTTTACCATTTATTTATCAGAAGTATAAGAGTTGGAGATTTAGATGCATACATTTATGTTCTTGGAAAAATCGTCTGTTTGTTTTTCTACTTCAATCAACCAAATTACAGCCGGTAGCTAGTGTTTTATTTAAATCAACTTCAACACATTAGTAATACACATCCAGGCCTCGGAACTCGAATTATTTCACACGTTTTAAATCGTGCAGGGATGAGTAACAATAGTGAAGACGTCGCCGCAGACTTACATCCAGATAGACTCAAGGAGCATCAAAAGCAAATTAAAGCTTTCATGCATAGCATTGAGCAGATCACCAATCCCTTCACTTCCTCCATAGACAAAGATAATCTATATGATATTTCTACAGGACAGGCTACTAGCCAAGAAGTTGCTATACTACGGCCGTTCAGAGAATGCGTTCCTGACACGTCGCGATTGAACTGACGACGTAACTTTGTAATGGCGTTGCAGATACGATACAAATATTTTTGCTGGTTGTTTACCATTTTAACAATTGATGAGCATTAAAACAACATTATTATATCAATAATCAATGAATGTTATAATTTTGTGCCTGAGTGTCAAATAACTTGGTAAACAATATTTTTCTAAATCTATACTGCGCTTTTACAAGGTTATGTCAGCGCTTTATATTTGTAAAATAGTGCTGTGCTAACAATAACAGGCAATAATAGTATCGTAATCTGTTCTTATACAGTTATACTTTATAAAATAATACGTTTTGTTTTTCTTTTTAAGAATTTGAAAATAATGGACTATAAGATAACTTTTATGAAATATAAAAATAAAACTACGACCAAACATTTTTATATTTAGGTTGAAAATGGTAACCCCAAATGGCGTTACTAGCATTTTTATACTTAGATTAAAAATGGTAACCCCAAATGGCGTTATGGGCCTCCATTTTGTGACGCTAAAACAGTCGTCTGTTGTCGTTTCGTACGCATAGATCACGTTCTTAAAGTGTTTTCGATCTGTTTTTATTTGATTACCCGGCTTTTGTTTAATGGACTGTTTCTGCTTTTCAAACTGACATCGGTGCTAAATCGGACTTCGATTGTGTTCTGTATTGCGTTCTTTTTACTTTTGGTGCATAATAATGCCTAAACGTGGACAAACATTGAAAAGTGATTGAGAAGTGCTTGATGATTAACTCACGGGCTCCGTGAGTTAATCATCAAGCTGCAAGATTACTTTGAGAGGGAGCGGCAAAATTACAAGTACACAAGTACAACAAGTACAAGAACGCGTCTCTAAGGCGCTTGGAGTTAGCAAACTAACGATAACAAATATTAATAAAGAAAAGTTCGGCTCTACTGGCACGGAAGATAATATTTTACGTACTCCGAAGAAGAAACGTAGAACTAAACCCGTGACAGATATTGACACCTTTGACGCCGATGCAATCAGAAATCATTACTATTCCAGAAATGAATATCTCAACAGGAAGAAGCTTTTGGCATCGTTAAGAGAAGCTGGCCTGTTTAGCGGGGGTAAAACTGCTTTAGCCAAAATCTTAAAAGATATTGGTTTTTCGTATAAAAAAACAGACAAAAGAAAAATTTTATTAGAACGATACGACATAATTTTAAAACGGATAAGTTTTTTGAGAGAAGCAAAAAAAATTGATAACTGGGATAATGTCGTGTTCATTGACGAGACATGGCTAAACG
Organism: Phengaris alcon alcon; assembly: GCA_037179445.1. Lineage (NCBI taxonomy): Eukaryota > Metazoa > Arthropoda > Insecta > Lepidoptera > Lycaenidae > Phengaris > Phengaris alcon. The sequence continues at coordinate 329,841 of JAYRCH010000639.1, read as the reverse complement.
CCAATCACACGGTTTCCCGTTCGTGGACGGATGATACACAAGCGTCGACGTCGAAAGTACCAATGGGTAAGGGGACCCGTCTGATAATATGCCACGCAGGTTCTGCAAAATACGGCTTTGTGGAGAACGCGTTACTGGCATTTCAATCAAAAACCACAAATGAGACTACCACGAGGAAATGAATGCCACTACATTTAAAGAGTGGTTCCAGAACGTGCTTTTGCCCAGCCTACCAGAGCCTTCTGTAATATTCAAGGATAATGCCTCCTATCACTCGGTTCAAATACAGAAACCACCTACGCAAGCTAATAAAAAAGAAGAAATGGTGGCTTGGTTACAAGCAAAAGGCATTGACGCAAATATGCAGATGCTAATAGCAGAGCTAATTAAATTAGTTCAAGAAAATAAAGCGGCAAATGTGCGATAAGAAATCGATGAACTGGCTCTGGAGTACGGTCATCGCGTTCTAAGAATTCCACCGTATCATTGCCAATATAACGCGATCGAGCTAATCTGGGCTCAAATAAAAGGTTACGCCGCCCGCCACAATACTTCCCCGCCATTCAGCACGAAAAAGATGATGACCCTATTAAAAGAAGCCTACGGGGAAGTCACAAGAGATGACTGGGCAAAGATTGTTGAGAAGACTAAAAACTTGATTTTGGAACATTTTGGCCGAGATATCAGGATTGATTCTGTTATTGATAATAATATGTAGGCGAAGATGATGATGAAGACACCACCTCCTCAAGCGAATCGGAGTCTGATTAATATTCTGTACGCACATTCAATTCAATGTACTTTATTGCATAGAAATACAGATTGTAACTTTGTAACAAAGAATAAATAAAACAATTTTATTATATGAATATTACCTTTTTTTGGTTTCCACTTAAATAACTAAAATATAAATTTTAAATGATTCCGCCAATTTAAAACGAAAATAATCTTAAAAATAATGCGGCGGTTCATTTTGGAGGAACGGTAACGAACTCAGTGTTATGTTGTGCCCATCACTAGTCGTGACTAACTGATAGGTGTCAGGAACGCATTCTCTGAACGGCCGAACTTTAATTGCTTGCTGAGCACTGTTTCATCTGGGATGTCTCTCCGCGATCAGTTTATAACGGAATGTAATATGAATCCGGATAGATTTCACAAATATCTGAAGAAAAATCCAATACTTACTTTTGCAAGTGTAAAGAAGAAAAAGGTTATGAAGTTTGGATAAAAAGTTCATAAGGTCACACTTCAGCGGGATTTATTCGGTAGATTATTAGGTCTATCTCTGGTTGCAAGCTTAGATCTTGGAAAAGTATTGTGTTTTCCAATAACCCGAGTCCCGTTATCACTATGCCATATAGATGGTTCTTTTAATAAAACTGCAAAATCAGTACTGGTTCAAGAACTAGAAATGAGAATTGAAGAAATGAAACAACCACCACCCCAGGTAGACTGTGGAATCGTAGATGGCTTCTTCTTCTTAAATACTTTTAGACAAATGCCGCGCAATTTCGGTGATTTATCAAAGAAAATTTTGCAAACTCTTGTAAAAACTCCAGCAGATAGTATAGCCATTATATTTGATCGTTACTTCACACCTTCGATAAAAGATTGTGAACATGCTCTTCGACGCAATATAGATGACAAAGATTTTCATATTTCCGGTCCTCAACAAAGCAGAACCTCTGACTTCTCCAAAGATTTGAAAAATATAAAGTTCAAAGAAGCATTAGTGAAATTTCTTATCGAGCATTGGGCTAAACAGGAGATGAAATCAATTATTGGTAACAAGAAAATATTTCTAATTCATGATTTATGTTACGTGTACTCTGTTATCGATAATGAATTATCGCGAATTATTGATCATGAACTGTCATGTCCCGATCACGAAGAAGCGGATACAAAAGCTGTATTTTTTGCTTGTCAAATGGAAGAAGAGTCTACTGTCACCATCAGAACCTCTGATACAGATATCGTGGTTATTATGTTAGCCAACATGGAACATATGAAATCGTCTGTAAAAGTCTGGATTGATCTCGGAGTAGGGAATGCACGCCAATATATCGACATTTCCGCTCTTTTTACGAAATTGGGCCCACTTGTATCAAAAGCACTACCAGCTCTGCATGCTCTAACGGGATGTGATTACAACCCAGCTTTTTACAGGCGAGATAAAAAAAAGGCCTCTACAGATTCGAATGAGATCTGTAAATATACAAGAAGTATTTGCAAACTTGGGCTCTGAAGCATATAATATTGAGGCATCATCTTCCACCGTGGAAACGTTCATCTGCCATTTGTACGGGTTAAAAAAACTAGCTGACGTTAATGTTGCTAGGATGGAAATATTTAAAAAAACGTACAAAGTAAATGATACGTCTCAACCCTTTTCACTGAATGTGCGTAATAACGATGCTTGTAATTTGCCACCATGTCCATCGGAGCTGCAACAGCATTTATTGCGAACGAAATATATCGCTTGTTTGTGGAGAAACGCTCACAATCGTATTCCTACGGAAATGTCACCACTAGAATACGGATGGAGAAATGTGGATGGAAAATTGGAGCCAACTTGGTTCCTAGGAAACCAACTTCCTGAAGCGTACGAAGACATCGTCATAACACCTGACATTTTAGGAGATACTTTGGATTCAGGTACGTTTTCTTTTCCATATTATACTATCATAACATAAATATAACATTATAATGTATCATAACCATTCTTGGTTACAGAATCACGAGATGACGAGGACGTCCAGGAAGTTGAAGTGGAAACAAACTTCGAAGATGAGTCTAGTGGAGATGAAGACTAAAATATGTATTTTAAATTTTAATGATCTGTAATTTGTTTTAAATTGTAATGATCTATATTTAATTTTATATTAATAAATTATCCAATTTCTGTACGTAAATGCGGATATATTATTCTAAATCCTTCTATCTAATCTAAATTTCCTTCAAAATGGTCAGACTAGCGATATCCCTCCATATAATTGTCAGATTATTAGTATTAGTAGAGTTTTTTTTTCAATAATGTTACTTCAAGTATGAACCGTGTTTAATAATTCTTCACCAATATAAATACGAATGTCAAGGATAAACATTACTCATTTGTTCCCGAAATTTCATAAAGAAAAGTGAATCGATATTAGTGATTAATAGTGTCGGAAAATAAATTCCTATCAGCCTATTTGTATACCTACCTACCCGCCTATATAATATAATATCGCTCGCCTAATGCTAAAAGGGCGCATTTTTCAACATTTTGTATTAAATCTTGAATTTTTTAAATTATTATTTACAGGTAGGTAATTGATACGAAACATGACCGAATCTAAGAAGAAGTGTCGTCAGTACAGTGTTGAATATTTAAAATTTGGTTTTCTTCCATCGCAGGCAGATAAACAATTGCCCACATGCCTTTTATGCAACAAAGTTTTGAGCAATGACTCTATGAAACCATCAAAGCTGGAAGACCACCTAAGAAGGTGTCATGCTGATAAAATAGGTAAAGATTTAAAATATTTTCAAACATTAAAGGAAAAATATGAAAAGAGACCCAACGTGCACAGTATGTTCGCTTCAACGTCTGAAAGCAAAAATGATGGCTTACAATATCACATTAATTATAGCAAAATCTGGAAAACCGCACACCATTGGAGAACAGTTAATTTTACCTGCTGTTGAATAGGTTTTAAAAACTGTTCTGCACAAATCTTCATTTGACATACTCAACAGAATCCTTTGAGTAACAAAACAAAGACGTATTGATGAAATGAGCTCTGATGTTGAAAGTTTCTTGTGTGATTTATCTGCAAATAACTCATTTTTCTATTCAACTGGACGAGTCAACTTTACCTGACAATGAAGCATTATTATTGGCATATGTTCGATTTGTTATCGGCGAAGAAATTCATGAACAGCTACTATTCGCGAAAACCATTTACAAAGGTTATTTTGGTGACATTAGATGGAGCTCCTACCATTGTCGGGCAATATCGTGGGTTTATAGGCCATCTTAAAAGAATTATACCAGAGGTAACTGCAATTCACAGTGTTATCCACCGATAACATCTAGTAGCGATAAATTTGAGTGATAGATTGCACCAATCGCTTCAATTTGTGATTAATGCAGTTAACAAAATTAGAAGCAATGCATTGAATATGTGCTTATTTGCCCAATTGTGCGATGAAAATGATGAAAACTTCCAACGATTGCTGTTACATACCGAAGTACGCTGGTTGTCGAAAGATGCATGTTTATCAAAATTTTATTCACTTTTTGACTCAGTTTCAGAATTTCTGGAAAGCAAAGATCCTGATTTAAAAAATAACCTAATCAATTTTAAAGCAGACATCACATATTTGACAGATTTGTTCAAAAAGTTTAATGACCTCAACTTACAAATTACAAGGGGCCAGCCTTAATTTAATAAAAACAAAGAGTGTAATTTCAGCTTTTATTGGTAAATTGAAATAAATGAAGGAAAATATTCGTCTGCGAGAATTTTCAGTTTTCAAACTTATCGCAAGTAGAATGCCTTGATGATGATATTCAGACATATGTTCAACATTTGATTGCCCTGCATGATGATTTTAAAATCAGATTTGAAGACATTCTGTCGATGGAAATACTACCATCCATTTGATGAAACGGAAGTGGAGAATGTAATGTAATTACAAGAGGAGCTACTCGAGCTTAGCACTTATGAGGAAAGTGACATTTAAAATAGAGTATCTAAAATTTTTGGCTGGCAGGCAGAAATACCCAAAAAATATCCTGGACTGTGGGGAATCGCGCAAAAGCTTCTGATAGCATTTCCCTCATCTTATCTCGTCGAAAAAGTTTTATAAGTTACAAACTTATTAACAATAAAAAGGAACAGATTGAATATCACAGAATGGGGAGATTTGCGGTTATTCCTTACAAAACTCAAGCCAAATATTGATAATTTACTGTCAATCCATCAATTACATCCATCTCATTAAAATTATATTTTTTTTGTAATTAGCATTGTAGAAGTTACATTACGTTGTAAATAAGTGTTTAATTTTGATTATATTATGACTGTTAAAACAATAATAATAATTAGTATAATAATTTATATATTTGAATATATAAACCTACAACACAAGGAAATATACTATATTTCTTTTTACCACTCCGAAAGGGACGTTTTCTAAATAAAATTTGTGAGAATTGATTGGTCTTTGTGCTGAGTCACTGTAGATTTCAAAAAAGTAAAGTTGGATGGAGTCACTTTTTCGATTGGCCAACTATGCATTTTCGACATCCACTCACAACACAATGAATTAAAATTTAATTGAAAATTTGTTTAGTCTACCTACTTTATTATCAAATAATTAACCCTATCAAGCAATCAATTCTAACCTTTTTTTTCGAAAACTGTTAATTCATAGTTGAAACTCAGCCACAACACAAGTTTCCATAGATAGATAGATCTAATCTTCACTTCTTTTTTCGAAATTTAGGAATTGGTAGTAATGTAGAATGTAGATGCAGGGGGTCCACCGGATCCAGAAAAATTTTGAAAGTGGTCTATGAAACAAAAGAGTCTGGGAACCACTGCATTAAACCATCAAATACGAACTTTAATAATTCTTTCAAATATCTCTTAAGTATGTTTAATGGATGTAACCGAGTTTGAAGTTAAGCGACACATATGCGAGTGCATATATTTATATGAACAGAAAATGATAGCATTCTATACATATTTGTCTTTAATAACATATTATGTTTTCAGTTATTTTAGGGCCACACTTAAGCAATAAAAAATCACATTTCAAGATTTTCTTACATAATGACACATTCAAGAAAAACATTTTTAAAGTTGTTTGCAACCATACCTTGAAATTTATTCACATTTAAGCTAGCGAAGTATCTAGCGCTATGGAGCGAGGACTAAGAAAAATTAGATTTCGAAGTCTACTGAATAAACTGCCTATCAAACGAACCGTTTTGATATATCCTTGGAGATCATGGAGAAAAAGCTTACCGCGCTGGTTTTTATAAACACAACACGTCATGGAGGCCGACCTAGCGCTGCTGCTAGGCCTTAAACCTTGGCCATTCTAACATAATATTTTATAAGTTGGTACTATTTTTCATGAAAAAATATTTGTACCTGTTAATTGCAATGCGATTTTTAGTTAATTGCTATTCTGGTTTCAGCAATATTTCTGTATTGTTAAGTTTAAACAGCTCACTGCACTTTCGATTCGAGCAGTGGCATCTTACTCATAGATGACAAGTAATACTACTGAACATAGATGATAAGTAATACCACAATACCATAAATTACACAATACTACTGAAGCCATAGATAATAAGTAGTACTACTGAAGTTACTGAAGATCTTACTTTATAATTGCAGTTTTGCCAAAGTCAAACTATTTTTTTTTATTATTTATATATGGCATCGGCTTATAACCATTTGCCAGTTTCAAGTTAAAAAGGCGGGAAATAGAACTTTAGTTTCAATTTTCAACACCGTATTCCTAAGTCGTCAAGTCTAAAGTCTAGTCAAAGTCCAAATAAATAGTCAGTGCAGTCCATGAGTATTTAGTTATTATATTCAGTAAAGTGGTAGAAGCTTTACTCAAAGCTCCTAGGGAGTTTTGGAGGGAAACTCAAAATAGCATGTTTTTAGAAGTTGTACCACTTGCCCACACTTGTGCACGTTAACGAATATTTAATGGTTAATATTCTACCATTGTTACACATTAAGAACCGAAATAACACAAAAATATGAGAGAAATGCAAAATCCATAACGTCACCCATTGAATTCCCCGGCAAAACTCCAAAAATTAAGTTTTTTTTTTAATTTATTGTAAGCTGGACGCCCGGCCACCGTGGTACGGTCGATTCGGCAGTTGGGTAATAGTAACAAAAAACAATTAATTTACATACAAAAAATATATGGTGATCTTTAATGTGTTTAATATTGAATATAATAATTTTATAATAATTATTATTGAAATAATAATTTTAATGTATTTAATATTGAAGCTAATGAAAAGGATGACAAATCTAAGATACACACATTTATAATCCTAACAAATATGAAAAGCTATAGCCAATTGAAAACAACTTAAGTGTTGTCAAATTGCTTTCATTGTTTAGTATACTTCGCGATTGGATTACAGTATGTTGTGAAGTGCAATTTTGTTAAGAATGTTTTTGGCAAGTAGCTAATTTTATCTAAAATAAAGGTAATATCGATTTTTGTCATAGCTTTGCTATTATGAATTTGTATTCTATAATTAAGTTGCGTCCATATACCAACTCAAATAATAACCGTTACAAAAACAGTTTTGTATTATATGAAACTATGAATATTTCTGGTAATATTTAACTTCTAATAATAGAAAATATTACTAACGATTATTTTACTATAATATAAGAACTAGTTAGTGTTATAAATAAAGAAAATAAAAAATAATAATACGATGTTTGCTAGTAACCGTTGTACGGTGTCGGGACGCCAGGCATTTTCAAAGCAAAATAGCGGCTAAAATTTATATTACTAATGAACATACAACTGTGGAGTCGCCTAAAAGTTGGTTTTATTTTCTACATACAACCCACTTTTTTATTTTCGTATAAAAAATATAGTAAAACATAAAAACTGTATGATAGATATAACTATAAATAAATAAAATATATACTTTTAATTTAAAATCTATAATCTAACGTAGTAATATTTTTATGTAAAATACTCAATTAAGTTAATTTTAATGCCTAACAAAAACATTTAAAAAAATTGACGAAAGGCGACTAATATTTTTATGTAAAGTAGTCAATTAAGTTAATTTTTATCTTACAAAAACATTTAAAAAATTTGACGAAAGACGACTCCAAAGATGTTTTGTTCGTAAATTATTACATAACTATGAAATTTTATCAATTTTTCAAACAATTTTTAATAACTCAAGAAAAGCCTAAGAAATGTGTATTTATTTATTTTGGTTCTATATTTTGTATAGTTTTTGACAAAACAGCTCATATGTAAAAACATCAAACCGTTAAACTTTTATCAGCCTGCCTCTCGGGCGCGCCAAACGTCAAGCGCCCCCCTTCAAATCTGACGTATGACCTAAGTTGCCGGTCAGCGCTAAAATGCATATTTCGACGAAAATTCGTATGAGTGCACTAGCTTATATTAGTATATTCGGAATCTACGTAAAATTTGCTTTATTAAGTATATAATATAATCTAAAAAATGAATAAGTGGAATTATTCTAATAAGAATATCGCACAAGTTTGTAAAATCACACCTAGTTGTTGTCGAAAAAAGCATTTAATAAACAATTTAAGTCACATTATAAATAGCCTAATTACATTAAAAACTAGTTATTTTATTATTATAAATTAGACACAATATCCTCTGCTTAAGAAAATTGCAAAAAATATAGTTTAAAGCGAATGCGTTATTTCAAAAATAATCATTGTAAGAGACGCGAGTTCAAAAGCCTTTTTGGACCTGATTATCCACATAAAATGTATTTTTTGTGGTCTCCTATTAAACCTTACCTATTACTTAATATAGAGTTTCTTTTAAAAAAAATCATGTATATTAATTAAATGGCCCGATCATATTAATCTTAAAATATAAAAAAAAAACGGTAAAAATACTACTTACTTATGCAGAAAATTATAAACGACAGACACTATTGACACTAATGACGGCTATTAGTACCAGTGCTGGATTGACAGGCTGGACGGTGAGATAAGTGCCTTATGCGCCGTACTCACGGCCCAGCCTGCAAATCCAACACTGGCAGTAATGGTGTCATTACTGTCAATAGGTAGTGTCAATCTGATTGTGATTGACACTTTTGACACTAATGACGGCTATTATTACCGGTGTTGTATTTGCAAGCTGGACAGTGGTCCGTGAGTATGGCGCGGCGCATATCTCACCGTCCAGCCTGCAAATCCAATATCGCCTTGAAGCGGAATTATAGACAAAAATTGTATAGTATGATTGACACTATTTACAGTTATTACAGCCATTAATACCGATGTTGAATTTGCAGGCTGAACCGTGCATAAGGCACATAAGTCGTTTTAGAGTTTAAGTTTTTCTTCCTTTTAGTTTTTGTTATGCACACCTCAGAGCAATAAGTATAGCAAAGAGACCCGGCTATTAGCAAGAGGAAAATCATGTTATATCGTTTCTTATCCCCCTTTATGACACGTGCTAATGGGAAGAAAGAGATGTCTAATAGTACGTTGCATTCCACTTTTTTAGATGTCGAGACATCTAAAAAGTCATTTTATATACTGATTTGTATGAAGTTAGAGTTGCATAAATTATAATCTGTGCTAGAATAATTAGGGTCTATGACCGTGATTCTGTAGTCTGTGGCCTTTTTGGTATATTGATAATTGATTAGTCTCGTTTGCGCTCGTGAAATAAAACGCAATGTTAGTAACACCGAGTTTTAATTATACACTAACCCAGCAGCCTTGCACATTTTTCGCACAGTTGTGACAGTGACAACGGGGATAAAAAGAGAACAGTGAAAGTTTTACGTGTTACGCCGGTATAAACTACAAAGGAAGATAATAATTTCGAGTTTTTACTTCGGACGAAATTTCACAAAATGGCGACTGCTGGGCTCTCACTGCCTGAGTTTTCAGCTGCAAAATGCACATTTAAGGTGTCCAAACAGGTGTTCGAAAAGAAAATGAAGATCCACGAGGTGGATGAAACGAAGTGGTCGCAATATTTAATCTCGTATATAGGTTTTGACATGCCACGATACTATCAGAACTCTGTTTCCCGAAAACACCACAGGATATAACGTATACTGAATTAGTGGAACTTGTTGAAAAACACGAGCCACAGCAATCAGAAATTGCGGAAACATATAAGTTTTCGAAACGTGAACAGTGGGAAGACGAGTCAATATATGAGTTTGTGGCGGCGTTAAAGAAATTGGCACAGACGTGCAACTTTACCACACATTTAGAACGATGTCTAAGAGATAAATTCGTTCATGGATTAAAGAGCGAAAGCATAGTTAAAAGATTATTTGGTGAAAAAAATTTAACATTTGCAAAAGCAGTGGAGATAGCAATGAGCATGGAACTGGCGGAGAAGGGAGCAAAATTGATAACTGCTGGCAGTTCTGGGCAAGAAAGCTCAGACATACACAAAATAAGTGAAAAACATTTGAGCATTAAATATCATTGCTGTGGGAAAATGGGACATATTATAAAACCCCAATGCAAATTTAAAGAAGAAGAATGTTTTAAATGCCACAAGAAGGGGCATATGGCAAGTGTTTGCAAAGCAAACAGTAACAAAACTTTCAAACCCAAGAAGGTCCATGAAATTACAAATGATGAAGAATTTTCTGTTATGCAAGTTAGCGTAGTACAATTATTGAACAGTGAATCTGCGTATGATAGTTATGATTTGTCCAGTTTATATCAGGAAACAGAGTTAATTAAATATTAACAAAGTGGTATCAATAGATGAGAAGCGTCCAAGACCTTGGTATATAACTTTAAAAATTAATAATATAAATATATCATTTGAAATTGATTGTGGATCAGATGTGACATTAATGCCCAAATCGGTGTTCATAGCATTTTTTCCTAATTTAAAATTAGTTCCATGTAACCTAAAGCTATCAGGATATGGTGGTAACAATATCACTGTATTGGGTAAGACAACTGTAAATATTAAAATTAAAAATAAAGAATACTTAGCAACATTGATTATTGTTAAAGAAGGTAAAAAGTCATTGTTAGGTAGGGATTGGCTGAGTGCTATAAAAATTGATTGGCAAACTGGTATTAAACAGTGCAATTTGATTGTTCATCAAGATTCACAAATAAGACTTAACAAAAGTAGTTAGTACTTAGTAGAAATATATAGCTATATATTTTCAGGGTTGCCAGGCGAAATTAAAGGTACTGTAGGCACTTTAAAATTAAAAAAGCTAATATTAAACCCATTGCATTTAAGGCAAGAAGAATAGCTTATGCCGTAGAAAACTTAGTTAAGAAGGAGCTCGACAAGTTATGTACGGAAGGTAAAATGTATAGAGTGACAAATAAAGAAACAGTCACATGGGCTACACCTCCAAGGACAAAACTCTGTCAAGGACCTCATAATATAAGAATTTGTGGAGATTACAAGGTAACAATAAATCCATTTTTGGAGGTGCCAAATCATCCAATCCCTGTCATTGAAGACATTTTTGCAAAATTAAATAAAGATGATCAAAAGGTTAAAACAGTATTTAGTAAAATTGATTTAAGAAAGGCATATATGAACAGGAGAATGGATGAGAAGACACAAAAGCTTATGACAATTACCACACCATGGGGGTTGTATAGACCAACATTCATGATGTTTGGTATGCTTCGGTATTCCTGCGCTACAGGAATGGCAAGATTTTATGGGTGAACATTTTAATATGCCAAATGTATATTGTTTCATTGACGATATTTTGGTTGCAAGTAGTGATGTGGATTGCCATTTAAAAACTTTAGTGTATATTTCAAAAAATTTAATATTAAAGTAAATAAAGAGAAAACTGTGTTGATGTCCCCACAATTAGAGTATTGCGGATATGTGATTGATAAGGAGGGCATTCACAAGACACCAGGGCCCATCAAGGCTATATTGGAAGCACCACAGCCTAAAAATATTAAAGAATAACATAGTTTCCTTGGCACTATTAATTTTTATCATAAATTTCTAAAGAATGCCGCTAAAAATTTGAAACCTTTATATACATTACTAAAGAATTCAGAAAAATGGGTATGGTCTAAACAACAAGAACTAGCATATGAATGGGCCAAGAAAGCCATTGTATCAGATCAAGTATTGATTCATTATAATCCAAAGCTACCAGTTGTGTTGAGCTGTGACGCTTCCAAGTATGGGTTAGGAGCTTGTTTAGCTCGAAATTAGGTTAGGTAATAATCGCTTTTGCAAGCAGAACCCTCAATGAAGCAGAAGTAAAATATTCTCAAATAGATAAAGAAGCCTTAGCCATTGTATGGGCAGTTAAGAAATTTGATTTGTATTTAAAAGGTAAAACATTTACATTAGTTACTGACCATAAACCACTGATATTTAATCCAAATAAAACAGCTGGTAGCATAATATATGCAGATAGAATGACTAGGTGGGCATTAATTACAACTATGACATAAGGTACAGGACTTCACAACATAATGCGGCAGCAGATTTTCCGTCTAGGTTGCCAATTAAAAATAGTAATGAGGAGGAGAAAATTAATATCGAAGGTAACATTAACAGCATTGTATTGTATAATCCGCCTGTAACTTTATCAGAAATTGCCAAACATACTCAAAAGGACCCTAAATTAAGCAAGGTTTGTACTTAAGGTGGTTCGTCACGGTCAGCTAGGCACTGCCGCGCCACTAGATGGCGTTAATGTCCTAATAGAGCTTATTTTATTTTTTTTTCAACTAAATAGAACAAATTTTTAGAAAGTAAAGTGTTTACCGGTAATAGCGTAATATTTTTGATGTAACTAACAATACTTAAATAATATTTTAAGTGTTAAAATCGCTTTATTTGTGCATTTAGCATCGGCGAAGCGGCGCGCGAGTGATTCACACACACATACAAAGATTTCATCGTAAACGGAAGCGTTAGTAAATTTCGTCCGCTCTGCATAGCATGATCTGGCCAAATGAGTAAGCATCTTGGTCTGTACTCTAAGGTAACGGGTTCGTATCGCTAGACCGACATACTGTTTTTGAACTTTTTTTGTTATATTTTTGTAATTTTATTCAAATTACATAAGAGATTTTAGTCGTGAAATATAATATTATGTATTTTTGTCCGAGTTCTAAATAAAAATCAGGTTTTTACTATTGCAGTTATTATTTATTACATTATTGAAAAATAACATTTTACAATAAAATTCTCCTTTATAAAAGAATAACCACCACTAAACTACAGAGGCGGTTATTCGAGAAGTAATATAATAATAAATGTGCTACCACAGTGAAACGTCTATGCAGTTTTGATTATTTTTTACTTTTCGAAGTACCACCTCTGGCAAAACAGAATTTTTATAAAATGCTACCAATTTAGGTAACATGTCCAAAATAAAATTTTCGTCACGCTCGATTTCTAGTACTGTAATATCATGAGCTGGAGAAATATATCCCACAAAATAACATTTCTTCATTTGAGAAACTCGTAGTTGCCCCTGAATCTGTAACAAGAATAGGTAGGTGTAAAAATGTTCAAACAGTAAAATAAAGCACAGCAGGTGATCTCTGTTTACTGCATGCAACAACAGCATGTAATTGGTACTAACCTGATAGTAATAGTTGTGTTTTTTATTTATTTGTAAACTCCCATTGTTGTCAATATACAATGGGAAGTTTTTTCTATCTTTAGCAGCAGCATTCATGTCTTGATTGTTACGAGCCAATGAGGGGAAACATTTAATTTCCAAAATAGACTTTTCTTCTTCTATAACCCCTGAAATTCATTGATTGCAGTAAATAATAATATATTCACAAATGATCTGGACAGAAAAACAATAATTTGAAATGAATTATGCCACATACCATCCGGACTAGCACCCAAAAAGCCAAATTCTTTGTCAATGAAGAGGCCTGCTGGTCGCACGTTTTTTTTCATTTTTTCTGTAAATAATGTCCTTGCCACAGACTCATTGCGTTGACCATACGACATGTCATTGGTCAGAATATTGTTTTTATATAAAATTGTTTTGACATGGTTGTGGCAGGGTGTCGTTGATTTTCGCTTACAGATCTGTAACAGAGGGCAGATTGAGCATAATGTGCTAATTTGTGGTATATTACAAAACTAGAGTATTGCCATTTACCATTCCAAACTGGCTGGCAGTGAGCCTGTTACATCTATGTGTATTATACACATCATTTTCATGTTGCCCAATGGTCAGGTGTTCAATATCTTCAATTTCCTGATCTGTTTTTTGAAACTCTTTAAGTTTTAGAAGACATGCTTCTTTCAGATCTGTCTCTGCAATTGGTTCATTTGCCTCTTGTGCCTTTGGACCATAATTCTGGTCAGGTTTACATTTGGGAACGAAAAGCCGCCTGCGGGTGTAGTTTTTTCGTCTTTCTTGACATTTTCCTTTTTGAGCAATGTATTTTTTTACTGTTTTCCCAGGGCTACATGCTGTGTGGCTTTTCCAAGCGCTTGCATGCCAGTTTTCACCAGCAGTGTGTGAAAGGCCTGAAATAAAAAAGTGTAATATTGAAAACAATATAAAGTAAAACTAAGAACTAACTAAGCTTTTCGTGTCTGTTTGTCTCTATATAATATAAATGCTTAGATCTTTAAAACTACACAACGGATTTTGATGCAGTTTTTTTTAGTAGAAAGAGTAGTGATTCAAGAGGAAGGTTTTTATGTATACTTTTACACATGCGATGCCGTGGGCAAAAGCTAGTTGTGTTTATGTTATACATTATTCAATTCTTACCTGCAACATATACTCTGCGTTGATATGAGCCACCTTTGTGCAAATTCAATCTTTTTCCACATATGAATTTGCTCAAGACACTCATAAAGTTTTCCACCACATTTGTTGTGTCATTTGATAGTCGATGGCATTTTGACATGACTGCCTCTTTTGCTGCACAAATGAGAGCCCAAACTGTGGGTGCCTTTGTTTTCAATTCTTGTGAAAGATCTGTGTCCTTTTCATCACTGTTGATGAATCTGCAGTAATACTCTTTGCAATCTTTGTGGCATCCAAATACATGAGAAGGGCCATTGTTTAAATCTTCTCTAAAAGTGTTACGATCGCCATGTATTATTATTTTTCGTGCCACAGCAGTAAGTTTTTGCACTTTCGGCTTCAATATTTTTCTGCCAAGTAATGGCAATTTTGTATTTGCTAGAATCTGAAAATGAATACAAATTAATGAAGACATGGAACACAATACACTACATTATATACGAGGGCGGGTCAATAAGTCCGTGACTTTTGGAATAAAACACAGATTTTTTGATAAATAAATCATTTTATTTTTCAACGTAGTCCCCCTTGAGCTCTATACACTTTGTCCAACGCTTCACAAATTTTTTTATCCCTTCCAAAAAATATGATTTGTCGAGGTCCTCAAAATAGGCCTTTGTTTGCGAGATGACTTCATCATTGGAGTCAAATCTTTTTCCACCGAGCCATTTTTTCAGGTTTGGGAACAAGAAGTAGTGACTCGGAGCCAAATCTGGAGAATAGGGTGGATGTGCGAGCAATTCATAGCCCAATTCATGGATTTTTGCCATGGCAACTGCACATGTGTGCACCCTTGCATTGTCTTGGTGAAAAAGAACTTTTTTCTTGGCCAAATGAGGTCGTTTTTTTTTTCAAATCCTCATTGAAGCGGTCCAATAAGTTGGCATAATATTCCCCATTAATTGTTCTTCCCTTTTGAAGATAGTCAATGTGGATTATCCCACGTGCATCCCAAAAAACAGTCGCCATAACTTTATTGGCTGACAAACCCACCTTGGCCTTCTTTGGCGCCGATTCACCCTTAGAAACCCACTGTTTTGACTGTTGTTTGGTCTCTGGTGTGTTGTGATGGATCCATGTTTCGTCCACGGTTACAAAACGGCGCAAAAACTCCTCCATATTGTGATTAAACAACGCCAAACCTTCCTGTGAAGTTGTTACACGATTGCGTTTGTGGTCGACTGTGAGCAAACGCGGCACCCATCTTGCGGAAAGCTTTCTCATGCCCAAGTGATCATTCAAAATTGAAACCACTGAGCCATGCGAGATGCCTATGGCTTCCACAATCTCTTGAACTTTCAATCTTCGGTCGGCCAACACCATATCGTGAATTTTTTTATTGTTTCGGGTGTAGAGACCTCAACTGGGCGTCCAGGACGTTCGGCATCTTCAGTGCTTGTACGGCCACAACGAAATTCAGTAAACCACTTTTTTACCATTGAAATCGATGGTGCAGAGTCCCCATAGTATTTATCAAGCTTAGCCTTGGTCTCGGTAATGGTTTTTTTTCGCAAAAAATAATGCTTAATAAGCACACGAAATTCACTTTTTTCCATTGTTTCCTTAAGTTACTGGATAGTCTGATAAAGATAGCTGTAAAACACAAACTAACTGACGCAGCAAGTTCAAATTTTGATAGGAGTCAACTGACAGATGCCTGTTGACAGGAGTAGTGTTGCTTTTTCAGTAAGGAGGTTAGAAATTCAAAAAGTCACGGACTTATTGACCCGCCCTCGTAGTTATTTTATTATATAACATATTATAATGTAAAAAATTAACAAAAAATTATGTTATTTAGCCAAAAAATTTGGCCAGTAGTCTGATAAATTTGCAGGCAATGGCTGTAAAATAATGTTTTTACCTTGTACAATGCACCAGTGTAGTTTTTGATTACATGATTTTTGCACTCAATCTTCTTTATTTGTTGTCCATATGAGACTTTTTCTCTGAGTTGTGCAAAAACTGAAGAGTCTCCATCACCAACAAATTGCAAATATTTAATTCCGTGCATTTCTTGGCTTTTTTGAAACCCTTCTATCAAAATAGTCGACTCCATTCCTGTCGATGGCCCTTCATAATTTCTGAAGCAGGTATGTTCAGGCACTGGCTCATTTTTTTTCTCATAAATATGACAGTGGTAACAGTATTTATTTTTGATGCCTATGAAGAGACATTTTTTCGTCTCTTTACCAATAATGCAGGCCTGTAATATAACAAAAGTTATAAAAAACAATCACAAAAAAAAGAAATACAGGTTATCAACTAAACCAACCAACCATTCCTGATGCAGAACTATAGTCATGGCCATATGATCGCTTAGGCCAGCCACCATCCACATACACAGTCACAAATGGCACACCATCTTCATCAATATGTTGTTTTCCCAAGGCAAGAGCTTTCTCTAATTCACCATTTCTTTTAATTTCTTTGGTTAGGTGGTCCTGCCAGACATCACCTAATATTTTCTCTGTCTTCCGAAACTTGTTAGGTGACATGGTAGGGATGTCCATCAAGTTGGTTATGTGAGCAGATTGGGAGTAATAACTGCCAGCTGTTAATGTTCCCCAAACAAAGGCTTTATTGTGTTTGGCTACTATTTCATTGCTGTTCCGGAATTCTTTTAAACAACTGCTACACTTGAATATAAATATGCTGTTGAAGCCATCTTTCAATTCATTTATAAATAAAATACTGCTTCCTTTACATTGTGATCGGTGTCTCTCCAGTCTGAAAGCCCACTGAAGGACGTGCGCTAGGTCCACAATTCTGTTTCCAGAAAGACCAGTCAAATTATCTGGTGAAACATATTCAACAGTCAACTCGTGACTGTCAGTGGGATCAATAAGTGGCCAATTTATGTCCAATGGCTTTGCTGCTGTGGTTTCATTTTCAGTTTTCTCCAATTGTTCATATTGAGTATAATTTGCTTCTACATTAAACTTCTTCGATTTGGTGCTGTACGTCTTGACAGTGTTGTTCAATCTGTAGTTAGGTATAAAGTATTTTTTGTAATTAGTGGATAAGTAATACTTACTCATGAGGAATTCAAAGTTATTGTCTACATAATATTATGAATTTGATGGTGCACTTACATAGAACTTGAAGAAATGTTTTCTTTTTTGTCATTATCGTCTAATTTCGGTCTTTTACACCACAATTCATTACGACTGCAACAAGTAAAAAAAGGTTAGTTAGGTACCTATACTTTCAAAAACAAAACCTAAGACGATATACTGATTGAACTTTCAATATAATTATAATGAGTAGGTACTTTATGAGTACATCCACAAATCAGTAGGAGAATACTTTCTTACCTTTTCACTTCTCCGTGATAGCGTTTCATTTGTCCACGAACTCGTTTGCGACTTTTTCTTGCACCAGAATATTGGTGATTTTTATAGTCTTTTCGCGAAGTTCGTGGCTCCATTTTATGTCGGTGCACTAACACGAACAGATAACCACTCAACTCAGGAGGTTCAAAGAGTCCAATATCTCACAACACAAAATATAATAGGTAAGGTTAGAGTCACTATCTCGCAGTCATTATCTCACGATTCACTGAACTTTGTAACACTTAGAACGGAGGAGCAGAGCTCGACTCAACGTTATAGCAGTTAATTACAAAGAAATCAATGATATATGGAATTCTGATTAAAACAATGCGTGATGCAGAGCAAATCAGGAACGCCATATAAAGTTGACACCGGCCGGCCGGCTGTCCAGTGTTTCCACTATAATGATTTCGTTTCGCCCCAATTCAGATTTCCCCTTTTAGGACTTATTTCCTTTTTTTATACAGTATTATTTCCCGCTATTTCCCCTTTTATAGTCTTTGGCCTTTTTCTTTCCCTCTGTACCCTAATTTCCTCTCAACATAAATATATTATATTTAAACGGTTTTTGTATTTCGGCATCATCCGCGATATTTTGCATGCTCAATAGAAACATTTCCCCAAAAAATAACTATAATAACGATATAAAGCTAGATATAATGGTAATTAGTTATAATTATTATTTATAAATATAAATCAAATGGGGTTACGGCCTACGCATAATTATGAAAATGATTAGCATCAAAAGTGCAAAGTTGGCAACACCTTTGTAAAAAGTGGCAGAAAGAAAACAAGCTCCCACGATTACAATTTGAAGATCCAAGTAATCGTCGAGAAGAACGGCAACAGTGTACTGAACGAGCATAGCGAGGCGCGAGCTGGCAACATAGCCGGACACACAACTAAACTTGTAACTTAGCATACGATACTGTCGGTGTACACTCACACATTAACAAAATAGAACTGAATTTTCGACTGATTTATGCGATTATTATACAATTTTTGTCTAGTAAATATAATTTGCCGCGAATAAACATCATAATAAATGCCAAATTATATAATTTCAGTTTAAGGTTATGCTCCATTCGTCCGTAAATGGAAAAATACTTTACTATGGAAAACGAACCACCTTAAGAGAGGGTTGGCCAAAAGTTATTAATAGAGAGTTATGTAATTTTAAAGGCAAAGAGACTGAGTTATATATAATTAGAGATTGCATTTTATGGAGGGATAGAGTAGTTATACCTGACAGTTTAAAGGACAAAGTTTTAACTGAACTGCATTCTGGTCATTTGGGTATAAATAAAATGTTATCTTTAGCTAATAGTTGTTTTTGGTGGCCAAACATCTCAAATGATATAAAAACATTGACTAATAATTGTGCAGGTTGTATCCAGAATAGGAACTTACCACCGATTAAAACTTTACATAGATGGGAGTGGCTAGAGGAGCCAGATTTTGCAGGCCCATTTTTAGGGCATATGTGGTTAATCATTGTAGATGCACACTCAAAATGGCCAGAACTCAGAAGTAGTTAAAATGAACAATATTACCTTCAGCAGTACTATTAAATGTCTTCGTAGTATTTTTGCTAGATTTAGTCTGCCGGAACAAATTGTGACTGATTATGGTCCACAATGGACATGTGAAGAGTTTAATGTTTTTTGTAAGAATAATAGTATTAAACACATATGTACTGCACCTTATCACCCAGCCAGCAATGGCTTAGCGGAAAGGGGAGTTCAAACCTTCAAAAAGGCCATGTTAGCATATAAGTTTGATAAGAATTGTTTAGATCATAGTATACAGCAATGGCTATTAGCTTATCGTACAGCACCACATGCCACAACAGGCAAGGCACCGTGTGAGTTAATGTTCGGTAGAAAACTCTGTACACGTTTATCTTTAATAAAGAAAGATTTAATTATTCCTCAGCAGGCGATTTGTAATAAGCCTGTAAAGCAATATGAATGTCCCTCCAATACACACTCAATTATTTTTTTAAAGAAAGAGTATGTTTCTATTATATTGATAAATGATAATTAAAAATTCACAAACAATTTTGTAATTTTCCTAGTCACTACTAGATGGCACTTAATAAGTTCAACAACAAGCTATTATTATTAATAGATGGAACCATGAACCAATAAAACTAATGGAACTAAAACTTATAGTTCGACTCTTTGTCTTTAGATGGCACTTTTAGTACAGTTTCTCATCACTAGATGCCACTTACAACTAATAGAATAATACTAATTTTATTCTTTTTACTGTGTAGGATTTTTTTTAAACAAAAAAGACTTTATAATATATTATATTTACGACAACCCTTAAAGCGTAATTAGCTATGGACTCGCTAGTCGGGTTCTGGGCATGAATATAAGTTGTCTATAGCTAACTATAACGACGACTCGGAGACGGGTTCTGGGCACACGTACGAATTATTGTTCGACCCATATGCTGGGTGCTTGGCGCGATAAGTGTTAAAATAAAGGCAAGGTTCATTCATGACTTTCTTACACAGTGAACTATTTTCGAGTAATCGGCCTGCAAAGTGGTTTGTAAGTTGGTCCCCCTGGCATTTCTAAACTATGAAACTTAGAATCTTGCAATTTTCCAGCTTGATATTATGTCATGCTAAATACTCTTCAGGAAAATAATTTTGAACGATATCAGTAAATTTTGAAGTAGGTAATTTGAAAAAACCTATTAGGGTCAGGTGGGGTAAATGCGAGTATGATAACTAAAATGACATATTGAACTGATGCCAACTTTTTTGTTTATTATCGTATAAATATAATTATTACCATGTGTATTAAGCATTTAGTAATCTACAATTTCACGTTATTGAATACTTATAATCATGAGTTAACATAATTTTATCAAGGTGAAAATAAAATGACATTGACTTATCACATTTACCCCGTGAAAAGGGGCTAATGTAATAATATTGAACAGTTTATTAATAATGCATATAGAACCAAATCAGGGGTAATAGTAAAAAAATACTAATATTTTATTATTTTTCAGTTTTTATTTCAGTGAGATCGAGCGAAGACTTACAAAGTTATGAACTTTTTCTTAGAAGTTAAAACAATATTCTTAAATTAGTTAAAGAAATACAAAAAGGATTCTTAATAGATAATCATGTTTTTAAACTTATAATCGAAGTGTATTATACCACGCTTAGTAATATTAGGATTAGGAAGTAACTTGACAATTGCATTAGAAGTAACCAAATCAACATCGTTAACTGTAGGCCATACAAATGCTGTGCCCTTGCGGCGTACAAATTTAACCTCCCAACGATCGTGTATCATTTTTTGCACGCAACCTACGTAAAGTTTATGTCCTTTTATCAAACTATATTTAACGATAACCCATTTATTACTACTTATATCCAGTTCAGTCTTTTCATTCTCTATTATATTTTCTTTATCCATTTCCTCCGTTGCTATTTCGTCACCTGACTCCAAACCTTCGAATTCCTCTTCCATCCAGTCGCTTTCATCAGAATTTGCATAGTGACCCTCATTATCTGAACCTATATCCGTACTATTATCTTCTAAGACCTCAGCTTTCTTTTTCGCTTTCCCACCTCCCTTTTTTGTTATCTTGTGCTTTTTAGTTTTTTTATTTACCCTTATATTTTCTTTTTCCTTTAACACTTCAACCATTTCAGCAGACGTTATTACTTCAGCACCAGATGCCACCTTACGTCTTTTTTGTTTATCTATAGGCTGATGTTTTTGCTGTATAATCGACAAACTAGTTTCTTCTAAACTTACCGTTGGTGGAGTATTTAGAGCTTCTATCTCATTAGGTTGTGCGAGATGTTGTGAATCTGCTCTGTTAGCTGAATAAAGGGATGTTGTGGGAATAGCCTCTTGTTCAGCAGCTCTTAATATTGATGGCGAAGAGGTATTTGAACAAACTAGATTGAGATCCTGCTCGTTTAATAAACTTGCCTCATAATTTCTTGAAAATTCTCCAGCAAGGTGTTTTTCCCAGCGTTCTAAAGCTTATTTTGTAAAATTTTCTTTTGGAATAACTTCAGAATTAAATGGATATATTCCGGTTTTTCTAAATCCGCTGATGATAACGTCGTCACTGACATTGGTCCAAGTCTCTCCCAAAAACTGAGAGAACAGCGCTTTAGGCATCTTTTGACCAATATTTTTTCTCTGCCATGTAGCAACACTTTGGTCCCATTTTTGTTTAAACGACTTAAAGACAGAAACATCTAAAGGCTGCAAAAGATCACTCGTGTGGGCTGGCAATTTCAAAATCGTGACATCATTGGCTAAGGCAGTTTCGACTAACTCAAGAGAAACATGAGTGGAATGGCCATCGTATAAGACCAAGACTGGCCGTTCGTTTCCCAGAGACGGTAAGAGAACTTTTTCAAAATAATTTTTAAATATTCCTGTCTCCATCCAACCGTTAGGAGTGGCAGCATAAGCTGTACCAGGGTATTCTTTCTCTGGTGGCGCCTTCCAACTGTCCCATATATTTTTAGCTTTAAAAATAATTAGAGGTGGCGCCCGGCCGCCGGCAGCATTAGCAGCCAAAACAAAAGTTGTATTTTCCCTTCCTGATGTGCTGATAACCCTAGATGAGCTTTCACCTTTTTCTCCAACGATTCTTGATTTCGACGGGTCTATGCTAAGGCTGCTTTCATCTAAGTTCCAGATTTGTCTGGCTTTGTCTTTCAAATCAAGTTCCGTTAAAACTTTATTCAATAAATTAAAGTATCCATAGATGATAAATGGATCTGTGGCAGCTTTTTTTCTAGCGTATTCCAGTTGTTCTGGCTTTCGGATTGACAGATTATGACGTCTTTTGAAATTAAGGAACCAGTCTTCTCCTGGTATGTCTCCTTTAAATGGGGTTTCGATTTTATTCACCCTTACATAATGGCCGACTAGCTCCAAAATTTCTTTTCGACTGAGGCCAAAACCCCATTTCGCCAGCGTTTTCACAGATGTTGCCAAAACATTTTCTACATTTTCAGGCAATGCTGTCCTACGTCCTTTACATTTTTTAATAGCTCCTCTGGTTCCTTTACTTCGACAGTACAACGTTGCAAATGGAATTCCGTAAACGACCGATGCCTTATGTGTTGTAAGTGTACCAGCTCTGATTTCATCCAGTGCTCTTTGTAATTTCTCTTCCGTGTATTTAGGTTCTGATCCTTTCTTCTTGATATAATTCCGCACCATCTAAAATGAAAATAAAGCATTGCAATTACCCCATGCCAGGCAAAACCAATCGCATTTACCCCATACCATGCAGTTACCTTTGCCCCAACACCAACATTTTAAGGGGTAAATGTAATAACATACATAACACAACCATTCGTAGAAGATTAGTGAAAAATTAATATTTAGATACATTCTCACACCAAATACTATCACACAATTTAAAAAAAAATAAAAACTTACGTTTATTTCCAAGATGATCTTCGATTAAAAGTTAGGGTTTAAATTTGCACATCACGCGGCGGCGCTGTCACTCGGCAAATGACATTTCATTTACCTGTCAAGTTGTCTATGCTTAGTTCAAGAAGTACTTGAGTCGCATCAGAGATGGCAGCACTAGTTTCGTTAGTAAAATAAATTATGAATACGACTGCTTACAAATACCCCGTTATTACAAATGCCCCACCTGACCCTACGCGTATTTACGAAACTTCCTTAGACATGTCATGACCTGCTCTTGGTTAGGTTATTTTTTAAATCTTTCCGCTAGTGCCTAATACGTAATTGTTTACTTTTACGTTATGCCCAAAGCCTAAAACATGCCGGGTACACACCATGTTAGTAAAACACAGTAAGAAAGATGTAGGCATATACCTACTTATGGTTTGAAATTGTTGGAAATGAACTTACCTATTTATTCCCATTTTTTTAAATAACTAAAAAAACAACAATAATATTAAAATAATACAATAATACAATAACAAACTAAAAAAATGGACATTTCAAACTTACCTTACGAGACCTACGTAGTTTTTGTACACGGAACACTTTTAATGTTTTTGTACGACACAAACTCCAAACAATACGAAATACAAACAATTGAGAAGGCAACTGTCAAACTGGCGCTGGCGTAGTTTGTACCCATAACAAAGTTCAAATTGTATGAAATTTAAACAAAAACATAGTGTTAAGAAAAAATGCCGCGTTGCAGTGTGCCAAAATCTCTGAAATGGGTACTCGATAAGTTTCCTCGAAACAAACAAGTACAGAAACTGTGGTTAAGAGCGATACAACGTCCAAAATTCAGTCCTTCAAATAGTTCGAGGTTATGTCGAAATCATTTTTTGGAAACAGACTATCTTGGCTGCAGTAAAGATACAGGTATTGTTACAAACAGTTGTATAGTGATTTGTTAAATATGCGATAGTGAATTTTTATAATACTATAACCTATCATAACATTTATATTATGTTTGTAATTTATAGGACTACAACATCAACATCGACATCTTAAGAATAGTGCTGTACTATCTCAGTTTTCATGGAATCATAAACCATTATCGGAGGAAGCTAAACAAAGACAAGGACGACTTACCGTGAGAAATAGCAGGAAAAGTTTGTTTGAAGTCCAAGACAATTCAACATCAACCAGTAGTCAAGATACTGTCTCTCTAATTGAGGTGTCACATGAGATGGAAATTGCTGAACCTGAAACACTCCCTGGCCCAACGGCTCTCCTCCTACACAAACATCAACTCATAAACAAGCATCCACTCAAACATCAACTTTCGTAGCC
This sequence comes from Phengaris alcon alcon, assembly GCA_037179445.1. Taxonomy (NCBI): domain Eukaryota; kingdom Metazoa; phylum Arthropoda; class Insecta; order Lepidoptera; family Lycaenidae; genus Phengaris; species Phengaris alcon. Next base: position 305,185 of record JAYRCH010000639.1, on the reverse strand, counting down.
CTGTTCTCAACTGATACCTTACTTACCGACAATGAGTCTGTAATGTTCTATACTGGTCTGGAAAGCTGTGACAAATTTAAGCTTGTGTTACATACTCTACTTCCAATGGCGTATAATATAAAATATAGATGGAGCCAAGACATCAGTTTGTGTGTGGAGAATCAGTTCCTGATGTTACTCATGAAGTTAAGAAGAAACAAAACAGACTTTGAACTTTCCAGGATGTTTGGTGTCAGTAAAACCACTGTTTCTAACATAATTGTCACTTGGATTAATTTTGTAAATGATCTATGGAGATTAATTAATATTTGGCCAAATCGCAAATTAGTTAACTTTTATATGCCAGACATATTCTATAAAGATTTCCCTGCAACAAGAGTGATAGTTGATGGCACCGAAATCCCAATTCAAAAACCGAGCGACCCTAGTGCCCAAAAAGCTACATTTAGCACATACAAACATAAAAGTACTGTGAAAATCTTGGTTGGCTCATCTCCAGCAGGCTTACTAAGCTATTGTTCAGAAGCATTTGCAGGATCCACAAGTGACCGCCAAATAGTAGAGCGCAGTGAATTATTGAATATGTGCGAAGAAGGTGATAGCATTATGGCTGATCGTGGTTTTAATGTCCAAGATTTGTTCCTAAGCAAGGGTGTAGGAATTAATATTTCTACATTTCTTAAAGGCAAGGCACAAATTCCGGGAATCCTATTACAAGCAGATAAAAAGTTAGCTAGCCAAAGAGTACATATAGAAAGATTAATAAGCCTCACCAAAACTTATTCAATATTAAAAACTGATCTAAACCAATTTTATGTCCCGTTAGCCTCAAAAATATTCTTTATATGCTTTATGCTATGTAACTTTAGGGAAGGTATTGTAAGTAAAAATATAAAGTAATTGTTTTAAAAGTTGTTTTATCCCATTCGTTCATAATTATAATATAGGTACTTATTAAAAAGAACCTCTTTAAAATGATTTTCATAAAATGAATCTAATTTCATCAGCATATTAGCTATGAATGCATCATTTCTTGAAACAAAAATAACTTTTAAGTCTTTGAATGTATACACTATGAAATTGCAAAAATCTCTGCCAGTACAGTATAATTGGCCCTGTATTTGATAATAATAGGTTGAATTTGTTTTCAGTTGTAGAGCACTATTTTCTTCAAACAAATATGGCACCGTATTTGCATTTATTTCCTTAAAGCGACTGGCATAAGGGCACTTCACTTCAATGAGGGTTTGGGACCCTAGTAGCCCATCTGGTGAAGCAGCCAGATAAGGTCTTTCTTTACTGATGAAAAGTCCACAAGGCTTGATTTGCAAGTCAGTGTTTGCCGAATATTGTGCCAGTGCCACTTTTTCATTTAAAATACCATGTGTTGTGACTTGTGGCTCTTGATAAAAAGCCTTTTCTCACAAATATTTCTCTGGGATACTTTGCCTTCGTCGTCTCTCTCAAGTGACAAATTGTGTGGAAAACACTGGCTGTCTGTCTTATTTTTCTTTGAAGATGCCATTCCTTTGATTCTGCTTGGTTGGTGGTGGCCTCTTGAATATTTTTTATATCAGCTTCTGTGATGTCAATTAATTTTTAGTTCTCGTAACAAGTTTCTTTTTACTTCCACATTTAAATAGTCATGGTCTGCCTCAACAGCATAAGGATTTGCTGGCTCATAACACTGCTTCATGGGCATTGTTGAATTTGGAAATGCCAGCACTAGATTTCTTATTTTGTAGTTGTAGTTTTCTATGTCTATAATTTCCACAGGGTAGGGTGAAAATAGCAATCGTTTGGATGGACATTTTCTGGGTAGCTTATTAGCCTTAACTGGTGTCCCAGTGTATTTTTTACTAGGACAATTCCATTTTTGTAGTTGCTGAGTGCAGACCTCACTTAATATTATGTATTTTTGTTGCACCATGTTTGGAATTGCGTACAGAAGCACTGCAATATGTTTGCAAGTTGCATTTACTCGCACTTCCCGCTGGGCATTCACAATGTGACTCTTCAGGTGGCCCTTCTTGATTTAATTTTACATTAACTTCATATTGAAGATTTTTCATTGTTTTCTTGCAAAAACCTTTAATGTAGCAGCTGTCTTCAGTCCAAAATGATCTGATCACAGTTAAAAATCTGGATTCATACAGATGGAGAGCCTGGTCCAATTTCTTTGTAGTAAAATTTAGATACTGCCTGATTAATGTAGTGTTGTTTGGAGGCAGTACAATATTGCTGTTCACATCTTTGAAGGAGGTGGTAGGTGGTGTCTCCATCGAAACATCTTCGGTATTAGGGTCAGGCTGAGCTAAGTTACAATGTTTATCGTACATTTCTAACCTCTCAATCAAGTCAGCTTTTTTTCCTCGTAAGGAGGCACCGCGCTTCCTTAGCTCTTGTCTAATCTATGGTAATCGCCAAGTCGATCAATCGTGCTCAATTATCCGGGTTCAGAAGCCAAAATCGTCGTTCCACAGGTAAAACAATATCCAAATCACGTAGCAGTCCAGAGTCGTGTCCTCAGCCAAGGTCGGCGTTTTATAGGGTATAACAGTACTCCCAATACGTAAAACAGTCCAGAGTCCAGTAAGAACAGCCGAGGTTGTTAGAAAAACAGTAGAAACGTTGAAAAAATGAGCACAAAAAACACGAAACACTTTGACAAGTAGTGACAAAGGGTCGCATCTACGGCAGCGCAACCTACTTTTACCTTTGCCTAGCCGGCCCCATTGATGAAAATTTTTGACAGGTATATTTAGAAAAATAATCATTTATTTCCTGTTTTATTTCAAATTACCGATAGACTAATACTATTTGTGTATTAATTAATTATTTATTTATATAAAAACTTGTGTGATGAAAGAGATATTAAAAATCAGGTGTGCCAATTTGCAAATTATGCAAATTTGACTTCCATTTTGTCGTAATCGGAAAGTGACGACATTTAAGGATCATAGATAAGAGAAGGGTCACAGATACAGATGGGCAAAGCACCGGGTTTAAACCCGGTGCTTTGGTAAAAACCCAATAAACACCCATAAACTCCCATAATCACCCAAAAAAATAGGTTTTTACGTATTTTTTTGAAAATATGTAAGTAATACCAATAAATTATTTTTATAAATTGTATTGATGAATTCTACAATATTAAATAAAACGTTAACTAATAATATTTCAGGAAATTTTAAAAATCTATATATAATAAAATGAAAGTAATTAATTTTCAGTGTTTTCATGTTGCAGTTGATCAACATGTTGGCCTTTTGCTTCCCGTAGATACTTTAAAATTTCTTCATAACACCTCGTTCGCACACATGGCCGTATATATTTAAATTCTTGAGCCACTAACAGTCCGAAATACTCATTTCTTTTATCCTCTTCTCCATAAATTAAGCATTTAGAACAGTTTGTTTCTTCTTTCAGTAAATTTTCTTTTACTTTATCCTCGTTTTTTTTCTTTGTTGCGACGACGCTGGGTAAATCATCTGGACACTGGGTCTCACTATCGCCAAATATATTTGGAGATCGGCTTCGGCTACGGCTTGGCAGACATTTTTTTCTTTCTACAATTTTAAATTAAATTTATTAGAATAAATGCTTCGAACTCACGCGATCTAAGTACCTTTTGTGTTTATTATACCTTACCTACCTAGGTATAAAAAGAGTACTTACGTAGATTTTCTTTTAATAACTGTTTTATACGAAGATCTTGATCTCTCAAATTAGCATCCATTTTACTTCCAGTGATTATCAACTAAATTAATAATCCACAAAGTATTAAATAACGTTTTTATGAAATATTTAGCACAAAAACAATACCCTTTAAATATCGATCGTCAGTAACTGTGGCTGACTTACCTATATTCTAGCAAGCAGGACTGCCAGATGTGAAGGGGAAATCCCCAATAAATTGTTGCATGTGACTGATGATGTGAGCATGTTCGTTTCATTATTCATAATAAAAATGTTGCCAGGTAACCAAAAAGTCGTATGTTTTTGTGCGAATTACGATCATAATCTTTACGATCGTACATTAAAAAATAGACAAATAATAGTATGAGTACGATTTAAATCGTATATCTGTCAACCCTGCTAGCAAGACAGCGACAAAATCACGTTGCATAACAATGTAGCCCAAGCTTATATCTTATGAAATATACGGAAGAGATACGGACTTAGAAAAAACAGAAATGTTGTTCTTTGTGGAAGTCATTGATGAAATTCTATGTATTTTAGCCCGCAAACTTTCTTCAAACAAAAACAGCGCCATCTAGTATCGAGTTCTGTAATTATCTCTTTGTTTATGGATTTGAAGTAAGACCGCCACGCATGCAATACATTATGACTGGGGATTCCCCTATTCGTCGACGCTGAATATGAGGCGACGACAATCACTGTCAAACGTGTTCACTATTACTCTGACTCTGATAACGTGACTTCCTGGTAACGTGTTAGGTAGGAAAAGCAGTAAAAAAGTGCATATTAAGGGAGCAGATTTGAAATAATATTTATACTTAACAAGAAATAATTAAAGGTAAGTGGATTTTTGAATGATACAATTATATCATGATCACTTAACAATTTTAACTTAAAATTAGATGTATTATTACAAGCTTTTATTTAGCTTGCGTTATGTAAATAAAAGTATGTAGGTATGTTCGTATGTTGATGCAATTATCCTCAATCCTCAACCGACTGGGATAAAATTTTCCATACACGTTTATTTTGGATGATAGTGCATAGTTAGCTGAGAGTCGTCATTGGATAATAATGGTGGATAGCCTAAGATGTGTACTAGATATTTATTTTTAACATAATATGCGTAAGTACCTAATCGAATTAAAGAAGTTGCTGAGAAAAATACAGAACAATACGATAATAAACTAGCGTCTGCGTTTAATCCTCCGAGGAGATGTAATTTTACAAAGGTTTTTTGTATTTATTTTAATTTTTTTTAATAAATTTATTGTAAATAACAAGAAATAATCATTGTAAAAAAATAGGCACTCTATTGTTGAATTTTCGTCAGACCAACTAATCATCGTTCATTTTTTTAGGTTCAATGGGGAGACCTAAAGATTTACGCATATGGGAGCACTACCGTACTTTACCAAACAAGTCTGTTTCTTGCAAGCTTTGTAATAAGGTCTACAAATTCAGTAATGCTGCCAAAATGCTTCAACATCTTATCACTTGTCCAAAATCTCCAGAAACATTAAAATACTCTATGAAACTTATAAAAGATAGCTCGTCCAAAACCAAAATGTCTGGACTGTCAGAGATAGAGACAAATGATTCTTTTATAAGCCCCTCGTCGTCTGCTAACACTACAATAAATGCTGAGTTTCAAGACACCGATGATTATATAAAAACAGAATTAGCGAGAGCTATATTTGTAACAGGGACGCCACTATCGATGGTGCAACATCCTTTATGGATACAATTTTTCGAAAAATTGCAACCAAAATTTAAAATACCTTCACGTAAAGCTTTAGCGACAAAATACTTAGATAAAATATATAGAGAAATGCGTTTTGAGTTAAATGAGGAACTAAATGCTTGTAGTTACTTACACCTTCAGTGCGATGGCTGGTCTAATTTAAGAAATGAAGGAATAATAAACTTTCTTATATCAAAACCTCAACCTGCATACGTTAAAAGTTTGAATACAGAAAGTAATCCTCACACTAGTGAATACCTTAGCCAAGAAGTTGAAAAAGTAATGAAAGTATATGGAGCAAATAAGTTTCTTGTACTTATTGGCGATAACGCTAGAAATATACAAAAGGCATTCGAATTAACAAAACTCAAATATCCACATGTTGTTCCTCTCGGTTGCTGTGCACATATCCTTAACTTGTTGTGCCAAGATATTGTAAAGATACAAGAAGTAACTGTGTTTATTATGCAAGCCATAAATATAATAAAAACTGTTAAAAGGAGTCAACGATTAAGTTCCTTGTTGATAAAATCAAGGCAGGGTGAAGATTCTACACAAACACTAAAATTGCCTTGTGCTACAAGATGGGGAAGTCATGTTACTTCGTTAAAAAGTTTGAAAGCAAATAAGATAGCTTTGCAAATATTAACAGTTAGAGAAGATGTGGTAATTTCAAGAGATATTAAAGATTTAATTCTAAGTGATGATTTCTGGACGAAGACAGGGGAATGTATAAGTATTTTGGAACCAGTCACTGAAAGCATATTTTACTTAGAGAGCGACCAGAATCGTTTGCATCGCACATACATTACATTTAGAGATGTACAAGCTAAGATACGTTTTGCATTAAATGAGATTTCGACATTGAGCGAAGAAAGCAAACAGCAGATTCTAACATCAGTATCTTCAAGATGCAATATGGCAATGAGGCCAATACATTTTGCAGCATATATTCTAGACCCCAGGACTCTAGGAGTCGAACTTACTCAAGAGGAAGAACTGAAGGGTATGGAGTTTATCTACAATTTAAGCCAACACTTAAGTTTGTCAAATGTAATGGCAGATTTGGCGTGTTATAAAGCTAAAGAAAACTTTTGGGCCAGAGGATTTGTATGGAGCTCATTAGATAGCATTGAGCCCCTAATATGGTGGAAAGGTATTTGTGGTTCCACTGAGTTAAGCAAAGTAGCGATTCGTATTCTATCAGCTCCCTGTACTTCGGCAGCCACTGAGCGTTCCTTTAGTATCCAAGGCTACATACATAATAACAAAAGAAATCGACTTACAACTGAAAGAACTGAAAAAATTTCATTCATTTGTTATAACTGGAATCTTAAACATAAAGCTGAATGCGAGGACATTCAGTTTAATGAAGAAAATACCTTAGAAGCTTTCATTGAGCAAGTAAATGAACATAACAGTTTAGACGAAATAGAGCCTATCGAACCTATACAATTCATCGCTTGTAATAACTCTGAATCTGACAGTGATTGACTGTAGTTTTACATTTTACTTTCATCTCTTTCTTAATAAACTCAAAATCAAATTAAAAGTTTTTTATTCTGTAGGCTGCATAATAATATTGTCTATGTCCAGTATAGTGGACGTCTTGCGGCTGAGATGACGATGATGAAGTACAAAATCATAAACACCCAAAAATTTGGGTCTTTATGGGGTTTAAACCCAATAAACCCAAAACACCCGGTTTTTACCCACCAGACTTTAAACCCACCCAGGTGGATTGCCCATCTCTAGTCACAGATACAAAATAACAGAGCATAAAGTAAATAAAGGTCAACTTAGACGGTAAAATCACGCCCAATGAGAGCTCATCGCTTATGTACACCTGGTGTACAAGCGACACTTCCCGGTACAAAATTTAGTGTACACATTGTGTACGGCTGACATTTAACAGGATAAACCTATAAACCTCTATATAATACATTTGTGCACTATGTAAAATTACTTTTTACAGGTATTAAGTAAAAAACACAATAAAACTTTCATAATTTACCAGGCCAAAATAAAGTAAAAGGTCCATAATATAAAAGGACAAAGGTAAGTTATTCTGTTTTATTAAACTCTAAAAAGTTTAATAAAACAGAATAATGAAACAACCAGTAATTTGTTATCATAATGTTTAATTTTAGGTTAAAAAAACAGTTTAAATTACTGAATATAAAGTAAGCCCTAACTATAGGGCATTCATCAATGATAATAAAAAACTTTTAAATTAGTCTTTTCTTCCTGAAGGACTATTATAAAATTTCACTAGTACAAACAAACGTTGTTATACTAGTGAAATTGTTTTTTAATAACACTTCAAAGGAAAAAGGCTAGTTAAAGATTACAAACAATTATTATAAAAAATATCAAATATTCCTCAAGGACAATAAATTCGTTAATTTAAAAAATAAAACAAAAGGACTAAGCCATAGTGGCCATATCTATAAAACTCATTAGACTAAAATGATAATCACACATGATATTTATCAGTCTTTAATTAGACGGTCACAAACAATAACTTTTTGAATAAAGAGGAATTACGTAATCATAAGAAACTTTCAAATAAAAAAAAATCAATTAACATTCAGTCTTTAATTAGACGGTCACAAACAATTACTTTTTGAATAAAGAGGAATTATGTACTTATAAGAAACTTTCAAATAAAAAAAAACAATAAACATTTGAATTTAAATAAGCCCTAATCCTTGGCCATTCTACGTCAAGAAATTTGACTAAACAAAAGAAATCTTAGTCATCAAAAAATATTATAGGCATTAGTAATCGTTTAATTAATAAAAAACAAATTATCAAAAATTTAAGTTTCTGCAATATTGAACTCCTCGTCATCATCCGAAGATTCTTCAATATCACTTACAATATTATTTATTTGCTCTGCTGTGCATGGAATATCTTGATAGTATGACGCGTAATCTGACGGAATAACTCCGTCTTTTAAAAGTGTCAACAGATCTTTTTTTTTAGTTTGAGATATTGCAATCTGCGACGTATATGCTTCTTTAAGAGGCGTTTTTAATTTATTTTTGCATTGGTCTTTGGTCTTCTTTTGTCTATATTTGCAAATATCAATTTCTTTAAAATCTGGATCAGTTAAGTCATATTTATAAAAAATCGAAGTAGGATATTGTTTTTGTACCCGCAGCCATTTAATTTTCAGCCACTGTACTAGCTCATTGTTAGTATTCTTTGTTGTATTGGGATTCAATGTTTTACAAAGTCCTTTTAAGTCATAGAATTCTCCATATTTCAGAACAACAACATCATAAGGTTTCGGCTTAATTCTAGCAGACCCAATTACCAATGCATATTCACGTAAAGTAAATATGTCTTTATGTTTTCGCGCTCTTTCAATTGTGGCGTGTATTGAATCCACTTCTAAATATGAATGTCCCGATTCCATAAATTTTAAATCAACTATCTCTAAATGAGCTATGTTATTAACAGCATATAAAGCCGCTAGTGTAACAAATTTGTTACGATTTTGACCGCCAGCTGTATCAGAAAACGATGCGACATGAGTAACATTTTCGGGCAAACTATAAAGATATTTAATTAATATCGATCCAATTTCAGTGGAGCCTTTTTTGCCATTACATTCATCCCGTAAATAGCAATAACCAGTGTTCTCGTGACAATCCAATATAGTAAAATTATACAATGATAATTTACGTAAATAAAATATTTTGCAATCTCCTGTAAAAGGTATTGATAAAATAGCTTGAAGATCAAATGTAATGGCACGAAAGGCACCACCTGGATCCAAGCATCTCTTTTATCTTATTTTTTAATAAGAGAGCATCATGCTCACGCCTTTTGTGAGCGTCATACTCTTCCTGCAAGGGAGCTTTATTATCAGATCGCTTATACACATTGCATTTTGTGCACTGATCTTTCTTTGGTTTGTAAAATGCAAGTCTCGGATTATAAGAGTGAAAAATCCTTTGATACACATAAGACGATACAGGAGTTATATTTTTGTTAGGGCAAAATACTTGTTTGTACATTTGATATAAGCGCGATAAGTTGAGATCACTATCTAAATACAGTTTTTTTTTAATTTTTGCGACAATAATGGGATTCGATACGAGGGTATTGGTCAATATGCTCCCTTACCAAGTCAGTTACTTCTGGTGAAGTAATGTTAGACGGTACTTTGCCTTTTCGTTGGTCAGTGCCTACAATATAAGCCGTTAAGTCCTCTATTTTTTGAACAATTATTAATAATGCTTGAGCTAATATTAAAAGTGTTGCAAAAAAACTTTTGGCAAACTCGTTTTCTACCTACTAATTGATGAAAAAGCCAATATTGGCGTGCCATGGTTCGATTTTTCTTCGCCTTCGTATTAAGACGTGCGACATCAGCATGTGTGATCAAACTCGAAATCATAATCTTTTGTTGTTTTGAATCTCCTAAATTCCAATACTCATCGAAGATATCTTGTTTCAAACAATCCGGAAATAACGAATTACATTTATACCTGCATTTGGTACAATCCGTAGGCTTGCATTTTTTTGCTTCCACAGGTTTTCCACTTCTACTTATGTAACCTTTTCCTGTTTGCCGCATTTTTTTTAAACATTTCTTTCCCATGTCTCAGGCATAGCTTTCTGTCTTCTTTTTAATGTATTTTCTGTTGTGGCTTCCTCTGTGTCACTTTCGCTTAAAAGTGATGGACAGGATTGTCTAGGTGGTGTAGGACAATAAGACGATTCGGAATCGATGTAAGGAGATAACTCGTCACAATCAGTTGAATTATCTGATAAATAAAGATCTCTTTGTAACATGCTATTATCATCTTCACTTATTCCTGTTGATGTACCCGGTGTTGGCGAGATTTCATGGGCTTCGATGTATACAGTTTGTTGTTCTAACATGTTTCTGCTTAGCAGTGACGGAGAACTATTCTCGTTTAAGTGATCGGGATCAAATATTGTAGAAGCAGAAGCCGTATCTTCAAGAGTATTATCTTCTTGTGTATTTATCCTTATAGGAGACCGCATTTTATCTATTAGTTGATTATGTTCACTTGGTGGTTTAGAAATATATATTTTTTCCGTGCTGCCATAAATATCAGAAGACGGTCGTAGTGCAAGTGGCACAGATCCATTATTGTTTTCTATGTCCTCAATAGATGTATTGACATCAGGTGTTACATTAATGTTATCTTTATTTGAAGTTGGTGATAATATTTGGATAGGTAGCTCTTTCAAAATTCCGGTTTCACTTTCTTTCTGAGCTTTGTAGCCATCTGTGCATGCAGCTAATGTTGTATCTGTAATAGACCAGCGTTAGCGTTTTGCCACTTGTCTAGGGGGGCTGGTTGTTAATAAAAAAGAAAACGAAGCAATTATTACGCGTATCAATAATGACTAGCCGCCTACTTCACGGTAATCCTCAAATGCTATTTTTGCATTTGATAATACTTATTAAATATCACAAACTCATTGTGTAACTTAACAATTACTGTCACCCGCACCGTTTATCCCTATAAAAAGATATTTTAAGGAAGTCGGATATATTATGTCAATTCCCAAGACACTAACTATCTCCATACCTCTTTAACATCATTTAATTAAAATCGGTTCAGCGGGTTAGCCGTGAAAGCGTAACAAATAGACTTATATGGGTATGCATTAGTATGAACATAAGTGTAGTTAAAACTTTTGTTTACTGTGTTATCGTTATGCACAAACATACTAAATGCGTTTATTTTTCTCTATAAGACATCATTCATTAATGCACAATAGTTCTAACTAAATAATTTTACCATAAAACTGGCTACTGAAGTAGGCATTTAAAATAGTGTATTGCTAATTACATAATACTAGTGGTGTTTCAATTAATGTTTTACTTACTTCTGTCTAAAGACGAACCATAGGATGAAGCCTGCTTAGGCTCGGGTTTTTGGCTCGACCCTTGTGAATCCGTTTTATTTTTATCATTTTGATGCACTAAATCAACCAGTTTACGTCCTTTTCGAAACATTATTACTCTCACTACGGCTTTAATTATTTAAATATTCTTATTACCAAAAAAAACAAAGAATGTTACGCTCTTAATGACCACAATAAACAACACCGGCACCGGAATCACCCCCTCGCCCCTTGCGTCGCCCGGCAGACCTCTAGTCGGCGCGGACGCGGTCGCCGGTCAGTCCGCGATCGGCCGGTGTATTGGGAGCATGTCGAGCGTGTGTTCATGAGCTGAGAAAATTACGCGTCAAAATATGTTTCAATGCACAAATGACTTAACAGTTTATAGCACGCTTGAATATTCACATTACTAAGTTCAACTTGATACAAATTCATTTGGTTCAATTGTAATTTTCTATTATTTTTACATGTACGATGGAACCATGTCTCAAAATAATTTAATGCATTTGTGCACTCACTCCTTGCAAAAGCATTAATAGTAAAAGTATTTAACATACCATATCCCTCAATATTTTTTAAATCATATGTGTTAACAACACATAACACACTGCCAAAGCTAGCGACGATAAATGAGCAGATATTATAAATTTATATAATACATATTTTGTGTTTTGTATTTTTCAGTAATTAGTGAACCTAAAATCAGTTACGTCAATATTTTTTTTGGATTTCTAAAAATAAAGGCGGTTATTACATTTGGTAACCAGCAACTATATTTATAACAATTGTGTCACTATGATTTTGCTAGAAAGAGACGGAGTTCCGTTATTTCAATGTGCGGAGACGAAAGAGCATGACATTTAATGTGTCTGGCACTTAAAAACTGAAAAATTAAAATTTTGCAGTTAATACATTTGTGAACTAAGGCATCGATATATAAATAATATATACATATTACATATTGATACATGATTCGCCACCGCGAACTTCCGTTTCCAGACACTTCAGTTATAAATTTATAATGCTTCTTTTTAATATAAATATTGATAAATGATAATAAAAAATTCACAAACAATTTTGTAATTTTCCTAGTCACTACTAGATGGCACTTAATAAGTTCAACAACAAGCTATTATTATTAATAGATGGAACCATGAACCAATAAAACTAATGGAACTAAAACTTTTAGTTCGACTCTTTGTCTTTAGATGGCACTTTAGTACAGTTTCTCATCACTAGATGCCACTTACAACTAATAGAATAATACTAATTTTATGCTTTTTACTGTGTAGGATTTTTTTAAACAAAAAAGACTTTATAATATATTATATTTTCGACAACCCTTAAAGCGTAATTAGCTATGGACTCGCTAGTCGGGTTCTGGGCATGAATACAAGTTGTCTATAGCTAACTATAACGACGACTCGGATACGGGTTCTGGGCACACGTACGAATTATTGTTCGACCCATATGCTGGGTGCTTGGCGCGATAAGTGTTAAAATAAAGGCAAGGTTCATTCATGACTTTCTTACACAGTGAACTATTTTCGAGTAATCGGCCTGCAAAGTGGTTTGTAAGTTGGTCCCCCTGGCATTTCTAAACTATGAGACTTAGAATCTTGCAGTTTTCCAGCTTGATATTATGTCATGCTAAATACTTTCAGGAAAATAATTTTGAACGATATCAGTAGTTTTTGAAGAAGGTACGTAATTTGAAAAAATCTATTACGCGTATTTACGGAACTTCCTTAGACATGTCATGACATGCTCTTGGTTAGGTTATTTTTGAAATCTTTCCACAAGTGCCTTAATAATACGTAATTATTTACTTTTACGTTATGCCCAAAGCCTCAAACATGCCGGGTACACACCATGTTAGTAAAACACATCCCCACATAAACACTCACTGACATACCCTACAACCGACAATATCGTGTAATATGTCGTGATTATCAGATGGGCTTGTGTGAATCCGCCTATAAAACATATAATCCGCTTGTGAAACTTGGCGAACTACGTTAAGAAAGATGTAGGCATATACCTACTTATGGTTTGAAATTGTTAGAAATGAACTTACCTATTTATAAGGTTTCCCATTTTTGTTTTATTTATTTTTTTTCTGTAAAAAAACAACAATAATATTAAGAATAATACAATGAAACAATGACAAACTCATAAAATAGATATTTCAAACTTACCTTGCGAGTTAGAGCATAGACGAATTGATGAAACTTTTTGACAGGTACAAATATTTAGAAAAATAATCGTTTATTTCCTGTTTTATTTCCAATTACCGATAGACTAATACTGTTTGTGTATTAATTAATTATTTATTTATATAAATAAATTCATCACTTGTGTGACGAAAGAGATATTAAAAATCAGGTGTGCAAATTTGCAAATTATGCAAATTTGACTTCCATTTTATCGTATTCGGAAAGTGACGACATTTAAGGGTCATAGATAAGAGAAGGGTCACAGATACAAAATAACAGAGCATAAAGTAAATAAAGGTCGCCTTAGACGGTCAAATCGACGCCCACGGCCCAATGAGAGCTCATTGCTTATGTACACCTGGTGTACAAGCGACACTTCCCGGTACAAAAGTTAGTGTACACGTCATGGTGTACGGCTGACATTTAACAGGTTAAAAAAAATTGATAAATTACGTAGACGTACTTTAAGTGATCTTTGCAAATTAGGAATACATTTTTACAGATTATATTTTAATCACGTATTATATGATAATTAATTTAAAGTAACTTATTTTATTCAGCTTACGAGCAAGATCTCATACATGATTCGCATATCGCATACACAAAACGCATACATGATTCGCCACCGCGAACTTCCGTTTCCAGACACTTCAGTTATAAATTTGTAATGCTTCTTTTTAAAATAAAAATGATGTGTAACTAAAGGTACACATAGGTACATATAAAATATTTTTATTACGTACATAATATTGTATAATTATCACCATTTTAAGTAATAATATTAAGTACTAACGTAACAATAATACCTTTGAGAACAAGCGCATCATGGTTCTAACAAACCTCAATAGATGGCGTGCATAACAAATTTCATTTAACACACGATTTCTATAAACCTACATACTTACCAAATACTGGTATGTCCCTCCAATACACACTCAATTATTTTTTAAAAGAAAGAGTATGTTTCTATTATATTGATAAATGATAGTAAAAAATTCACAAACAATTTTGTAATTTTCCTAGTCACTACTAGATGGCACTTCATAAGTTCAACAACAAGCTATTATTATTAATAGATGGAACCATGAACCAATAAAACTAATGGAACTAAAACTTTTAGTTCGACTCTTTGTCTTTAGATGGCACTTTTAGTACAGTTTCTCATCACTAGATGCCACTTACAACTAATAGAATAATACTAATTTTATGCTTTTTACTGTGTAGGATTTTTTTTAAGCAAAAAAGACTATAATATATTATATTTTCGACAACCCTTAAAGCGTAATTAGCAATGGACTCGCTAGTCGGGTTCTGAGCATGAATACAAGTTGTCTATAGCTAACTATAACAACGACTCGGATACGGGTTCTGGGCACACGTACGAATTATTGTTCGACCCATATGCTGGGTTCTTGGCGCGATAAGTGTTAATTAGGTTTGATTTAACTTTGTAAGTATCAATTTATTACTTTTACTAGGATTTTTATCTTTATTTCCATATAAAAAATATTACACATTGTATTAATAAACTTAAAGTATAACCTAATATAAAACTAAAACCTACAAAATAAAAAAATACAATATAACCTATAATTATCTATAAAAAGAAAAAGTATACTTTTACTTACATTTAGATGATCTTCACATATGTATAAAACACGCTTTGGACATGTAATAGATAATGCATTGCACCATTCTTGCTTCGTCGACACAGGCAACGAAAAAAACGATTTCTTCGGAGCAATCCTAGAATTATTCTTGCAGATAGGTACACAACAATATTTTGGGTCCTTCATAGGCACATACACGGTATTTTTTTTGTTTTGTGCCATTGTAATCCAGTTAAATTTTACTAAGACAACTCAGAAGTATGATATAAAACTTGTGATAATATTGGTTATTTTGGTTTGGTTATTTTTTAGAAATGTGAAATGTCATTGTTGACAGCAAGTTGACAGTGACTGTTTTTTTTTGATGCTTCATGATATCTTTTTAAAACCATTTTACACCAGGCAAAGAAAACGTCTGAGTTATGCCGTAAGTATGACGTCACAGCGTATTATAGTTTTTATTTATTTTCTCAGTAAATAAGCAACATAAAAATTTTTTGAATATTTTTTTGATATCAGGAGAAGAAACTAAAGAAACGGTATTTTTTATTTTAAGGCTTAAAAATTTTGAAATGTCTATTTACTCAAAAATTTGTAAACCTTGGGCCCTTGCTTAAAAATGGATAATGCCATAATTTTTTCATCTAAAGAAAATCTTCTGCCTCTGGGTTTCTTTTTGAACTGAAGTTGCATATTTGTGAATGTTTTTATTGAATCAGGCATACTTTTTATCACTTCAGCTTCGCTGCCACATGGAAAGTCGAAGTTTTGCCCCCGGGGCCAAAAGTGTTTTTTTGTTTAATTGATTTTAAAAGTGATTGGTTATGATTATTATTACATTTATTTATTATATTTATGTATTTTACTGTATTTCGAAGAGGTGAAAAACTGCACCGCACCGGTGCGTGCTTGGCACTGGGAATGGAATGGACATTCCCAGTGCCGAACAACGCACGTTGTTTGTTTGGGTTTGGTGTTTGGTGTTTGTGTGGGTGCGTTGTCAGTTTTTGTCATGGTTTATAAACCAATAACTGTGTTATATTCCTAATAAACTATAGTTTATTAGGAATAAAACACAGTTATTTGTTATATAAATCAAATATAATAAAAACTAGCACTATTTTTAGAATAATCTACAAAAAGAAACATTTGGAAAAAGGAAATATAAAACTAAAACACTTTCGAAATGGCATTAGGTACATTTTGGTATTGAAATAAATCAAATAAAGTAAAAACTTTCATTATTCTTACGATACTTATAAACAATAAAATAAACATTTTCAAAAAGGTAACAAAACTAAATTCTTTCTAATTGAACATTACCTAGACATGGCATTACACTTTGGTATTGATATAAGTCGAATATAATAAAAACTTGCAAACTATAAAATAAACATTTTCAAAAAGGAATAAGTTTGTTTCAGTTCACGTTAGTTACACACAGTTCACGTTACAGTTATATCCAGTACACTTTTTTTGTTATACATCAAGTTCTAAGTGATAATTGTCAAAACATGACACACAAAGTCCAGGTTTGTCAGGACATGTGTCACAAAACCACGGAGAGTCAGTACGTTTTTTATTTTTAGTGCACTGGCGGCATGTTTTACGTTTGATCGCCCATTGGCAGTAGTTTCAGTAGCTTTTTCTATTTGATGACGGAGGAAATGCCGACTTCTATCAGGTGGTAAATTTTGAGGGAGAAGAGCATTTATTACACTCAATCGGTAATCATATAGAGACATTTTACGTCGCCCTGAATATTTGTTGAACATCTTCATAGAGTTCAAGAGAAGTAATTGAAAAGTGTGGATGGCTACCTTTAGATACCACCGTAAAGTTTTTCGTTCGCAAGGATAAAATGCCAAAAGTTGATCTTGCCTATCCACTCCTGACATATAATCATTGTATTTTGCAATAGCCTCTGGCTTTTGTGTGACTTGGCCACGTTTATTTGCAATTGGAACCATTATGTTTTCATATTGTGTAGTAATGTAGGGCACAATACGTTTGTCTTTCCACACGCCAACGTGAACTCCTTCTCTAAACATTGAATCATTTTCTCCTCTTTTCAATTTTATATTCATAAGTTCAGAAGGATTTTCTTTCAGATTTTTGCGTAGAGTGGCCCGTGCAGTACGTCTTCTTATCAAGTAACTTCTTGGCTAAACCGAAACTGTTATAAAAATTGTCCATATATAACTCATGACCACTATTTATTTTTTCATGAAGTAGATCCATGACAACTTTTTCTGCGTGGCCCTTCCATGCTACTTCTGGGTCTTTCCCACCTGCATACACTCGAAATTTTAAAACTAAGCCATCTGGTTCTGTCAGCATGTAAAGTTTGATGCCGTATTTGTGGCGTTTATTTTTTATAAATTGACGAAAGCTCAGTCGCCCTCTCCACACACCATACTTTCATCTAGAGATAATTGTGCTGCCAGATAATAGCATTCATTATCTCGAATAACGGGTCCTCACTTTCCATCTCCGAGGTAAAATGTAGACACCTCATTATAAGAGGAAATCTATTTCTGCTCATTTGCTGAGCAAAAATCGGTATAGAAAACAGTCTATCCTTTTTCCAGTAATCATTGATACGACTCAGAGGTATAGTCCGCATGTGGAATAAGAGGCCTAGAAAAATTCTCATCTCAGAGACAGTCACATCTTTCCAAGAGTTGATTCTCGAGTAATCTCTACCTCTATTTGGTTCCTCCTCGTTTCGTGGCCGTTTATGAGCACCTAATAATCTTTGAGCCTGGGCATTTGTTTCACTACAAATCAGGGTAAACAAATCGTCATTGAAAAAAAAATTAAAATAATCAATAGGCTCGACCCCATTACTTCGCCATAAAATTCATTAGATTTCGTAAAATCAAATTTAGTTAGTTCTCCCGTAGCTGTCCATACCGAAGTTGAGCCTGTAGTAGAGGCCTGAAATGCCTGACCTTGACTTTGATTGTCTTGTAATGAAGTGACAAAAAGCGAATTATCCTGTAGGTCTTGATCTTGAGCTATGGGCGAGGATGTTCGAGGTTCCGGAGGGCGTAATTCTATATTGTAAACTTGCACCTCACCTTCACTTTCAGACGCTGACTCCTCATCACTAGGCTGATAGTCGTCTTCCGAATAATCAGCGAACAATTCTTCCTGTATATCACTGTCGCTTAAAATCGTAAACAATTGTTTTCGCTTTCTATTAGTACCAGAAGTTCCTTCACCGGGATCCATTCTTATTGATTTTATTTAGTCCACACAAACACAACTTATCAAAAAACCAAAAACACGTTACGAAAGTTCGGAATTTCAAGCACAGTGCCACTACAAAAACAACGTCTCTCGCCCTATGCCGGCAGCGTACTGAGTGTAGGAAATTTCCAAGACGCTAGCCCGCACCGGTGCGTGGCCGGCACCCCGCGCCACACTCCCTACCCCGCACCGGTGCGTGCTCGGCAGCGAAGCTGTTAAAAATAATTGTGACTGTGAAAGGCGTTTTGCAGTTTCGATCTGTTGTTTCTGAGACTTTATTTTCGATTTTAAATTTTCCAATTTGCCTTTTAATTTAATTACTAAATTTTGGGAGATGGGTTTCATGGTTTTCTTTGTGGTACCTGAAAATAATATTTATTTTATGTAGATCAGTAGTAGTAAAATGAAAAAAGAAATGTCAGATGTTCTCAAGCCGCCCAAGGGCCTCTGACAGGGCTTAACGACTGTTATTTTTCAAATAATTTTTTTTTCTTGATAAATGCCACTAACGGTCACCCATCCAAATGCTGACCGCGGCCAACGTTGCTTAACTTGCGTGTTCGGTTATAAACCGCACACACTGCTTGGCCACGAGCGCTTTTGAAACATAATCAGACTAAATTGAATATAAGTTGTGCTAAGTAGGTATTACAAAGTTATTAATAATTAAAAACCGGCCAAGAGCGTGTCGTACCACACAGATTAGGGTTTCGTAGTCAGAAAATAGTAGTCATAAAATGGCGGCTGTGTGACTATGCCAGCTTCCATACAAAAATGCACTAACCCCATTGGTATTAATCGATAAAATCCTAATTTGTAAATATATTTTGCAATTTGGTGGTAATGTAACAATAAATATAGACTTACACTGTGTTTCTGGATTAGTAACTGATGCTGAAGGCTGAGTGACAGCAATTTCGTGAGCTTCAGCTGTAGCAGAAGTGCATTCTGAAAACATAATGATATCTATTGAATATATTTGATTGTTAGGTATTAACAAAAGATGTCATACTCTCACTCTTTACCAAAATGTGTAAAAAGAAAAATATCCAAAATCAAGACTCGAGTATCAAGGGCAACTGTTATAAGAGTATACAATGTTTTACAAAATACCTCAATAATACTCAAGGAATCCTTGTGCCTATGAGACTGTAAAAATTTCAATAAAAGAAAGAATTATGAGAAAAGCTTTTGGCCATCCCATACAAAATTACCGATCAGCTATTGCCTATTACCCATTTATTCGACCTAGGTTTTGTTGGGAAACTTGTTCATTTTTATGAGCACAACAGCACAGTATTTTGTAACAACCTGTCTGTATAAATATTGCAATATATGGAAAGCATTATAAATAATATACCCAGCTGAAGAATAGCGGTAATGCTGTGATGCATATACTACAAGGCTGAGAACTATGTTTGAGATGTGCTGGAGTTTCATATTATTATTGTTTTTTTTTAATTAAAAGAAGCATAAAAAGATTCAATAAAATGTATCCTAACCTAATTTAAAAACCTCTTTATTGTTTAATGAAAATGATTCTTGATGATGTAGTGATCAAAAAATGGGAACAAATTTTTTTATTTATTAATTAAATGTATACTTAATACAACTACTAATAGTAACTATACTGTCTAGGTAAGTGCCAAATAAAAAAAATAAAAAAAAAAATCTTGAGACAAACTATAAGGCTCATGTTGCTTGCGCAGGCCGGACGGTTTAATGGTTTAGAAACCAAAAATGTTAGTTTTAATTTATTGAATGTGAATAACTGGGCTAAATAACATAAGATTGTATCATTTCATGATAATTGTTACTTAATTCTTTTGTAGAACTTACCAAGATGCAATGTGGGTACTGCATTTCTTGTATGTCGGTGACTATGCTTGGATTTATAATAATCTTCAAATTGTCTGTCACATAGGCGGACCATACTATAAATATAGTTATTCCCTTTTCTTTGTATTTCTTCATCTAATATTTTTTTCCCCTGGTTAAAACGGTCACTTTGTTTTTCAGTGGTCCAATCTGGGAATTTATGTAGAGTACCTAAAACAAAAGCCAGCATATTTTTCATTATAATATGAAATATGTGTTTATAAATTTTTCTGGTTTTAAGAAAGATAGAGAGATATAATATCTTTATAGGTACATATTTCACAGTACTTAAAGCTACATACATACATAAAGGTAGGTACATATTATAATATGATACCTATACTTATGCTAGCGCTTCAAGGTAACTTTTGCTCAACAAGAAAGATCATGATCTCCTGTATGTCTGGCCTGTCTTCACTTCATGCTCTTAGCATTTCGAGACCATAAATAAAATAGCAGAACAAAACTAGCAAGTCAATGGAGAGATACAGGTTTGTCTCTCCCAGGCATTTATCAGTTGTCTAATGTTCGATAGAAAGTACGCATAGATTGCAATAGTATTAATTGTAAAACTTCTTACCTTCAGTACTCCTACACCCGAAATAGCACATATTTGGATTGGGCGTGTTTGTAAGTACCATGTACCCAAATAAACAGAGCCTTATCAAGGAGCAGTCTCGGAGTCCGTTGGTCGCGCGGGATAGATCGTATAGGCAAGTTACAATTTCCAAATTCAGTCCTTGGTCAGATCAGAAGGCAATCAATCACACAGGTCCAAGAAACACGCCGTTTTTGTCATAAAAAGAGAACACAACACAATATTTACAAAGTTCACGTCACTCCAAATCGAAAATTTCGATGGAAAACTTTTTTTCGGAAATATGACTAAGTAGTTTTATATATATATATATTTTTAATTGTTTAATAACTTAAGATTGTAGCTGATTTAAAGTAGTCTAAATAATTCTTGTAAGCATGTTTTTTTACTCAGGGTATTATTGTTTCCGGTTACGTTTCTCAATACGCAGCTTCTTCACAGAAATACGTTGTTGTTGATAGAAAAGGAATTGGAATTGGAAGTGCTGCCATCTAGGCTCTATCCATTGCAACTTGTACAACAGTGACGCCATCTAGGCCCAGTAAACGCTAACTATGTTTGAAAATTGCAAAACCAAAGTAAGATGGCGCTTTTCTTAACATTTTTTTTGGTGATTTCCAAATGTATGAAAGTTGCACCGCCCTGGTCTCGTGTGCGCTCGTGAAATAAAACATGCAATGTTAGTAACACCGAGTTTTAATTATACACTAACCCAGCAGCCTTGCACATCTTTAGCAAAGTTGTGACAGTTAGTTACAAGTTGCATCACAGCTAACTGAACTTACTTCATATGTAAATATTTCTGTACACCAGTGATGTACCCTAGTCGGCATTTTATGTCGACAAAAAACAAAATGAAAAAGAAAATGTTAATTTATTTTTTTACTCATTATAAATCTTTATTAATATAAAATGAAGTAATTTCCGCTTTCTGATCTTTCCGCTTTTAGATCTTTTTAAACTACTTAATATTACTATATGCTTATAGTCCCAGCCTTAAGTAGTTGCTACGTAATCCAGAACACCGGTAAAAATTCAGAGCATTGAAAATAGAACACTTGTACTAACACAATAGAGTTGAAAAACAAACGCACGAGTGTCGAGTCAAATGTCAATGTCATATATGACAGCTCGACACTCGAAACTTCCATTTTCAACTCTAGTGTATTAACGCAGAGTTCTGTTTTCAGTGCTCTGAAATTTCACCGGCGTTCCGGATTCCGGAGCATAATATTATAATCCTAGCCTAAGGGATTGTAAGCAATAATAATGGCGGTTTGCAGCCAATAGATAGATAGAATGATTCAAGAGGACGGTTTATGCGTAATGATCTATGCCCCTGTGTGATTTATCCTACTAATATTATAAATGTGAAAGTTTGTAAGTATGGATGGATGTTTGTTACTCTTTCACGCAAAAACTACTGAACGGATTTCGATGAAATTTGGTATGGTAGTAGTTTAGGCTCTGGATTAAAACATAGGCTACTTTTTATCCCGGAAAGTGTTCCCGAGGGATACTATATTTACGCGGGCGGAGCCGCGAGCAACAGCTAGTATATTATAAGTCGATCAAAAACGAATTTATGCAGTATTATCTACAACAGACAGGAGCCTGTTGGGGGAGCTAGTCTCTATTCACTAACTAGCATTTGCTCGCAACTTCGCCCGCGTTAAATTCGTTTTTAAACGATATCTTTATTATAAAGCCTTTGATTCTTTATTTCACCCTCTTAGAGATTTAAAAATTAAATGTTAGTAAACGTTGAAATACGTAACACATTACTTTCCGTACTCAATTAAAAGCAAATTTCATACAAATATGTCCACAAGGAATCCCACCAAATCATATTCATGTAAATTAATATTGCCACGACGGTACCATGCGACTTGCTTTGTCAAAAAGTTATCAGATCTGACTCTACACGCCCTAACTCAACATAACTTTACAAAATCTACACCTTAGTCAAAATATCTGGCCTGGCCATTTCGCTATATTTAGGTACTTGGGCGTAAGGTGAAAAATTCACTGGCTGTTTTTTTTTTATACTACTCTTGTAAGAACGAAACGGCCAAGCCACATATTATCTTGACATCATAGGTGTAGAGTTTGTGAAGTTAGGTTAGTGTAGAGTCAGAAGGTTGGTTTTACATGAGATCTGATAACTTTCTGACAGTGAGAGTCATGATATGGTCTCGTCTTGGCAATACTTTAATATGAATATGTTTTTGGTGGGATTTCATTTATTTTTGTAAGTTGATAAAACAATATTTTTCGTAAGCCGCCAGTCAATGTCAAATACGTGTGGCTCAGCTACTATGCGTCAAACGTCAGAGTTTGCGTTGTTGGAAATTAATTGGTTGCGGGTTCGAATCCCGGTGAGATCTAATGATTTTTAATTTTTATTTGTTAGGCGAAGTAGAGTGACCGCTCGGGGCGCCGCAGGCGTACTTTTCTACCCCTCGCTCGCCGAGTGAGACATACATACTCCATACTCGTAAATTCTCTAATTTGAGTACTCGAACAACTTCCAATTACAAAAAACACTGAATACTATTAACTATTAAAATTATCAACTTGCGTCACTGTAATCTAGAATATGCAGTATGATCACAGCCATACTTACTTGGAAAAAATAACACTGCTTACTTTAAATTGTTTTACTTTCTCTACAAACAACAGAACGAAGATAAATAAATATATATATAACAAGTATGAATGTCTTTTATTTCGTCTTTTTGTAACATACATATACCTACTTATCAATTATTAATATTTTGACTAGAAACTTGCACTTTGGTATTCACTTAGTCATCAGATTTAGGAGAAACATTGCACAGCCAGGAATATTCATGAATTCAGTTTTATAACACTACATTCCTCTAAATCTGTTGAAGCCTTTATTAGTAACGAGCAAATCTTGTATATAATATACTTACTGGCTGCTTTTTATTCCGTTTCGAGAGAAAAAAAAAGAAACTAATAGGTACATGAATTAGAGTGAGTACCTACTGTGGCGTACTTAGTTTAAATTTTTGTTGTTTTTTTCTAACGTGGTAATTTTTGTTTTGCAGCATCGCACTACAAATTTAAAATTATTATTTTAAATTTGTAGTGCCATAAAAAAGTGCAATAATTAAAAATTTAAAACATTTACTTTTTATAAATATTTTGTACTGTCACTAATTTTCAGTTAAGTTGGTTCTTATTAAAATGGATGTTAAAAGAATGTAGGTACATTTAAATATTCTAAAATACTCTTAAATCTTAATGATTCTTATTAAATTTTCGGATCGTTCGGATACCGAGGAGATCATTCGTGTTCCTTACAAGTTTGGGCCCAAAACGTAAGTGTAGCCACATATTACTAAATATTTAGTACGAAAATATAGCGCCGAATCAACAAAAATAAAAAACCGGCCAAGTGCGAGTTGAACTCGCGCACCACGAACGGTTCCGTATCATTATACAAATATTCTACATGTTTACATATTATTTCGTTATTTTTGTACAAGTTTTCCAAGTGAGCACATTCTACAAGTTATGCCTCGACATCTACTGAACTAACAAAAATATATAAGCCGCTATAGTTTTCCTTCAAAGTTCATGACATGGACTGCCATCATGAATTTTTCAGGTTTTTCGAGCCAGCTGTTAGCTTTTAGAGGGGAGACGACGCCCTAAGTATTTAAAAAAATGCGCTTCAAAATTGAATATCTCGCAAAAGGATAACTAAATAAAAAAATCATCTTAGGAACCTCTCAATGTTTTTCAAATACCTATCTATAATGAATACTTCACAATATGTGGTAGACGAGAGTAAAAATTATCCCCAATTTATCACCAACAATAAACACAACACAAGTACTAAGTAGTCTCACATTCAATATTCACATATAAGTACCTACGTAAACACGTATTAGTTTAAGCTTTAAGACGAATTATATTAATCACTCCTCACTGCTCAATATAATTTCAAAAATAATAGTTAAACAATAATTATTAAGTCGTAATAACATGATTTTACATCCACGGACATGCCGGCTGAGGTACCGCCGAGCTACTTTTAAAAATTCATTCGTCTCATGATGCACGTGATATTATCTAATAACGACTTCTCATTGGTGAAAGCTACAAAATACGGGTTAATATTACAGAAAAATAGCCCTTAATTACTTCGAACTGTCATCGGACAAATCATATTAATAATATTGTTCTTTAGTTGGTCAGCCGGCTATTGAAAACAAGTTTGAATTTCAACTTTATTTGCAACGAGATAAAGTTCCTATGATCTCCCACCATAACTCCGAATATCAAATCGGGTTTTAAAGAGATCTGTGATTCCAATATTCGTATCAAAGTTGCAACGTGCAGCGCATAGATGTCGCTTGAGTCGATCGCTCTATCGCTTGTCCGACCTGACTTGTATAAGATATTATTGTTTTTTGTATAATAGTTTTGGCTGGAGGTCTTCATGAGGTAGTCTGGAAGTGAAGCCGATAAGAATTGAGTTCTTTAGACTCTTCGCCACTGAAACCTACGCAAAGTTTCATCTAGCACTAACCGTTTGGAAGGTGAACCGAGATGTGAACTACGGAGCCCTAAAAAACTATTTAATACATTGTAAGGGAAGTCGATCTAAGATTTTTTTGTATGGAACGAAATGTATTTATTTTTGTATGGAACGAAATGTATTTATTTTTGTATGGAACGAAATGTATTTATTTTTATAAAGTACAGTTATCAAATTGATGTAAATTAAATTAAGTACCAGTACCTACATAGTTAAATACTAATTTAGATTTTTACATAATTATTATTGGTCCATTTTAGTTAGTAGTTTGTAATTTTTATATTAAAAGCTATGAGGCAAAATAATATATTATATCCATCATAAGAGAACAGTTTCCATTTTAAATATTTAATTAATAAATTTCTAAGAACATTTGGAATATATAATTGGAATTTACGATACTTATATCTGCATCTGCTATGGACAGACTTCGTAATAGCACGAACAGTGTCCTCAAAACGTTAGCTGAAAAGACTCGACATTCCCTTTCAATTATGAAATTTTATTTGACGTTACGTACTGTTTTTGGAACGAAGTTGCTTATCGCGCGTTGCGAAATGGGGCTAGACGGTAAAAATTAGGACTGGCACGACACTTTTTGCCACTCGAAATCACAATGTACCTAATAATTATAATAAGAATCTAGATAAAATTGACAGAAAAGTAAATTTTTTTTTTTTTAGATTTAAATGACAATAATATTTGGACACTGTAAATGTATAATATGATGTATGCACAATTATTAACACCTCCTGTAACAATATTCTGGCAAATGAATACTTACCTACTTACTTCAAGTATACTGGACAGGTGTGCACCTTAATAGAAATAACAAGTAGGTTGTACAATAAGTTCACTAACAAATTACTAACCCTTAGCGTCGCTGTATCTCCTATTCTATTCGGTCGCTTTTTCAAAAGTACTGAACAGAACTCCTGACTCCTTATATATACTTCTTAGGGGATTTCGGCGTGTTTCAAGAACTGCAAGCATATGCCATTATGTAACTTACAGTAATCATCATCATTATCTTGCATACAATACCCAATGGAAGCTTGGCGCGTATTCAATTATACATACGATCGTTCATTTTAAACGTTCTTAAAATGTGCTAATAATAATTTAACAAATATCACTAAATGGGGAAAAATTATTATTATTTTTAAACAAAAAATTAAACCGACTTTCAGAGTAATAAAAACGTACAAAAAAGTATGTAATAAAACTTGTTTTCTAAATAGTTCCTCTTTTAAATTTGGCTGAAATTTTAACTGTTTCTCTACTCAATCTTCAAAGTTTTGAAGTCAGTACCAGCCAACTTGAACGTGTGTTACAGTGTTCTATTTTAAATATTGTTTTATCAGGATTTTGTTCGGGCTGGTAGCGACTTCAAAATTATGAAGATTGAGCAGAGAAATATATAAAATTTCAGCCAAATTTGAAAGGGGAATTATATAGGAAATAAGTTTAGTTTCATACTTTTTTGTGCATTTTTATGTTGATTATATGTGGACTACTTGGTCTGAAATAAAGAGCTTATTATTATTGTACTTAAATGTTGAGGTTCTTTATTTGTAACACGCTGTTAAGACGTCACCTCACATCAGCTGTATAAACACTAGGCTTAGTACCAAATTATGAGGAAGATCAACATTCTTTAGAGCCGACTTAACCGGCACGTTAATATAATATGTTTCTAAACTTTCTAGCCTACTATAAAAAGGTGACATCCCTTTTTATAGCAGGCTAGAAAGTCTAGAATCTGTCCCGCGAGAGTGAGCTTGTGTGTCCGTTTGCGTGCGCGTCGTTTGTTTTGTGCGTGTCTGTCTGTAAGTCGTGCGTACTGTGTGTAGCCGTCAGCGTGTTGTGCATGTTCCTATCTATATTGTGCGATTTTGTATGTGTATCGTGTGCGTTTGTCTGAGTATTGTGCGAGTCGAGCGGGGTGTGTTTGTTTCTCCCGCTGTCCCTCTGCGCCCGCGCATGTCCGTAGCCGGCGTGGTCGTGGCGCGCCTGCGCGTGGCGGTAGGCCACGTGCTTGCGCAGCGCGTCGCGCGAGCGGGAGACGTGCGGGCAGGCGCGGCAGGCGTGGCGGCGGCCGGCGTGCGTGTCCATGTGCACGCGCAGGTTGTACTGGTTGCTGAGCCGCTTGCCGCACACGCCGCACGTCGAGTCGCGCTTGTCCGCCGTCTCTGGAAGAAGAAGTAGGCAATCGGATTAATATTGCCCCCGTTTATCGCCAAGTGCGATTTTAACAGTCGGTAGTACAACCAGTTTGCGCAAAGAAGTTAATAGCATATAATTGAATAGTTGAGTGTAAAGAATAGACGCCTGAGCTACGGCCTAGGAGTATAATAATTCAGCTAAAATGTTAAAGCGTCTAGTTGGTGATATCGTAAATATTTTGTCCAGTATTTCGTGCCCAGTTAGTAAAAAAACCCAAAAAAACAATGCCTAATAAAATGGTCTCTCACCTAATCCCGCCAAGGGCGTCATGGCCAGCTTGTGCGTGCTGTACAAGTTCTGCACGATCTGGTCCAGCCTGCTCAGTCTGTCCCTGTCGCTCCCGGCTGCTGTCTCGCTCACACACCCCGGCTGCAGCCTGCTCAGTCTGTCCCTGTCGCTCCCGGCTGCTGTCTCGCTCACACACCCCGGCTGCAGCCTGCTCAGTCCGTCCCTGTCGCTTCCAGCTACTGTCTCACTCACACACTCCGGCTGGTCTAGCCTGCTCGCTGTGTCCCTGTCGCTCCCAGCTGTTGTCTCGCTCAGATATCCCGGCTCAGGCTCCGATTTCTCCAGGTTTAGAGGTTCTAACTCCGAGTTGATGAGCGTGTTCTGGAATATACGGTTATTTTATTGATGTTGTTGTAACATACTAACATTTGAACAATGGTTGTGGACAACAATGGTTGTGGAAACAACAAATGGAGTGGTTTAGTTTGAACGTAAAATATTTTATGTCCTTATTACACTAACGGGCTGTGTGTTCCATAGCGTGGTTAACGCTCGGCCACAAAGTAAATTTAAGGACTGTCACAACACACTCTGCGAGTGAGACTCAAGCCCTGGTCCACCCACCTCTGTTGTGTCAGTGAGGCCGGAGACCCGCAGCGTGCGGGCCAGCGCCAGCAGCGCCGGCAGCCGTTCGCGCGCCGCCGTCACCTCGCCCGTGTACATGAACGTCAGCAGTAGCCGCAGCTCCGCCGCGCCGCAGCCGGCCACCACCACCAGCGGCCCGCCGGCGTCACACTCCACATCCTGACGTGACGACAAAGCCGTGAACGATGTTTTTAGATCGTGAACTTACTCAGTATACGACGTCGGGGACACGTGAAGCTTGCTCGCAACGCATTGTTCAAACTAGTTGGATTTGCGTGGCGGTTTTTGAGTACGCATACTTAGAAGATTTTCCCATATGCGATAAATTACTAAGGCATGAGACGGATATGTTTCATACATATAACGTATCCCTGTCTCTCTCATGACACCTCAATCTTTGTCATGATGAGTCACGACAAAGATAGGCGTCATAGCGATATCTTATATCGGACTAGATATTGGAAATACCCACTTATACCAAAGATATAAGAAAGTTTCCGGTCTGTTATCGAATATCGGTGTCGCGTTATGTGAAAACGCTCTCACGGTTGACACACGGGCGGGTAAGCTCGTCGCGACATAGGCGTACATACTGGCAAGTCTGTCGCCCCTTTCAGCGACACCGAGCGTGCAGTTAGCCAGACGCAGGTAGAGAGAACGCTTGCCTTGAATATCTGCGCGAAGTACTGGCTGCAGGCGGCGAGCACCACGCGGTGCGCGCGCAGCGACGCGCCGGCCGCGCACAGCGTGACGTCACTGAGCGCGCCCGAGCGCAGCATGTGCCCCAGCGCGCCCACCACGCTGCTCTGTGGTAGATCACTAGCATTAGGTACTATAAGCGCAAAATTGTTAGCATTACTAGCATAAGAGCATGATGTTACTTCTGTCGAGAGCCGAAGCATAACTGCAAATAATATGTTGTGTGTGTGTATACGGTTAAATACGAGACCATTTATTTCAGGTTTTCATGTCAAGTTGCCGGCCAATAAAAATTATAATAAATATTGGTTTTAATAAATTATTTCTAAGTTGGTTTGGCAGTTCGAATAATAGCCCATTAGAGTATATATTTTTTAAATCCCACCTGTATAATGTTCGAACTGCAACCACTTGAATATTATGTCACTTTATGTAGAAATGTTAGAAAATTAACGAAAGCTTATTTTAATTTTGTAAGAATGATGCAATGTGTGTTCATTGTTAATCGTTTTGCATTTTTTTATTATTTACTACCTAAGCTCCAAAATGTAATATAACTTGTATTTATTACGCTTTTTCTATAACTAAGTAAAGCTACTTTTAAAAATGTTTGTAATTAATCTAGATAATATAAATTTAAATGTAACTATTTACTACAGGAAGCTACTAAGCCGTTAGAACTTTTGCATAGGAAGCGAAAAATCTGAGCAATCGGTAATACCGTCTGTGTTGTCGTGGCCAGAGTGTGTGTAATGTATCTTCAGATAACACGGTCCTCTGTGTATCTGGAATTATTGAGAAATAAATTAATCAGACAAACAGTTAAATTATTACATTACAAATTTTTTACATCTATCGTAAAAAAAAAAAACATTAAATATACTGCAATAAATAAAAACATCAACAAAAGAAATAAAAAAGCAAAAGCGGGTGTCAAATTTGAAAATAGAATTTATTATTTTCTATTTTTCTACAAATCACTGCACGGGATTGTTATTGCACGGCCCGGTTTTTACGTTTGTCTTAATTCGGACAATATTAAATTACTCACCTACCTGGTGGTTGTGCCAGCGAAGGGAGAACTGTTGCGTCTCGTCGTCGTCCATGGCGAATTAAGTGCGAATTAAATTGAAATATTTGATAAGCTACTCACGATCGACCGCCCGCTCGGCGAGACAATATTATTGTTAACCGAATCCAGGCTACTTTATTTCGGTCGGTACGCCTGGAAAACCTGTAGCTGCCTATTTCTGGAGCTGTTCGTATTTATAAATCCAATGACATCTAGTCAGTGACGTGGCGACATACCAAACCCATCCAAAAACAGATTTAGTCCGGCGGCGATGATTGGCACCATTGTTCCGATTATTTGGCCTGATTAATCGACGCGAAAGGATTCATTTGGCATTTGAGTGGAGGGCACTTTAATGGGCCACTTATGTATGTTGAGGTTGACACATAGCCATAAATATTATGAATAAAAAAAACTAGCTATGTTCCTATTTTAAATATTTTTTCGTCACCGTTTTCACCATCTTTTAAAACTTAACAGAGTTATTACAATATCTCTAATAATAATTATTACTTACATATTTAACAAAAGCTAATAATTATTACAATTACCATAATATACTTTTTAAAATTACTGCATCTGACATAGTTTACTTTGTTTATTGTTTGTAACTTGTAAGTACCTACCGACTTATAGTTATCAATTTATTATTGAAATTTAAAATGTAAGTAAGTAAAATATATTATCTTGAAAATAAATTCACCATTAATTACGAGTATAAAGTAAATATTAACTTATAATGTTGCGTGCTGTGGTGCTACAACTTAATATGTACTCATCAATTATTATTGCAATTTTTTGTTATTTGTTATTTTTCTAGAATTAAAGTTTAAACCATAGAATGAGCTGTCTTTAATCAAACAGGTTATTGGCGGGAAACCCAATGAACAGTACCTTCGACCACCTTGTTAATGTATCTCGGCCATCTTTTACATTTAACTATGGAAGCTACATCAGAATTATGATAAACGAAGATTTCTGAAAGACATTAGTAACGAGGTTTAAAAAAAAATTACTAGATGTTGCCCGCGACTCTGTGCGTGCGCAAAAAGTAATCTCGAAGGAACTGTACATTATGCTGCGCTTAAATGTAGTCTTTGTGTTAATTCAGAGCCTAAACCACTAACATAGCAAGTTTCATAAAAACCCTTTCAGTTTTGAAATCTTTGCTTTCAGTAGTTAGTTATTGCGTGAAAGAGTAACAAACATCCGTATATCTACACATATAAACTTGCGCTTATATATTATATATTAGTAAGGAGTAAGGATATAAATTACGGGTTCTATCAGTTACGACTCGCAAACGATGAACAAACTATCGGAAGTAAAGCACGAGTCGGATTTGGTCGACGTGGCCAAGTGCGAGATTGACAAGCAGTCAATCTCGCACTTGGCCACTTGGCCTCAAGAAGATTGTGGACAGCATCACTGAAATGAGAGGTACGGTTAATATGTGTATAGATGTCGATTTTGTATATTGTAATAATTTTAAGGGTTGCTCTCCATACGTGTACAGTGGGGATATAGTGGGGGGTAATGTTTTTTCGTTCTACCTCATCGTTTGGGATATCGTCGTTTAAATAAAGGCAAGGTTTCGTACACGAGTCATGACTTTTTACAAAATCAACAATTTTCCAGTAATTAGCCTCCAAAGGTTACAAGTTGGTCCCCCCTGACTTTTCTATAAGAGTTAGCAACTTGTTAGTTTCGAAACATATAGGTCATGTCAAAAACTCTTTGGGAAAATTATTTTGAGGAAAATCGGATGGTAAGTAATTTAAAAAAAAACCTATTGCGCGTTACGGAACCCTCCTTAGGTCCTGACACACTCTTGACTCTGGGCAGGTTTACAGTAACAAACAAAAGTCTTGTGTGATGATTTAGGCTGCAAACTATCGAGCTATCTGTGGGCCTTTCATTTCAATCAGTTCAGCCGTTTGGGCAAAAAAATACAAGATACAAGTAGGTACCTTGTAAATACTTATGTAAGGGACCAGACCACGCCGGTTTGTAGGTAGGTACATCGAGGTTACACCGGGGCCGGCTCAGTCGGAGCTACACCTCGGCCTTACATAAAAATCGTCGTGAAATGCCGACGAGGACTATTTTTCCGTTCAAGCGGCGCACGCGCAGGCGCAGCTCATGCTGATGATGGACGTCGCCACGTGGCGGGACGTCGCGAAGCTCTCCGCTCTCTCGAGCAATACACTGAACAGAGAATAATAAATTATACGTCTTGTGTGTCTGTTTTGTTGTTTTTAATGTTTATTCAAATAATATTATCTTTAATTGATATTTTCCCACAGACGAGCCAAGAATGGGTTGAGACGAGCCATCTAAGATATACCACGACCGCAGATAAAACTGGAATTAAATAAAATCTTTAGTTTTGACTTTATCCATCCATATAAAGGTTTGAAATTATCCTACTATTCCTACTGATATTATAAATGTGAAAGTTTGTGAGGATAGATGGATTTTTTGATGGATGGGATGGATGGATGTTTGTTACTCATTCACGCAAAAACTACTGAACGGATTTTTGGTATGGTATTTTTGGTTTAGGCTCTGGATTAAAAATTATTTGAAACATAGGCTACACTTTATCCCGAAAAGTACAGTATTCCCGCGGGATACTCGATATTATAGTATATTATTAACTCGATAGTTTAATTTTGTAATAAATTAAACTATCGAGTTATATTCATACATTTAATTTTGTAATAAATCACTGTATGTTTTCCTAATAAAATAAAATAAATAAATAAATAAATAGTATATTTACGCGGGCGGAGCCGCGGGAAAAGGCTAGTAACGTTTAACGTTGTTAACAGAAAATGTGTCACATAACCAATTTAAGTAAGCCATTTTGACTTATATTTATATACGCATGATTCACTTTCACCTTCTTAACACGAGTCTATTCGCGTTTCATACATACTTTGGACCATGCAAAAAAATGTATGGGCAGTGTCCCCACCCCCAAACAGATTTCAAACCTATCTCATTTAATAGCTCTTGTCACGCTGATAATTATTTAGTGTGGCGACATTCACCTCAGGAGTGGGGTTTTGACAGAAATTGGAATTTTATTTTTATTTATTGTTTTATATTACCGACCTAGTCCAGCTTCGCACGGATGCAATGTATTGTTCATATAAAAATTCCTCTTGAATGACTGCATTAAAATCCGCTGCTTAGTTTAAGAGCTCTTAACAAACAGGGAACTCTGGGGCCTTACTCCCGAAACTGATACGATTTCGATTTACGAGTCTGCCCCCTTACTCCCGACACAATTGAGAATCGAATCAGTTCGATCTGAATAGCTTTTGATACTTCCGATACATACACTAGCGCACGATAGTGCGGTGGCTCAATTTTTAACTAACCTGGATCGAGAAATTCGTTAGATCGTAACTTTTGGTACTCGCGACGAAATCAATCGACTGAGAATCGAATGGCTGGATCGAAAATAAACGTCAAATTACACGATAGCTAAAGAGATCTCATTTACAGTATCTAGTTTGCTTGTTTAAGTGTATTTGAACTAAATTACATGATTTTTACTGTAGTATTGCAGCAATATTTAATACTATTGAAAAAGCTAATAGATTACGCGTTCGGGAAATGCAAAATTTACGAAGATTCACCAACTTCAACACATTAGCAATGGACATGGATTGTGAGGAATTTCGATGCAATTATTGCCTTAAAAATGATTTATTTGACGTATGAGTCGCAGATTTAACTACTCATATGAAGAAACCGACTACTGAAAATATATCACCGTTATACAGTGTAAAGATACTAAAAACCTTTACGCATTTGTTTACACATTTGGCCGCTAATTCGTGTATAATTATATTTTCACTTAAAACAGGGACTGAGACAAATGAAGTCTACATAATATTATCTATATTAACGTATCATATGAAGACTTCGTTTCTCTCAATCTGTCTTTACAAAGTCAATAAATAGTTATAAAAAGTCGTATGTTGATGTTAATATGCTCGGGTTTTGTAAATATAAACACTAAACACGAATTTGTTATTGTATTAACTCGGGATTTTTACAATACTACCAATTACCTATTTATGGCAAGTTATTGTAATTATTACATGTGTTTTGTGCCCAGCACTAGAGTTTTGCTGACAAATAAAATCAAATATGACTTTGACATTTGATAGATCGTCAAAGATTTTGAACAGGAATTTCGAAACTTATTTACTCTCACAGTTTTTTTTATACAAATAACCATTAAAAACCTACCATTGCATGAGATTGAGCTACAATAACTTGCCATAAATAGATAATTATTGGTCGTATTTGAAAAAAGGTAACTATATGCTAATTTTGGTGAAATTATAATTCAGTGGTATATTTAATGTAAATGGTACAATAACGAATTCGTGTTTAGTGTTGACATTTAGAAAACCCGAGCACAGTAACATCAACATAAGACTTTTTATAACTATTTATTGACTTTGTTTATTCAAAGACAGACTGAGATAAACGTAGTCTTCTTAAGATATGTTAACATTGATCATATTATGTAGACTTCGTTTGTATCCATCCCTGTCTTAAGTGAAAATATAATACATGATTTAGTTCAAATACACTCAAACAAGCAAACTCGTGTAATTTGACGTTTGTTTACGATCCAGCCATTCGATTCTCAGTCGACTGATTTCGTCGGGAGTACCAAAAGTTACGATCTAACGAACTTCTCGATCCAGGTTAGTTACATAATTGAGCCACCTATTGAGATCGAACTGATTGTTGGAATTATAATGTAACAAATTTGTCTATGCTGTGTGATGCTGTTGTATCTATGGTTTAAAAAAAAAAAAAGTCAGTCGATTACGAAAAGCAGTGTGTTTTAATTGGTTATGGCTTCAGTAGTACTACTTATTATCTATGGGTTATGGGCCCAGTCAATGCTTCCGAGAAATCTATCTGTTCGACTTCTGAATTGGAAACACAGGCTTTACTATACCAACCATAACGTTCTGGAGGTTTCCGTATTCTCTTATCTTGTAATTCCGGAATCGGTTGAACTTCACTTCTTGTGATGTATGTCTGTGTTTGTGATTCTTGTATCATCATCATAATCACTAGATGGATCAGTATATACAGTTGAATCCGAGTCATAGAGATTCATTAACTGAAGACTCCCCCACTGAATCTCTGCAATCTTCATTTGTAGCCGGAGACTCGTGTCCTTTAACTTCAACTTCATCCTGTATCCATTCTAATGTGGCTTCTTCATTCTGTTCTGATGATATCATTTTATCTTCCATCACTATTACATCTCTCTTTATAGTTATAATATTTTTTACAGAATCATATACCCGATATCCCTTCACTCTTCTGAAAATCCTACAAGGATATTTAATTGGGCCTTCTTGTCCCATTTTAATATTCTTTGTTTAGGTATGTGAATCATCACGGCACTGCCAAACAGGCGTATATGATTTATATCTGACTTCTTTTGAAACCATACTTCATAAGGTGTCTTATTTCCTAACCTTAAAATTACAGATCTATTTTTAAGTATACAGCTGTATTGGCCGCTTCAGCCCAGAATTTCTTTTTGCATCAAAAATTAAGCATCGCGCTTTCTCTACAATAGTTCTGTTAGCTCGTTCACTAACACCATTCTGCTTAGGTGTATATGCATTTGTTTTCTGGTGGACAATACCTATCGAATGCAAGTTAAATATAGAAAAAGTTCATAAATATAGAAAAAGTTAAATAAAAAAAAATCAAAACATATTGATGTTCGTTTTCATTATGTAAGAGATGCAGTTAAAAATAAATTAATTAATATTGAATATGTTTCATCACTTAGGATATGTCCGCTGACATATTAACCAAAGGTCTTATCTCAGCTAAGCATTACAAATTTTTGCACATGTTGGGAATTAAGGGTAATAAATAAAAGGATATGTATTTTGTTTAGAAGCTTACATTTATTTTGTTATTGTAACAAAATTGTCTATGTTCTGTGATGTTGTTGTATTTATGTTTTTTTTAAAGTCAGTCGATTACGAAAAGCAGTGAGTTGTAATACTTATTCGATTCTCGATTGTGTCCGGAGTAAGGGGGCTGAGCGACTTCATTTTAAACTGTGTAAAGATTTTCAGTGATATTCTGTGAAAGTAGGTTTACTATTAGTAAAAATATGCAAAAAAAGGAAAAAGAAGACTAGTTAGACACACTATAAAATTAAGTCGCTCAGTTCCCTGTTCGCCTAGATCATTTAAACTACTTAACGGCTTTTAATGCTATTTTCAGCGATGAAGAGAGTAATTCAAGAGGAAGCTTTATATTATATTTTATTATATTCATATATTATAATACATCGCATCCGTGTGAAGCTGGAGTGGGTTGCTAATATAAAACTTTAAAAAATTAAATTCCAATTACTGTCAAAATCCCATTCCTGAGGTAAATATCACCATACTAAATAATAATCAACATGGCAAGAGCTATTAACTGAGATGCTTTGCTGCGTTGATACTTGGTGTGCGTGAAATTTAAATAAAAAAATAAAAAAAGAAAATAAAAAAAATGTTTATTTCAGGCATAGCCCATAATATAGTTAGAATACAAACGACTTATTTAGTTTAGGTATTTACCACCCTCTGGGGCTTCGGGCACATGCACGTGTGCTTGGACCCAGTACCGCAGAAGGGGGCTGTCCAGCTTGAAGATGAGCAGATTCAGGATGGTGTTGGGACTTCCATGCGTGCGGAACATCAGCGATTCGATGCGACGCCGCAGCACGGTGCGAAAACCGTATGTGTGTGCATGCACAAATACCGCAGACGCACTACAGCAGCGAGGAATCCCCACTAGCACCCGCAACGCGTTATTGTACTGTATTCGGAGCGCGTTAATGGCCCACTGCGTGTAGCTCACCCACAGATTGCTGGTGTAGAGAGTTAGGCAAAACGATTTAAACAGTGTAATTTTAACATATTTACTACACCTCGCGAATCTGCGTGCCAACATGTTACAGCGGAATCTCATCTCGCAGTTTACGACCCCTGTATTGAAATATCAAAACTCATAAAAAAAGTGTTATCGAAATCGGTCTAGCAGGTTACCTATGCAATTTCATGACCTAGGGATTATTTTTTTCTATCTAGTAGACCATCACTAACTATGAACTAATACGAGACACTTACTTGAGATTCAATATTAGCCATACGTAATGTTCGATTTCGAAGAAGTTTTATTAAATTTCTTAATCAATAGATACTTTTCATAAGTCATTCGCTACTTGACAATTTTTTGAAATTTATTTTAATCTTCGCTTGGGTTTATTTTATACCTCCTACAATTTTTTTTCTTATAAAAAACTATTTAAAATAAAAGAAAAAATATGTTTTTTTATCCATGTATTTGAAATTCGCGCGAAAAAAGCCAGGGAGCTGTCAATTGCTGTCGGTGACGTCATAATACTAATAATAAACAAAAACAAAACAAATGAAACGTAAAACGCCTAGTGCGTACTTTTTTGAGTGAAAAACTAACTCCTTTTCTCTAGAATTGTAGAAATGACGAGCTACAAGACGTGTTCCGTGCCTATGTGTAAAAGTAGTACAGTTACATGTCCTGAAAAAATTGTTTATAAACGTTCCTAAATCCCCTAAACGTCGTAAGCGGTGGTTACAGTTAGCACGTCGTGAGTTTACATCTGATAAATTTACAATGTACTTTTGTGAGGACCACTTTGATGTAAGCATTTAGAAAAGATCAACTTAAAACTGCTTTGTTAAAAATCATAAATCTAACCTAACTTATCATGTTGTTCATAAAATATGAGTAAGAAGGTGAATAATGCATTTGTGTCACTTTACAGCTACCTAATGATATGGAAAATTAAATCAAATACATTGTGATGGGTTCTGTTGGCAAGATAAAAATGAAACCAGACTGTTTACCATCAAACTTTCAATGTCAACGAAACAGATTTAAACTTTTCATGTAACCAGGAAAAGTAAAAATTAATATTAAAATAACAATGAATTAAATTAGAAAAATGGTGATTAATATCGCGTATTTCCTCCACATGCTCTTATTAAAGTTTCTACCCGTCTAGGCATACTGAGAATGATGTTATCGATGGTCTCCTGGGTTAGTCTCCGCCATTCGTCAACTACGGCTATTCACAGTTCACCCACGTTGGCAGGAGCTGGAATTCTGGAATTAACTTTTCTTTTCAGCAAGTCCCAAACGTGCTCTATTGGGTTCAGATCCGGTGATCTCGCCGGCCACTCCATAACAGTGATATTCATATCATTAAGATAAGCTTGAGTTACCCGAGCGGTATGCGGCCGAACATTATCCTGCATAAAAACAAAATCGTCACCGATATATGGGGCAAACGGTTCGATATTTTCTTCTAAAACTTCTCTGATATAGCGGTCTGCAGTCAGACTCCCTCTGTCAATCACTACCAAGTCTGTGCGAGCTCCCAAACAAATGCCCGCCCAAACCATTATTGATCCACCACTGTAGTTTCAAAATTTGTCTGAATGTATCGTTCTCCTTTGCATCTGTATATTCTTTGCTTGCCGTCAATTTGATTTAAGAGAATTCTACACTCATCACTAAACAATACCTTACTCCATTGGTCCGCGTTCCAAAGTCAATGTTCCTGAGCAAAAGTTAACCTGTTTCTACGATGATTTACCTGGAGCCTTGGAGCCTTGGCGGACACAAATGAATCCAAACCAGCTTCTACGAACCTTCTTCGTACCGTACGCTCACTTACGGTTACACCCCGCACTGCTTCCAACTCATGTCGGGCTTGGACGGCCGTCAAACGGGGATTCCTACGTACACGAAGCCGAATGAAACGATCATCCCTACTCGAAGTGCGCCTTTTTCTGCCTTGTCCTGCTATTCTCACATAAGTAGCGGTCTCCCTGAACCGTTGGATACTGCGATGGATCGTTGAAACTGGTCGACGAAGATCTCTGGATATCACTCTGTAGGTTTGACCATTTCTTTGCATTTCGAGTGTCCTGGCAATCTCCGTTGGGGCTAAGTCAGGCATAATTCAGTCCTCAACTCCAAAAAGATACGCGATAAAAAAAAAAACTAACAAAAAACAGTATTTCAATGAAATTTTAAATCAAACTCAGAAGAAAGAAATACTCGAAGTTCGCTCCAGATAAGGTGTATTTGAATAAAATTAAAACAATTGCATAAAATGTGATGTTCAGTTGTTTTCTTAATTTGAAAATATTTCTTTTTAAATTAAATGACGTATAAACCAGCCAGCAACCTTATATGATACTGATATCAAACCTTTATTTTATGTTCTGCTAAATATGCCGGTGTGTGTAGTTTAAAAATAGTCTATTTTTTTCCAAAGATTCATCTCAAGTTCTTTAGTAGAAAAATACATTTTCCATTTAGATATGTATGATATTATGAAATAAATATACCTAATATGTTTTGATATCTTCAGATTTGCTGTTCGCTACTGAGAATGATAAGCAAAATGTTCAAGATCAGGCAATACAAGTCTGCCTAGGAACTACTAAAACAAGTAATAAATTTATTCAAGTATGTTTGTCTGCAAATACTAAATGCAGATATGTACAAACTTTAACTCAAAGTAAAGATAAAAGTACTTCTCCTTTAAAGACTTATATTACCACTACTGAGTGGATTTCAACAACTAGCATTTTTTTACTAATTTTGGTGGAAATTTTTGTT
Organism: Phengaris alcon alcon; assembly: GCA_037179445.1. Classification (NCBI taxonomy): domain Eukaryota; kingdom Metazoa; phylum Arthropoda; class Insecta; order Lepidoptera; family Lycaenidae; genus Phengaris; species Phengaris alcon. Next base: position 265,103 of record JAYRCH010000639.1, on the reverse strand, counting down.
TATGATTTTTTTTATTCAATTTGATTTTAGGTGTTAGAGAGTACTATCTTTTAATTAATTTATCAACAAGAATAAGAATATTCGCTTAAATAATCATGTTATTCCTGACACCGAAATTGACCTCCCACCAAAATTGGTTTTTTGACACCAAAATTGAAAATGATACCACCAAAATTGTTACACCCCACCAAAATTATATTTGGATGGAAAAAACCTTGTACTGCAATAAAAAAATAAAAAATAATAATAAAAATTGCCTTTTGGTAACAGATCTACTGACTGCCTTGGCCCTTGCCTGCCTGAATAACTTTACCTTAAAATTCATGTCATGTCAAGCTAGCGTGCAGCTTTAAAGATGGACAGAACATGTACTAGCATATAAAGATGAATCCTAATGGCTGTACCTACTTATATATTTTAAAGACTAACCGAATATGTAGCATATTTTAACAAAATATCATCTTAATATGATTGTCTAGTTTGAAAGATGATCCCATGACTGGGCAACATATTTTATTAAGAAAAAAAATGTACCAATAATAATCTAACATTTTATTATTCGTGATAAAAGTATAAAAGAACTTTTTGTGATACTAACCGAATGAAATAATATGTTGGGCATATAATTTGTAATTATCATTTATTATTAATTATTCCCACAAGTTACAACTAATTACAGTCTTTTATTTTCAACAGTCCTTAAGCTCTTTTACAACGGAGTAAGGAGTGTAGTGTAAGTTACTTAATAATTAATAGGAAACATGTTAATTATTTTATATAATTCTTCAAAGAATCAATCACAGTATTATTGTTACTAGGTACTGTTAAAATAACACAAAGATATAAAGATTTCTTATTACAAGAATAACGAAATACTGGGACTTCTTATACTTTAAATAAACTTTCATTATAAAGGTAATAATTAATCAACAATCAACACTTGTCTTTCAAACTAATCATCTGCTAAGACGTATAAAAATTAACATATCAAAGTATTAACGACTTAAGAAATCTTCGCAAACATAAGAAGTTAAAATAACTAAAAAAAACATATTCTATACCATTCTAGACAAGTAATAAATTCTAGATAATATAAAGTTACAGACTACAGTGATTGTGGCAAAGCGTGCCTACCTGGAAAGTGCGCAGCATCAGCAGAATGGAATATGGGCCATATTCCATTACTCGGCCATATTCCGTACTCGGCAAGTGTGCCATATTATATGGCACACTTGCCGAGTACGTACGCTTTACCATACTCTCTATATCCTAAAATCTTTAAAGTTGTAAAAATCAAATGCCTAAGTATTATTACTGTGACTTTTTATCCATAGAACAAACTTTTGCATTAATAATATTGAAAAACAAAGGACCATAACTCTACCTATTTTTATAACATCAAATGTTCAAATTTTAAATTAAAAAAATCAAAGTATATTTTCTTCATCACTCTCACTATTATCAATTCTGCGCTTTTTTGGCGGTTTTTTGATTCTCTTACTATTTATTTTAAATATATTTAAGTCTTCATCGCTGTCGCTATTGATGATGCTAAGTTTCTTTGGTGGTTTTTTGGCTCTATTGGTATTTAAATACATGTTTAAGTCTTTATCGCTGTCAATATTGATAATTTTGCGCTTCTTTAGTGGATTTTTTGGATCTTTTGGTATCTACAAATATGTTTAAGTCCTTATCACTGTCTGATTCAATATTTTTTGAAGTTTCTAAATGGTTTTTTATTACTTTATTAAAAATAGATTCTCACCACTACTACTACTAGACAGTCTTGATCTGTCTCCTTTTTTATTCTCTGCAATATCACTTGCCGATCGTTCAAACTGTGTAAGTATATTGGAGTTGATGTTTTCAAAGAATGAAGTGCTTGGAAGCAAATTTTCACAATCTATGATGTTATCCATATCTATTGACAAGTTGACTTTGTTTTGTGATATGTTCTTCGTTTTTAAGAAAAATGGCTCGGATGCCTTGAAGCAGTGTATAGCAGGTTTGTTTATGCTCAATATATTGTCTTTTACAATTTGTTTAGAAGAGGGTGTACTTGAAATAATTTCATCTGGAACAAGTTCACTCTCTTTAGGTATTTCATAGAAACCTAGATGGCAACCGTGAGGGCATTCTATGGCATTGTATAAACAAAGTGGCTCAACACAAGATAGTGAACGCATAGCTAAACCGATTGTTGACTTAATATTCCATACAATTTGGTGTACTTTCATTGAACCAGAGAATGGCTTGAGTTGTTTTGGTAAAAGCCAATCTTTTACTGATATTTCATGATCTACAGTTTTAATCTTTACTCCGGATACTTCACTCTGTAACTTTTCGACAAGAGTCTCCATGTCAGGGATATCTTTACCAAAGGCTACTAGTTGATCTGCTGTTCTTTTGAGAACTCCGCCGATCCCATCAGGAGCGCCTTCTCCGTGTCCACTTTCTGAGGAGTGCCAAACGACAGTTGTTAATTTGGGGAGATAAATTTTTTGTTGGGTTATGATGTAAAATATTTTTTTATTTCTATATTGAGTGGATGGCGAATCAGAAACAACATGCAGCGTACTAACATTAGGAGCGTCTTCATTAATTTGCTCCATAATTGGCACTAAGTGCGCCCAGACTACGGACGCATCATGACGCAAGGATTTGCTGATAGTGCAGAACGATTGGGGAATAGTTTGATCTCCATGTTTACAATAAATAACAGAAGTGTGTAAAGTTATTTGCGATCGGCCTCCAGAAAAATGAACTGTTTAAACTTCTTCTCCATATTTTGTGTTATAATTCTCACTAAAGTCAATGTTAAGGACAGCGGCCTCGTAACGAAAAACATGAGTGAATTTTAATGTGAACAATAAACGTGTAATTAAAACGGTACGTAAAACTAGAATAGTGAACACTCAGTGACTATATGTATAGATTTATATGGCATCAGTGTGGAAAAATAGTGTTAAAATGGTGTTTTATCAAGTGCGGGTTATTTTGATTATATATTTTTAACTAAAGCTAATTTTAACGTAGCTTCTTTTGATTTATATAAATAAACGTAGTACATAACGTGTAGTATAGCGCTTAAGGTTATATAATAAATGGTTAAGAAATTATTACGAAAACAGTGGTAAAAATGTACAACATTTCATATAAGTTGAACCTTAAAATGTAAATAACTTTTCTATAGAATAAGATGTTTAGTATATAAGGGTTTATATGTCTGGTTATGATAATAAAGTATTTCACACAACGCGTTTTGCTTCACCTGGCTCATGGAAAATGGGGAAAATTATGGAAAATAGCCGTATAGAGAGGTAAAAATGAAATGGAAGATCGGCCCGAAAGAGGCGTACGGGCGGGGCTCTCTATACGGCATTGCCATGAGCCAGGTAAGCAAATCGAAAAAGTGAAAAAACGTTCTCCTCAAATAAGTGTTTTATTATCGCCCCGGCTCTGCCCAAATCGGTGTAACCTTGCTATCTTCGAGTCTAATCTGAGCCGGCGGTTGAACCCCTGTGAATTTATACAGTCCTGTACAGTAGTGCGTGGTCCTTTGGCGAGCCGAATTTCAAGATCGAAGAAAAATTCGAAGTCCATATCAAGTTGAAAATAACGAAGACGGCACTTAGAAAAATTTGAACAGCTGTTGTGGACATAGAAAAATTTCCGAAGAATCAAGATAGAAATTTTTACTGAAGACTGGACTTAGAAAATTTTCGTCAGCTGTTCTGAACATAGAAATTTTTTGAAGATTCAACTCAGAACATTGGAAACTTTATCAAGATTTATCAACGGGAATCAACGCCAGGGATTAGATTGGACTCAGAAGATCGGACTCGAGGATACAAGGATACACCGCTGCGAACGGAAGCAAGGATTCGCAGATTTTTCATCGGAAAAACCTCCCGAAGATTCTTGAAAAGGAAGATTAATATGGAAGATTAACATTGAAGATTAACATTGAAGATTAACATTTGAAGATTAACACTGAAGATTAACATTTGAGATTAACATTTGAAGATTAACATTTGAAGATGGTTATAACGAGAAGTCAGAGTGGGGCCGAGGAGAACCAGCAGCAACCACGTCGATTTCCGGATCCGCCACGATCGCCGTCCGCTGCCGCTACGAGCCAGCCGCCGCCGACCGAGGGAAGAGCGGATCTGCTTCAAACTATTTTGAAACCGAGACCAGGTACCAGCAAGGCGCCTGCATCCTCGGAAGTACAAACCCTAGCCAGAAAGAAGGCTATTTCAATTAGATCGCGTCGATCGACAGCAAGTGTCGTCGCGCGTATGCATTACGAGGCGGAGGAGAAACTCGCCGCTCTTCGTAAGAAGGAACTGCAGATCGAAGCAGAACTTATAAAGAAGAAGCTCGCCGCTGACGTCGCCGCTGCAGAAGATGGTAGCAGCCCCGACGACGACGAGCCATCAGAACAGGTGGAGCAACGTGTCCGAGCCTGGCTAAGCGAACAGGGTCCCGAACCCGAAGAGGCTAGACAAGAGCCGACATCAATGGAAGAAAGAGAGACGCCGAAGCCAGAAGACATGCCACCGAAGGGAGCCCAGAAGACGAGGTTCGAGTGGCCGCAGCAACGCCGCCCACGCTCACCCACACCGCCCACGTCTAGGGCTAATGGAGTGGAACAACTTGCCGAAACATTGGATAAACTGCTGAACCAACGCCAGCCGCGCCACACTACGGAGTTGCCCATATTCTCGGGCGCTCCCACTGAATGGTTGCCATTCAAAGCAGCCATGGAAGACACCACTGCGTTCTACAAGCTCAAGCCGATCGAGAACTTAGCTCGTCTGAGAAGCTGCCTACGGGGAGAAGCGAGAGAAGCCGTGGCACCACTGCTGAGCGTCGCGACGCCGCCTGAACAAATTATGAAGACCTTGGAACAATGCTTCGGTCGACCCGAGGTTATGGTCGATCGCATGATGGAAGATCTGAAGAGGATACCGAGGCTCGGAGGTTCGGCGGCAGAACTCAACCGATTTGCAGTGAAGATTCAGAACATGGTAACCATCCTGAGGAAGCTGAGGCACGGGTATCTCTTTAACCCATTGCTCACGAGAGACATCCTCGAGAAGCTCAGCCCATACGAGAAGAGCAAGTGGTACGACTACGCAGAAGAGACGTCGCGCTTCAGGAACGAGCCCGATGTCGTCCTTCTCTCTGAATTCTTAATGAGAGAAGCGGACAGGGCGCTGCGCTACGGGTTCAGCACGGCACCGAAGAAGGAAACACCGCGTCCACCTCCTAACAAGAACGAAGCCCGAACGAGAAGGCCAGTCTTCGCGATAGCAGACGAGGGCAGGGATTCGCCGAGTCGCAGCCAGCCAAAGAGAATACGCGAGGAGTCAACGAAGTGCCCGATATGTGCCGAAGATCACGCTCTATTTCGCTGCGCTGCTTTCAAGAAACTGAGCATGCAAAAGAGATGGGACACGGTCAAAAAGGAAGGGCTGTGTTTCCGGTGCATACGAAGCAGGCACAGAAGATACAACTGCAGGGCGAAGCCGTGCGGCGTGAAGGGCTGCAACTTGCCTCATCATGCGCTGCTGCACGAAGACAGGTCCGGCGGCGCCCCACAGACAGAGGACGCCGTGATTACCGCATCGTTCACCTCCGACCGTGCGGTGAAACTTAAGATGAGAAGAATTCAAGTTGTCGGTCCACGGGGCGAAGCGGATATCTTCGTGCTGTTCGACGAGGGCTCGACAGTGACACTACTGGATGAAGACGTCGCGAAGGCTATCGGCGCAGACGGCCCACCGAAGGTGCTGAGAATGCATGGGATCAATGCCGAGAGAAGGGAAGAAAAAAGCCGACTCGTACAACTTGGCGTACGAGGTCACGACGGTACCAGATATGACGTCACTGCGAGAACCGTGGCCGGATTGAACCTACTTACTCAGTCCGTCCCGGAATCACTGTTTCGACTTGCTCACCTGCACGATCTCAAGACCGAAGAGATATGCTATGAAGACAAGAAACCCCAACTTCTCATCGGCACGGACAACTGGCAGCTCATTGTATCTAGGGAGCTGAGGATCGGCAAGAGAAACCAGCCTGCAGCCTCGAAGACGAAGCTCGGCTGGGTAATCCATGGAAACATTCCCAGACGCCTCGCAAAGCAGGAAAAACACGAGAAAATCCTGCACGTGTCTACGATCGAGACCCGAGGCGAACGACGGGAGGAAATGGTGAAGAAACACTTCGAAACAGACGCACGGGGAATAGCGTCCAAGGCAAAGCTGACCAGAAGATCAGCGAGTCATCGACCTCTTTGGCAGAACGGCCAAACGGATGGAAGAAGGTCGATTCGAAGTGGGGCTCCAGTGGCGCAAAGAGGGCGTCACATTACCCCGGGGTTACAACGGGGGGAGCCGGACAATCTGCAGGGCGGGACCGGGATTCCAGTCGCACGCGGGAGGTGTCACAACCCCAGAGAACGGCGGGGGGAGTCGTGCGGACTGCAGATTGCAAGGAAATGGGGAAGTACGAGTCGTGTTGGCCGCCGCCAAGGCCAAGGTGGCGCCGCTGAAGGCACAGACAATACCAAGGATGGAGCTACAGGCTGCCCTGGTCGGAGCGAGGCTGGGAAACGCAGTCGCAGCAGAACACAGGTGGAAAACGGACACGGTTTTCTACTGGATCGACGCACAAGTGGTTCTGTGTTGGATACAGAACGGCAGCCGCAAATACACACCGTACGTCGCGCATCGGCTAGGGGAGATTGCCGAGCTGACGTCCGTTCACCAGTGGAGATGGCTGAGCACGAAGAGCAACGTCGCCGACTTAGCCACCAGAACGGGCTACGTTCCGAAGAGCGACGAGGACCCTTGGTTCCGGGGGCCGGACTTCCTGCGCAGGCCGATGAACGAGTGGCCCGCGGAGAGTCCCGCTAGAATCGAAAATCAAGAAGAATACGTCGCCTTCCACACCACGGAGGCGAGCGAGCTGAGCTGTCTACCAGATGTAACGCGCTTTTCAAACTACGAGCGCCTCGTAAGATGCACGGCGATGGTCTTGCTGTTCGTCGAGAAGTGCCGAGATCGTCGGGCCCACCTCGACGTACGACACCTGGACCAGGCCGAGAGGTTGTGGTATCAAAAATCACAACGAGACAGCTTCGCACAAGAAATCGAGAAGATGGCAAGTGGCAAGACGGTGCCTAGATGGAGCTCCTTGTACCGGCTCAACCCGGTGTACAAGGACGGGCTGCTCGTACTAGACGGAAGGATCAAAGCAGCGCAGGTGCCGGCCGAAATGAAAAACCCTATCATCCTGGATGGAAGACATCGCTTCACAAGGTTACTGGTGGCAAGGGAGCACGCCAGAGCGGGACACGGGAGCCGCGAGAGAGTCGTGAACGACCTCAGGCAGAAATTCTGGATATTGAAGCTGCGGCCGACGGTGCGTACTATCATGAGCCGATGTGCGTTCTGTCGGCTACGACGGGCACACCCGAGGACCCCGCCAACTGGAGACCTGCCAGCCGAGCGCCTGGGGGCGTTCCAGAGACCATTTTCGTACTGTGGTCTCGACTGTTTCGGCCCGATGACGGTCACCATCGGCCGACGTCACGAGAAGAGGTGGGGAGCTCTCTTCACATGTCTGACGACGCGGGCGGTCCACCTGGAGCTGGTGGCTTCGCTGTCGACGGACTCTGCACTGATGGCAATGAGAAGAATGGCTGCGCGGCGAGGATGGCCGGCAGTCATGTACAGCGACAATGGACAAATTTTAGAGGCGCGGACGTCGAGCTGCGGCAGGCGTACGCCGAGTGGGCGCCGGCTATGGCTCAGCTGGGCCTCACTCATCGGATGCAGTGGAAGTTTACACCGCCCGGGCGCCGAGTCAAGGAGGTGCCTGGGAAAGAATGGTGAGGTCGGTGAAAACCGCCCTGCTAGCCACGCTGAACGAGAAGTCGCCCAGGGAAGAGGTACTCCAGACACTGATGGCCGATGCGGAGTACTCAGTGAACGCTCGACCGCTTGTGCACGTATCGGTGGACCCCAACGACCCGGAGGCGATTACACCGAATCATTTCCTCCTCGGGTCGTCCACCGGACTGCCGTACGTCGGACAGTGTGTGCCGGCGGACAAAAAAACATGGAGGGTCGCGCAAGCCCTTGCCGACGAGTTCTGGAGGCGCTGGGTGAAGGAATACCTTCCCACGCTCACACCACGCTACGGGGCCCCGCTGAGCAACCGAGTCCTTGTACCAGGGGACCTGGTTGTCGTGGTCGACCCGACGCTGCCGCGTAATACGTGGCCGCGGGGGGTCGTGCACCGAGTCTACCCCGGCCAGGACGGACAAGTTCGCTGTGCGGACGTTCGCACGCGCAGTGGCGTGTTCCGGAGGCCAACGTCGAAGCTGGCGGTGCTGGAGGAGGCGCCGCAGTCGCAGTTGCGACCGCTGGCGGAGCAGACGGAGCCGGGAGCGGAGCGGACGACGCCGGGAACGGCGCCGGGCGCGGAACGGGCGTCGGAGCAGCCTACAGCGAGCACGGACAGCTCGCAGTCGCCGGAGCGGCCCGCAGCGAGTTCACACAGCTCGCATTCGCCGGAGCAGTCTGCGGCGGGCGCGGACGGCCCGCAGTCGCCGCCGGAGCAGCCTACAGCGAGCTCGAGCAGCTCGCAGTCACCGGAGCAGTCCACGGCGGGATATGCGAGCCCGCAGTCACCTGAGGAGGCTGCGTAGACCCTGGCTACTGCGCCGGGGGGAGGATGTTAAGGACAGCGGCCTCGTAACGAAAAACATGAGTGAATTTTAATGTGAACAATAAACGTGTAATTAAAACGGTACGTAAAACTAGAATAGTGAACACTCAGTGACTATATGTATAGATTTATATGGCATCAGTGTGGAAAAATAGTGTTAAAATGGTGTTTTATCAAGTGCGGGTTATTTTGATTATATATTTTTAACTAAAGCTAATTTTAACGTAGCTTCTTTTGATTTATATAAATAAACGTAGTACATAACGTGTAGTATAGCGCTTAAGGTTATATAATAAATGGTTAAGAAATTATTACGAAAACAGTGGTAAAAATGTACAACATTTCATATAAGTTGAACCTTAAAATGTAAATAACTTTTCTATAGAATAAGATGTTTAGTATATAAGGGTTTATATGTCTGGTTATGATAATAAAGTATTTCACACAACGCGTTTTGCTTCACCTGGCTCATGGAAAATGGGGAAAATTATGGAAAATAGCCGTATAGAGAGGTAAAAATGAAATGGAAGATCGGCCCGAAAGAGGCGTACGGGCGGGGCTCTCTATACGGCATTGCCATGAGCCAGGTAAGCAAATCGAGAAAGTGAAAAAACGTTCTCCTCAAATAAGTGTTTTATTATCGCCCCGGCTCTGCCCAAATCGGTGTAACCTTGCTATCTTCGAGTCTAATCTGAGCCGGCGGTTGAACCCCTGTGAATTTATACAGTCCTGTACAGTCAACGTGTATTAAGCATTCGTTTTCAGATAGTTCTTCTTTTATTTTCTTTACAGAAGCGTAATGATTCTTAATTCTTCCACAATGAGCCATAAAGGGCGTTATAGTTTTTAAAAACAATTTAATTACATCTTTAGGAGTGTCCACTTTGTTAACTTTTGCAATTGCATTAATATATTTTTCTTTATTGTTTTTAGTATAGCTTTTGGCTGCTTTCTCCCATACATAGTATGAAATGGTTTTTGAGTTGTCAAATCCTTGAAACTTAACATTTTATTACAACAAACCTCACATTTGCGTAGTAAACAGGCAACCGTAGTTTTTTCACAAGTCAAAGTATTTAAGACCTCTGTTATGGAATTTTCAAGAATAATCTTGTTGTTCTTCAGAGATGATATCACAAACTCCATATTAGCATGCGTTTTACACATGCACGTCTCACGGTTTTCGATTCTTGGCTTAATAACCCAAAATGGTCTCATTCTTGTAAAAGTAATATAGCTTATAGGTGGGTACCCATTCTCAAGATATTTTCGATGTAAATTTCTTAGAGAATCATTCCAATATCGTTTTTGCTTTCTCAAACCACCTCTTGTTATATAATCTTGCTTGCCCGGACATATTCGACTATTTTCATCATCTTCAAAGAAGTTTTTCACAATATTGCGTAGTCTTTTTTGTTTAGGACTGATTGTTTTAGGACTTACCATACGTTTGCTACACCCAACCTTTTTTGGACTTATCTTCATCTTTTTTTCCAACCTCTCAAGTCTTTTTCTATACAAAAACTTTTGTTGTTGTTCCTTCAGAAGAGCTTTCTTAAGTAATCTTATTTGGGACTTTTTCTGTTCTCGGTATTTTCTAAGTTGGTCGTTCAGTTCTCGTTTAAAGATGCTAGTGCTTGTAGAAATATCTGACTGTGGACTGTTTCGCCCAGACATAGAACTGGGAGAGTGTATGCAGCTTATGTTGGGACTTATAAATGGAGAAGCGGGTATGCTTCTTTGGATAGCATCGATGGATAATGTTTCTTTAATCGGAGCAGCAGGAGCAGCTTCAACGGTAAAAGTAAGACTTTTGTTATGGGATCGCAAAACTCGAGGTGAATTTGAAATTGGCTGATGTGTTTGCTGTGACGTTGTTTCGATGGGTAAATTATGTAGTGGAATGTAGCTGGACAGTATTGAAGGTGAACCTCTTCGTTTTTTTCTTTCACAGTACGCTTTGAAGTTAATATAATTTCGTCTCTGTTTCAGTCTACGGGCTCGAGGTGGTAATTCGGACAACGGTACAATTTTGCCTTCAGCTTTCTTTCTGTGGTATCTTTCGCGTTCTTTTCTTCTCAGTTCTTCAAGCTTGAGAGGATCTTTTCTGATGTTTTCTTTTCTCTTTCTTCCTGACTCTCTCTTTTTTTGTAACTGCTCTGCTCTAGTTTGTTTAGTTTTTTTTCTTCGGCTTCCTGTAACAGAATACCTTCTTAATTTGAAAATATCTATCTACAGGATAAAAAATAGTGTTATGTAGGGTCCCTTATAGAGTTTACTGTGAAAGTATCAGCATTTTTTGTGATTTGTATGGGCAAGCCCCTTAGCATTATGAGTTTGCTCACATAAAAGTAAAAAAAAATTACTCTTTCAGCGCTGTTATTTCGAATAGGTATAGTTAATAGCCAAAGTAGAAAAGGGACACAATTGTAATGCGACCTATGTCCCAATATCTTCCTAAATATTTTTTATACAGTATGTACTAAAGAAACCATATAAATATCCAATTTTAGGAGAAAAGAACAAATATCAAAGATAATAAATTAACTTCATAAGATACGTGCGAGCGCGCTCAATTAGTTCAAAATTCAATGCAGTTAAAAAATCAATATTATAGACAGGAAAGTACGTAGTAAAATTACGAGGCAAGGGAAAAGAGGGCACAAGGCGGTACATTGTGCTATTATCATAACGCACCCTTAGTAATATAAAGGCTTAAAACAAAAAAGTAGTTTTTTGGGAATTCGTGTTTAAAGATTCAGAATTGTTAAATTCCAGCTTATTTTTCTAATAAAATGATTAGTATTTTATTTATAACTGTGATTTTCTTCAGATTTATTCTTCGATACCTATACTATAAGTAGCCATCAATAAAAATAAATAAAATTATGAAATTCTATAAATTTTAATTATTTGAAAAAACACTTTCAAGTTAGGCCCATATAGTACAAAAAAATATAACAGTAATGTAGACCTATTTAAGTTTGATCCAGCATATTATTAAAAGGCGTGTCACTTTTTAGTTTTTAATCATAGTTGGTACTCTATATTATAAAACAAAACTGCAAGTATGAACTAATTGTTTCCATTTAAAAAATAAAACATCAGGTAAATCGAAAATAATACTTTAATAATCAGTCAAAATTAAAAAGGTAAGTAACATACCTACAATATCTCCAAAATTTTAATTTTTAATCTAATGTTTATATGTGATAAACATTAGATAGGTGAACATTGCAATAAAGTTATAAACTCAAAAAATATTTATTCTCAACAATAAAAAATAAGTATCAAAAGCTTTCTTTAACTCAACAAAAGTTATAAGAAGTTAGAAGATATATTTTTCAGAAAAATATCCATAAAAAAATATTCATTCTACAAAATAAGCAAAAACATAACAGGTAATACTTTTACAATATAATCAGTCTAATCTTAACCAAATTATCTCTAAAATAAAACAAGTTTATCTCTAAAATAATCATAAAATTAAGACAACATGACATTATAATAAGAAGCATAGTATGGATCTATCAATTGTTTATCAATAAGATCCTTGAGATCATTCTTTTTAGCAGTACTAAGCTGAAGTGGCTCTAAGTATGCCTTTTGTATGGTTATTTCCTCAATATCTGGCAACCTTTTCCTCTTGTTACGAACATTAACTTTCTTAAAATCATCCCTGTATGAACACTTGTAATAAAATGAAAAGGGGTCATCTTTGGTAAATTTCAGTGCTTTAATGCTATTCCATACTACATTATTTTTCTGTTCATCGGTATTAAAATTATAGCCCCATTTTTCTTGCAATTTCTGAAGATCATAAAAAAACTAGGGGTTAAACTGTGAACTTTAAATGGAATACCAGTTTTCCATGCTCTTTTGATTGCTGATATGTACTGAAGAGGCGAGTAAATTGGTCCAGTTTTTAAATCTCTTGTTATCTGCTTTTGAATCAAACTATGTACATTATCAGCTTCATTTTGCGTGTGACCTTTTATGAGATATTTGTGAGTTACTGATGATAAATTATTTATATTGGCAACAGCATATAAGTATAAACAAGTGAGATATTTATTTTTGTTTTGGCCACAACAGTTATCAGATATGAATGTTATATTTATTTCCCTCTCCCCAGCTTCTTCACACACCATCTGTAAATAATTGAAAACACAGCTACCTATCTTCGTAGCGCCTCTTTTAGTTTTGAATCTCATCCCAAAAATAACAATGAACAGTTTCATAGCTTTTAGAGATATCCATTGTTGACTCATTATCCTCGTGAATTTTACTTAATTCAGTAATAGTGAAATTATAACTATTAATAGCATACACAAATATTGCACTCATTAATGTTCTTTCTATCTTTCTTTTTTCTTCTCTGCTTAATTCCTTTTCTTCTAAATGGGTATTATATTTATCTCTCAGTTGCTGCTTTTGTGGTTCAGTAGAATTGTGGAACTGTAGACAAAGATCGCATTGATCTTTTTTGGGCTGATAAAAGCCTAAATTAAATGTTGTATTAAATATTTCATAAAATGTGTGATAGAGTCCAGCAGGGCGAGACCTGTCCTTTTGCAAAACTTCGAAATCTCTAAAGAGCTCTGCAATGCTTTTGCCACTACTAATGTACTCTCTAGACGTAGATGCTCTTAGGTAGTGTGACTCAATGCGAGGTATGGAGTTGATAAAGTTGATGATGTCATTAATAAGCTCATCATTTGCAGTTTTGTGATTTTTGTGTTTGCCGCGTTTATCATCCTTTATGAAACCTCCAGTGTTTCTGCTGTCAATTTTGGTTCGGTTCGGATCATCTTATGTGAAATATCTAGCGTATTAATAAAAAACGTTTTACATACCCTTAATTTTTCATCGTCCACTGTAAAATAGAATGCATGGTTTGGATTACGTGGGTTCTCAGCATTCGTATACTTGTACTTAGGTGTAATCTTTGTACTATTAGATAAAATATACATTCTTTGTAACTGTCTATCTCCTAATGCCCAGAATGAATTAAAGATGTCCAACCTCTTAGCATCATTTATTCGATCAGAGCATTTTAGTCTACAGTTTTGGGCACAAGGTTTAATACTACGTGCAGGGACCAATTTCTTCGAATGTACAGCTACATAACTTTGACCCAAGTTTCGTTTAATTTTTTGCGCATTTTGCATCCATTTATTCTTATCTGCTTTACGTTTTCTTTTCTTGGTTTGTAAGAATTTATATCTGCTGGGCTCGGTGAACGTTGAAGGTTTTGATTTCGATTATAAGTGGGATAGTTATCAACTGAGGTCTACGTCACTTTCTCCCGAATGAAGTGAAGAAATAGAGTAATTACGAACCGCTGTTCGGGGTCTAACTGATGGCGACTCGTTGCAAATTGGTGTCATTAAGGATGGTGAAACATTGGCTCTCGAAGTACTAGGCTGTGGTTCGGCGTTTTCATCTAAAGATGGTCGCTGATCGTCAGAAGAGCTTCTACTAGAATTACTGCTAGATCTAGAACTTCCAGAGCTACTAGAGCTGGATGAACTTGAGCTGGACGAACTTGAGCTAGAAGAACGACGGCTCGTGATGGGTTTCTTAGGAGAGGTCTTATTACTATTTCCTATTACTTCGTCACTTCCTACAGCAGGAGTAACCCTATACTGTGATGGTATTTTCTCTTCAGAACTATCAAAACCAATTAGTTGCTGCTGAGTAACAGCAGTTGTATTTTTTTCTGGACTAGTAGAATCCAACGGTATGTTTTCTTTTTCTTCGTTACAAATAACCTACAAAAAAGATTGTAAATCACTAGGTATGATAAATGACTAATAAATAATAATAATTACGTTTTCTGTTGCTAAAGATCGATCATTCCCACTGCTGCTTTCCAATCTATGCTGACTTGGTGAATTTAGTAGTTGCATAATTTTTCGTGCCCGGGTATCCATTTTTCTAAAAATAATTTGAGTTATTTAACGTAAGTACTTAATATTAAGAATATTATTTAAATACCGTATTTATCTACTTAGGAAAACACTTGAAATGCACTACCTACCTATATATGGAATCGGTGTAACATTAAAAGTTATAATATTTATATAACGATCAGGAATTAAACCACCTATCTAGTAAAAATTATTTGGATTTCTGTAATTTACCTAAACTTTATTGTTTAACTGGCACTTTTTACAGGCCGAAGTAATAAAAATGTTGAATGTTTTCAGTAAATAAAGGCCTATCGTAAAATATGTCATCGTACATAAAACAATTTACCTACTATAATGAACCATTAAGATATAAACTCCTTCAATATTTTTATATTTTAACAATATAGCGATCTATTATGAATTAAACCCAAAAATATTAGTATATTTTTATAATATAACGGCACAACTACAAATTGTTCTATATAATACAAAATTATAAGGATAAAACTTACCTGTTTTATTGTCATAGAAGGGCACAAATACGAATTGCACAACGTTTGAACGGTCTGCCTTCGACAAGTATGGACACGTTACTGATTGCGACCTTAAAGCAGTAAGAACGGGAGACGAGCGGGGGGAGTGTGAGAGAGACACAAGTATAGTTACTGAGTCGTTAATGTGCTTTTTCTCTCTCTGTTAGCGGTAGCCGGTAGGTAATTTCATTTTGTGCCCTTAGCATTCAAAATCGAACATTTCAAAAATTTTGACTTGAGCCCTTATATTATTAAGGGTGCGATAATATTTCCACTCATATTCGATTTTATAGTAATTACATTAATATTTAATTCGATTTATCAATTGATTTTATAATTTTGGTATCATGAAGCAATGTTGGTGTTAGTAAATAAACATTTTTATTTGAATTTTCTAATTTTGGTGTAAGGAAGCAATTTTGGTGGGTCTAAAAATGCCACCAAAACCACCAAAATTGTCCAATCAAAATTGGAAATTGCGAGAAAAAAAATCTTAAAAAAAACTACGTGTACTAAAATAATAACATATTTACTAAACAATAAACAAACCAAAACTCAACCATTGCTCAAAGTAACAATAAAATATTACTGCCACAAGTATGATTATTTAAGTACACCAAAATTGCATAAAATCGGGAGTGTTGCAATGAAACGGTTTACTTACATTTTTGGTGGGAAACTGGTACGACACAGCACACAACCACCTCCTAAGCCGGTTAGCGCGTGACTAAATGAAGTGCATGACGTAATTTGTATGCTTTAGGAATCACTGGTGTTTTGTAGAAATATCGTTTTGTAAATGACACCAAAATTGGAAAATTCTCGGCGACAGACCTAAACTGTGCCTGTAAAACTATACTACAGTACTTAATATAATAAAATTGATATATTTTGAATGGTCAACTATTATAAAACGACTACATAAAAATTAAAATCTAATCCTACGTCTAGTTTTTAGTTAATCGATCTTGATATTGAGTGAAATAGGTCGGCGACAAGCCACCAAAGTTGGAAATCGCCTATATTTGCTTAATTTTCTTGGAAAATAATTATTATTTTTAAAATATAATGATAGGGCCATATTATAAACGTTGTGCTTTACGATTAAAACAAAAAATAAAAACAATATCTTTATAAAATTGCATAGTTTTCAGCCTTGCCGCGTAAAAAAGCGGTTTGGGAAATCCAGTCTACTGCAACATCACCTTTTAAAATAAAGTCCAGTGTTGAATCAGCAAGGAATACAAAAATCAGGAGACAATTATTGTTAACGAAAAAACTGGAAGTGTCATCTTTAAGCAGTTAATCACCATCAAAACATTCACAAATAAACACATCACCTTCCGTTCAGTCCCTGTGCACAATGACGTCTACAAGCAGCAATCAAGAAACTCAATCTGAATTGGCGAAAATAAAGATGAAAGTCGAAGCAGAGACTCTGCGTCAAAAGTCAATTGAAAATACTGTACAACAAATCAAGAGTAATCCAAGATATTGCTTAGGTATTTCAAAGGATTGTTACTTTTTAATTAACATTATAAAAAATATACAGTCCTTCCTGAAGAACACATATTGTTGTGCTTAAAAAAAATAAGACTTAATACACCATTTTCTGAACTTGGAGAACAATTTGGCATGTCACTATCTTATGTTAGTAAAGTATTTAATAAATCTGTAATTATTATTGCAAGTGTAACATCCATTTATTATTAAATCAAATAAACAATTGGTAAAACAAAACCTACCAATGGCTTTTAGACATAAGTACCATAATATCTATTGCATTATTGACTGTCTCGAAATAGAAATACAAAAACCATCAAAATCCATCCAGGCTTTAACTTGGTCAGAATATAAAAAAGCAAACACTGCCAAATGCTTAATCAGTAGCACCCCTGATGGTATAATTAATTATATCTCACCTGGATACAGTGGCAGAATCACTGATGTCATGTTAGTACAGGACTGCAACTTTCTAGATTGTTTAGAACCTGGTGTGTCTATACTTGCAGATAGAGGATTTAAACATATAGAAGAACTCTTATTGCAAAATGGAATTAATTTAGTAATGCCGTATCCACACATGCCGGGCGGCTCGGCCGGCCGCCGGCTAACCGCCCGGCACTTACCTACCTGCGGCACGCGCGGCTTATGATTGCCGGCCGCGGCAGTTTACTTGCGGCTTCTATACGGAGTGGTAGTGTTGTGACAAAGAAAATATTTCGTATTTATATTAAACATAATTTCGTTTATTTATCGAAATGACAGAATTTAACTGGGATGATAGTGCCGTACTTTTATTAATAGAAAAGTATCATGAAAATGAATTATTGTGGAACCCAAGGCATATGGAATTCAAGAATCGCAACAAAAGAAATGATGCTATTAGGGATATTGCTTCTGTGTTTAACATAGCATCATCAGAAATCGAGAGAAAACTGAAGAATTTATCCAGCCATTATTTTCGAGAAAAACGCAAATATGAAGAATCTAAAAGGAGTGGATCTGGACGGGAGGATGTCCAATTGCCGAAATGGTTTGCTTTTGCGTGATCATTTCTTAATGACAAGAATACACCGGTACCGACACTGAACAGTCACACACTAAGGCCGGTATAAATAGTCAGTACTTAAGATGCGACTCGGTCTCAAGACGCGGTTCGGCTCTGTGATTGGTCCAAATTTTGACAGCCAACCAATCACAGAGCCTGAACCGTGTCTTGAGACCGGGTCGCATCTTAAGTACTGACTATTTATACAGGCCTTAGTGTAAGTAGATACCCATCAAATTCTTATAATTAAGTCTACTTAATTATAAGAATTTGATGGGTATCTACTAATATTATGTAGATGGGTAATTTGATGGGTAGTTGGTCGCTTATTGGTCAAAATTCGACCATGACCGATTCATTGCGGCGCACATTTTTTAAAACTTTTAGTAGTGGTGGCATACAATTTTCTCATGACACGTTAGCCGTGTCACACGCCATAGAAGTTGGATATGTCTCGCCATAGATGTTGCAAACCTTTTGTAGGTTTCAAAGTTAGAAAAATGACAACCCCGTACTTTTTTTCAATTCACAGAATATTCAGAAACGAAGCCTATAGGATTGTTTTACGTGGAAAATTAAGATGGTTTTGTTCAGAGTAGAACCTTCTTAAGTGTAATTTGAGGGAGATACAATGGTTTTCTAAATGACACGGCTCCCTTGTCATACGCCAAACGTTAAAAAAATATATGACACGGCTGCCGTTAAATCGGTTAATTTAAAATATTTCATTACTATTATTATGCGGCTGACTATATATATATATATATATATATATATATATATATATAATATTAAAGACAAATCTATTCTTAATTTGACCATAGACTTTAACAATTAACTAAATTGTAGTGTAATGTTTTTTGTTGATTACAGTAACAATAATGAAAGGTACATTTATTCAAATACACAACATAAACATTACAACAATATAGGTACTCCGTTCACAGATATTATACCTTCACGTTAAAGAAAAACACGTTTGTTATAAGGACAACAAACATGATTGTTTTCCTTTTTTTGCTCGATATCAATAACTACATTTACTTTAATAATAAATAATAAAATTAAAATAAGATGTTTATAACTCGAACATA
This sequence comes from Phengaris alcon alcon, assembly GCA_037179445.1. Lineage (NCBI taxonomy): Eukaryota > Metazoa > Arthropoda > Insecta > Lepidoptera > Lycaenidae > Phengaris > Phengaris alcon. The sequence goes on along the minus strand of JAYRCH010000639.1, from coordinate 246,265 downwards.
CTCTAGAGTGTATAGGCGTCATCAGTGGTGATTATATAGAATGTTTATAGGTTTGGTTTTTATTAAATATTTTCATACTGATTGGATATATTCAAAATATAATGTTGATGCTTATTGCTTGTTTACTATTATTTATAAAATTTCCTTTTTATTTTCAGTCTTCTCAAAATAATATCACTCCCCAGTCTACTTTACCTTCGACAAAGACTTCACGAAAGCGAAATAATATTGAGAGAGATCCTGAAGTAAATGAAGCTTTGCGTTTACTGAGGCAGATTACGTCTAATGCAAAGCAACGCGATGATGCTATATAGTAGCAAGTTGATGGATCATTACACGATGTGTAGTGTGTACAGTACAACATCAAATCCAGAATATTGTCTATGAAGCAGAAATGAGAATGGGTTCGATGAATTTATAAACCAATAAACCAATAATACTACTCAGCCTCTTCGTTGTCAAAATGTTCGTCTAGGATACTTCACAGACCAACCTACGTCAGCAATTTCACCATCGCCCTCAACTTCGCGCTCTTACTCTGTTCAATCAGACTATGAAATGCAAAATAGCCCAGATATCAACACAAGTGACAATCTGTTACAAGTCTTGGAAAATAATTTAAGAGAAAATAGTGTATTAGATTAAAATAAATGTTTATATTTTCGGTTAAATTATTTTAATAAAATATCAAAATAATTGATAAATGTTTCTGATTCCTAAATAAAACTGTTGCATATTGACAAAAGTAAGTGTCAATGTCATTTTTGACATTGACAGATGTCATGAAGTAAAGCTTATTTAGTTTGTTTATTTCAGTTGGCCAAAAGGCTATAAATAGTGTAGACGTATATTATTGTGTTAGGCATATACCTCATATGTAATACGTAGTCAGTGTTAAGCACCAATAAAGGAGAATATAAGAATTGTTGCTGTATTATTATCATCACCACTCAGACACACATCAGGACTTACAATCAAGAGGTCGAAGCCCGCTACAAAAACAATTATTTGAATAATCATATTTTATTTCTTTCAAACATTATATTTGATATTGCCAAGGAAGCTGACCTTGTTGCGATAGAAAATAACATTTTTTTTTATTTCTCCTTATAAAATTATGCAGATACACACAAGCCATCACGATAATTTTTGCTTTCTCATTTTGTAAACCAATGCGTGAATGCAAGACTCTGAATTTATTAGATAAAATGCCAAACGCGTCTTCTACAACCATGTGCCCGCGACTAATTCTATAATTAAAAACCCTCTCAGGTCTCAGGTGATCCTTTTGCATGGTATCCAGAAAATGGTTTTATTATATTTTGTGAGATGGGGTAAGCATCGTCACCGATGAAATAAAAAGGAACAGGTGTATTTCTCCCTTGTAATGGAATCGGTTGTGGCAGACTTAAAGTTCCATCTCGTATCATATTATACCTATAAAGTTGAATTTCGTAGAACTCCACCATCAGATATTCTGCCCTGACATCCAATGTCCACGCATAAAAAGTTATAATTGGCATCGACTAAAGCCAGCAAAACAATACTGAAATATTACTTATAATTAAAAAACTCAGAACCGCTATTAGTTGGACATAGTATACGTATATGTTACCCATCGAGGGCACCTACGCAATTAGGTACATTCCATTTCAGCATGAAACTCCGGGCCACTGACAGCCAGTCTCCCTGTGTATTCGGCATCTGTAACAAAAATGTTTGTGATATTCATTTGTGTAGTTTCAGGTACACATACATGGCATATCTGTGTGTATGTATGCAATTTGTTTTCTAATATAGGCGTTCAGTTTTTATCTAATGTGTTAAGGGTATTTGTACTTACCCTTACATAATTGGATAATGTAGATACCAAAGCATGACAAACATCTGGAATTAGTAAAGAAATAACTTGTGGAGACACTTTAAACAGTGTACCGAGTGAAAAATAAGAGTCTCCTGTAGCCAGGTATCTCAAAGTAATCGCTAGTCGATCGGTAGCTGACACAGCATTTCTCCGGCGGGTGTCAGTTTTTGATATCATGGGTCCAATTAAATTCAGTAATATTTCAAATTCTTCACTAGAGATCCTTAGAAAGGTGTTAAATTTCGAACGAATATTTCTTCGGTTTATGTCGTCCATTCTTAAATCTTCAAGTATCGGGGACACATTAGGCCTATTTCGTAGACTTGGTCTGACCCAATATCTTCGTTTCATTTTGCGGTTCTTTTTATGAATAATAAAGTACAACACTACACTTGCGATACTCGCAATCATATTATAGTCCAACATCTTCCAATCCTACGTATACTAACTTCGACGATACGCACAACACTACTGCGAAAATTACAACTGCATCTGCAAGCCGCCGGTAAAGCCGGCGGCAAACCCGGCGGTATAAGCCGGCGGCATGTGTGGATACGGCATGCAAGTAACTCTTAATAGTCAAAACAAGAAGTAACCAAAACAAAACAAATATCAAATTAAGAATACACATCGAGAGAGTTATAAGACGTTTGCGTGAATTTTCTATGCTGAAACCTCATTCTGTAGTAAATATCAAATTGATAAAATATTTGGACGAATGTGTTATTATTGCATGTGCACTAATTAATCAACAGGATAGTATAATTAAAAATAAATTATTTCTTAATTATGAGTTTTATTTGATACAATTATAAATTAAAGGATAAACATTTTTCTTCCAATATGACTAATTCACAGAGTAAATTTTTTACAAACAGAATCATATTCTAGACAAACAATAGTTATTTTCTTAGTCTCTTCCAAGTCCCATGATGCCAAACAGCATAAACACTTTTTCAACTTAGTTAAGTGCATTTGCAGTTGCACTTGTGTGAATTACTTAGCGGTAATTTGGTTTTTTGAAAAATATTTTTTTTAACTTTTTTCATTTATTGGGCATTTTATTTCAATGATTGTATCACCATTTAAAATTCCGTCTGGTGATGCTGCTATCATAGGATATTCTTGACTTATGAACAGACCACACAGAAATATCCCCAAGTTGGCGTTTTAATTCTCCTTTAACATGGTCTTCTAATACTCTGCCCCTTTTCATAGCCATGTTGTCCGGGACCTTTGCACCCATTAGTGTTGCAATCAATGAGCCATCTGCTGTTTTGCAACGAGTTATACATAAGCTTTAGATGCTGTAATTCTGGCATATCGGAGCTCATGCCACGCTGGGCTTTTGTGCTGCTCACGTGTTTGTCTTTCAACTTGAGCAATATTTTTTTCTGTAAACACTGGACGAATTTGGTATATAAACTCATCACAATCAGCTTTAGATCGAGAACACAAATAGTGCAATGAGAGCAATTGAACCACATCTTCTTCGTAATAATTATCTTGGTGTTTTAATATTTGTCAATTTTGTAATTTTCTTTTTTTACTTTCTTGTAAAAAGTCGCAAAATACTTTATCATCTTGACTATCTAAGACACTGTTATTATTACCCATCTCCTTAATTTTTATGTACTTTAGACTGCTACCCACTTTGGATAAGTTGGATTTCTTTGGATAATTTGGATTTCTTCCAATAGCATTTGGTTGCAGTACATGGTAGCTCCTCACTTATTCTGTGAGTCCACGTTAAAAAAGCCACTGCATGTTTACAGCATTCATTAAGAGGCAGGGCAGTCAGCACACTGAACACTTTGTACTGCTCCTTCCATTTCATTGATCACCATGGAAACTGTGTATGGCTGCTGACGAACTTTGTGTTCGGGACAAATTTTACATATTACCATACACAAATTTGCCTCCCTCTTTAGTTGGACATATCCTATAGCATCATCACCATATGATTGTCGCGAAGATCTGAAATTAAAACATTTAACCTTTAAATAATTTAAGATGAAAGATCACTACCTATGTATCAACTTGGCGGATGACGTTTCGTCCTAAGAATCTGATGTACAATATCGAGAAAGATCTTGCTCGATCAGTTTCTAATAAACATTTTCCTTTGCATTAGGACGCCTCAAAATATTTAAACACAGGAAGTTACTTCAACGACTGCAGACAAGTGTTTCGCGTGCGCACCATAGATGATAAGTAGTACTACTGAAGGTGCGCACGATTAAACGGCGCTGTTTATTAGATTTTCATCTTATGCCTGGTCGAGCGCTAACTTGTTCGATAGTACATACATTAGATTTTAGAAATAAATTATTAAGATAGGTTTCATTTCGATACTTTAGATGGTTTAGACATAATGAAAGTGAGAAAGCGAAGGCGCGAACGTCTAATTCCTAATAACAATTGACATTTGACATATTATGAGTATTATGACGTCACACGATGAATACTGATGGCTGCAAAGATATTTTACTACAAGATAGTGTGATAGCGTGACCACTACAGTCTTTCTCGCTTCAACCCTGCTGTGTTGCTAACTTAAAAATCTTACCCTAAGTCTCGGGTAATTTCTACCGATAATTCAAAAGAAGTTCATGAAATTTTAATAATGAATTATTCAATTAATTGTTGGAACAAGATTAAAAATATTGCATGTCTCGTGATGATCGAGACGCTTTTTGTTAGAGTTGACTAAGATATAAAAAGTTTATGGTGTTGATAATTGACGTAACCTCGTCGTGTTGTGATCTAAGGCAAAAGTTAGACGTTCAGAAAATACTATGATCCATAAGTATTTATAAAATACTGTGGTGTTTACTAATCGCGTAACGAGGGATCTCCACGGCGCAGTAAATACCCTGGAGTTCAAGCGGATAAGTGACCCTAATATGAAGGAATGTAAAACAAAACTCATTAATCAAATTCACACACTTTAATTTCTACAGACAACATATCAAATTACTATTGTCCTTTGAACAAAATCAACTTAGAATATTGATGTCGTACTTAAATATCCTTGGATGGCTGCCTATTTCGTAACACAGATAAAAAAAAAACTATAGTAAAATATATAATATAATAGTATAAAATATATTTTTCAAAAATAAAAATATTCACAATTTATTTTCTTGCAAAAAAGTAATTGTTTAATTATTGTTATCTTATAAACTACCATTTAAAACACATCTAATATTTTTCCGTGACAACAGTCAAGTATCTAATTAGTAAGATATTTTTGTCCCTCTACCGAATTAAATTAAATTTTAGAAGACAAAAACTGTTCTGCTAGGTACTATAGCTATTGTATTAGGTTAGGCTACATGGTGTCGCGGACTTTTCTGTAGATATAAGTATGTTTTTTAATGTTGTTGAACAGAATCTGCCTGCTGAATGAAACTGCAGAGTACCTAACACATATAGTAGACACACATTCCAACCTTTGAACTAATCCCGTACAATAGCTATCGATGCTTCGATAACGTGATGCAGTCGAAATTACGTGGATGTCAATCAAATTGTACTAGCTAGTTTTTTGTGTTTTTTATTTTACACAAATTTTATTTTGCTGTTCATAATTTTTATAAATTATATTGGCCAATGTTTCAAAAACTGTATGTTTCTGATGTATGCAGATGATTTAAAGATATACTTGGGAATTAAATCCATCTCAGATTGTGTTATGTTACAGGAAGATCTTGATAGGCTCTCTACATACTGTTGCCCTAATAAGTTACAACTAAATATATCCAAGTGTAGTACAATAACGTTTACAAAGAAAAAAAATGTAATAAAACAAATCTACAACCTTCTTGGCTCACCATTAAATAGTGTAGTAAGTGTCCGTGACTTGGCAGTTATTTTCGATTCTAAATTGCATTTTGATGAGCATATAAACAAAATAACTAACAATTCCTTTAAAATGTATGGTTTTGTTATGAGAAATACTACAGACTTTAAAATCTCTCTAACATATATTCACCTATTTGCTAGCCTAATCAGGCCACAACTAGAATATGCTTCTCAAGTATGGAATCCCATCTACAATACTTATATTGATGAAATAGAGCGTGTTCAGAACCGATATTTGAGCTCTGTTTCCTTTAGATGTTCACAAGGTTATAGGAGATCATATACTGATAATGTCAAAGCGTACAATTTAATAACTCTTGAGGCTAGACGTAGGCTTCTTTGTGTTATGGCTTTGCATAGTTTGTGTAATGCAAGATTTGACTGTCCTCCACTTCTGAGTCAATTGTCTTTCCTGGCGCCAAGTAGGCCTCATCGAGCTATTCGTAAATACCCACTTTTTGCTTGTACGTTACCACACTAATGCTGGTAAACGTGCCCCGCTACATCGTATGGTACAAACCTATAATGATAAATTTATAGGGGTGGACATTTTCGCCGACTCGGCCAATATTTTCAAAAATTCAATTAATAAAGTTATAAAATCTAAATCTTAGACTTTTCTAAATTGCCCAAAGAAGGTAAATTTAATACTTGTAAAGGCAGGAAATGCATAATGCAAGTATCCTAATATTTGCATTGTGTATTTCTGGTCTTTAAGGGTTGCTATAATGCATTGGTTTATCGAGTCACTGTGTTGCCTATACTGTGATGATGATCATATATAAGTATTCTTAATTCTTAATTTTTAAACATGTAAAAGTTACTCTGTTATTTTGTATACTCTTTAAATTGCCTTAAAAAACATATGTTGACTTTGTTTATAAAACATGTAAACGCTGCTCTCTTATAACCGTGCAATTAATTTATCTCTCACAGTGTAACTTATCTCAGTACTCAACGCATATACTACAAGCGCATACACTACGTAGGCATCCTAGTAGTTTGAAACTGATCCCAAGACTTCGGTCGTAGGGCTAGGGTGCTTATATATACACATATGGACGCATACACACATATACTTATGCTGTGTGATGTAACCTTTTGAGCCTTGAGGTAGCCTTTGAGGTTACTCTCCTAATTCCTATGTGCAAGATTTTATTTTATTTTATTTTGCTTTTTTATGTAAGCACTTTCCAAAATTATTATGATTCCTGTTAAAAGAAATTAGCTGATTTGTATCTGATAATGTAACTTACTTATAATATGTGGATAATGATGTGGATGTCACATTTGTTATTAAAATGTAACTGTATAGGGTCATTCATAGATAATGACTTTTTTTGTTAAACATGTAAACACTATTCTGTTATAATTTCATGCAATTAATTTATATCTCACAATTTAACTTATCTCAGTACTCACCGCACATACCACAAGCGCATTACACCACACAGGCACCCTAGTAGTTTGATACTGATCCCAAGACTTCGGTCGTAGGGCTAGGGTGCTTATACACATATACACACACGGATGCACACACACACACGCACAGATACACACACACAGATACACACACACACAGATACACACACACACACACACACACACATATGCTGTGTGATGTAATTGTAGCCTTTTGAGATTACCTTTCTAATTCATATGTGCAAGATTTTATTTTATTTTGTTTCTTTATTTTAGCATTTTCCAGAATTATTGTGATTACTGTTAAAAGCAATTGGCTGATTTGTATCTGATAATGTTACTTAATACTTACTAGTTTCATACTCATTTCGAGTAAACAAAGATATGTAATATGTGGATAACGATGTGGGTGTCACATCTACTAATATGTAACTAAATACTATTTTTTAAGACTTTATATTTCTGTGATCACTGTTGGTTATCCCCAATAAAGAAAAAAAAAATAAAAAAAAAACCGTAGCTAAGCCTAAATATGACGTAAATTAATTTAAATATAAACGACAAAAGCGCCATACTCACAGTCTTCTTCTTCTTCTTCTTTTGGCATAGCCTTCCCTGTATTAGGAGTTGCCAACGTCAGAGTGATGCAGCAGATGTTTTTTTTTTTATTTATTTATATATGGCATCGGCTTATAACCATTTGCCAGTGTCAATTTAAAAAGGCGGGAAATAGAACTTTCGTTTCAATTTTCAACACCGTATTCCTATATCGTCAAGTCTAAAGTCTAGTCAAAGTCCAAATATATAGTCAGTACAGTCTATGAGTCATGTCAGTCGATTCAGTAGAGTGGTAGAAGTTTTACTGAAAGTTCCTAGGGAGTTTTGGCGGGAAACACAAAATAGCACGTTTTTAGAAGTTGTACCACTTGCCCACACTTGTGCACGATAACGAATATTTAATGGTTAATGTTCTACCAATATTACACGTTAAAAACCGAAATAACACAAATCTATGAAGTTTTACAAATTCCACAACATCACCCATTGAACTTCCCGGCAAAACTCCTATAACTCCAGCAGATGTTCACTGATGGCGTACAGTGCAGGGATTGGCTCATGCAATGACTTCATGGGTACCTCATGCAGATGCAAGTTATAATTACTAGTATAAAAACAGAATAGCAAAGCCAATGTTTCGTAGCCTTTTTTATTATTATTAAGCCTTACATAATATACAGAACATGTATAAATAAAATAAAAATGAATGAAAATTGGACTTTAATTTAATATACATAATCAAAGTTTTATGTGATTTGAAGCTATAAATGAACATAGAGTGTCTACAAATGGAGCAAAGACGTAGGATAAAATAGTCTTAATATTAATGGGTCGAGGAATGTGTGTAGGAAGGAAGTCATATAATGAAAGATTTATAGGACAGTTAAAGAAGATATGATCAGGGGAGCCCTCATTTAAGCCACACTCGCACAATAAGCTATCCTTGACTCTTATTTTGGCCAAAAATACATTATTACACGAATGTCCAAGGCGAAGTCGACAAATAGTAGAACAAACAGATTTGCTAGCTTTAGAGTACTTAAAAAACCAGGGCCTACTAGGTATAGATCCTTGTATTTCGACATAAAATTGTCCCTTAGTTCTACTCGAATCGGTCCAAATATTATTCCACTCAGAGGTCATATGTGTCTTAGCCAGAGATAGAAGATCTTGGCAATAAACTTTAAAATTACTTAAACCACCAGACTTAGAAGCCTCTATAGCATAAAGGTCTACACATTCGTTTCCTGTAATGCCACTATGCCCGGGGATCCAGGCAAGTACAACCTGAATGTTACTGCAATAACATTTAAATAACATCTCTCTAATTTTAATAATTAAAGGGGATTTAAATTTGCACCGATACTCACAGTCCCGCCAGCAAATCCAACACCAGTACTAACAGCGTAATTGGTATCAAAAGTGTCAAATATTAATCATTTTTGCCTACGTTCCCACCCACCAGCGTTTTTTTGTGATCGCGACGGAAAAAAACTGCACTATAAATAGAATTCTGCGCTAATACAATAGAGCTCAAAATCGAAGTATCACGTGACAAATGTCAGATTTGGCAGCTGTTCACGATTTTCAGCTCTATTGTAATATGCGCACAGTTCTTTTTACAGTGCAGTTTTTTCTGTCGCGACCACAGAAAGACGCTCGTAGGAACGTAGCCTACGAGTCCACGGCCTTGGATTTGCAGGCTGGACCGTGAGTAAAGCGCTTCAGCCCGCAAATCCAATACCGCGGCCTTGAAGTGGACTTGTAGGAAAAAAATATAAGTGATTGACACTAAGGACGGCCATTAGTACCGGTGCTGGGTTTACAGGTTACTAATAGTCATTAAAGATTTTGTGTTTCTCTCCAAAAATCCCTAGGAACTTCCAGTAAAGTTTCTACCACTACTGAATCGAATGACTTGACTCATTGACTGCACTGACTATTTATTTGGACTTTGACTAGACTTTACACTTGACGATTTAGGAATACGGTGTTGAAAATTAAAACGAAAATTCTATTTCCCGCCTTTTCAACTTGACAATGGCAAATGGTTTTAAGCTGACGTCGTATATTAAAAAAAGGAAAAGATTTTGTGTTTCCCTCCAAACTCCCTCGAAACTTTCAGTAAAGCTTCTACCACTTTACTGAATTAGAAATCTGTAGGTACTGTGAGTAAAGAATTACGCGTAATATAGCACGACCGCGTACTGAAGCAGTTCCTATCTATTGGCTATTACCCGATAGAATATAGCATGACGCATGGCATGCTCCCCCATGCTCTACGATCGGCGCGGCCGGCCGTGTTTTGATAGTGCTCGGTTTCCGTCAGATAATATCGTAAAGGTTCGAGTACAAGCGGAAAGTCTGGTCCGCCGGGCGGGATTCTGTCTCTGTCACACCGATTTGTTCCCGAGATACGTAAAATATACCTTGCCAAAAATGTCGCGTTTCGGGCTAAAATTACCTCGCGTAATTTTATAAAGTTGCTGTTGTTATTTAATTAAATATAATATGGCGTCGGACGCGATAATCGAATAAACTTTTTACTTAACGAGCGTATCGAGAATGTGCGAGTGTGAGTCACCATTCAGCCAAACCACTCGGTTTGCGTTTACTCACCGTGAATGGCGAGCATTTGTTTCGTCGAGTGAATAACCAACCATTTTCAGAAGTTCATAATTCTTGAGTGATTTTAATCACACCAGAATTACGTAACCAAAGGAGTCTGAAGTGTTTTGAACTTATACGGATTACTATCAAACAAAACATTCTTGTTTGTTTTTTCTCAATCGCGTCTGTCTTAGGAATCTTAAGATTATTCAGTGATAATGAAGACGAGTGCATCACAATTTAAATTAATGGTGTCGTTTATGGAGAAGTAAGTACAAAATCAAATAGGTCAGTTATCAGAAATACACAAGGGGGTCTCCCATACAACAAACATGTTTGTTTGTCGTTTTGTACGGAACCCTTCGTGCGCGAGTCCAACTCACACTTGGCCGGTTTATTTAAAGCATATTTAGGGTACTGTCATCAAAATACCGGAATGTCAATCAGCGACGTTTTTGTATTGTATGTATGTCTTTCAAAATTTGTGTTATTTCGGTTTTTAATGTGTAATATTGGTAGAATAAACTATTAGATATTCGTGGATGTGCACAAGTGTGGGCAAGTGGTACAACTACAAAAAGCGTGCTATTTTGTGTTTTCTCCAGAACTCCTTAGGAACTTTCAGTAAAGCTTCTACCACTTTACTGAATCGACTGACTTGACTCATTGACTGCACTGACTATTTAATTTATAATTTATTATTCTTTATTTCTTTCTAATTTGAATTTGTGGACTTGACGATTTAGAAATACGGTGTTGAAAATTTTAACGAAAACTATTTCCCGCCTTTTTAACTTGACACTAGTAAATGGTTATAAGCCGACGCCATTTATTAAAAAAAAAAAAAGAAAATGACATTTGTGTGAACTGTCATCCAGGAGTTTTGCCGGGGAGTCGAATGGGTGACGTTGTGAATTTGTAATATTTCATAAATTTGTGTTATCTCGGTTCTTAATGTGCATTATTGGTAGAATATTAACCATTAAATATTCGTTATCGTGCACAAGTGTGGGCAAGTGGTACAACTTCTAAAAACGTGCTATTTTGTGTTTCCCGCCAAAACTCCCTAGGAACTTTCAGTAAAGAGTCTACCACTTTACTGAATTGACTGACATGACTCATTGACTGTACTGACTAGTTATTTGGACTTTGACTAGACTTTAGACTTGACGATATATGAATACAGTGTTGAAAATTGAAACGAAAGTTCTATTTCCCGTCTTTTTTACTTGACACTAGCAAATGGTTTTAAGATAAGCCGACGCCATATATTAAAAAAAAAAACTGTCATCCAGTTTACGGGTGACAGTTCCTCGTAAAGCAATGTTTTTATGTCCTGACGTCTGTGTTTTGAGACGTTGTGTTAAAACTTTTATGTAGGTGATCAACAAATAAACTAACAATTATTAAGATTAGGGCTTTTATGAATGTGTTATATTGATAAATCTAAAATAATATGTGGTGATATCAATAAATAATTGTGTTTTATCAAATAAAATTGACGGATGAACTGAGACGCTGACTGAGACTATTAAAACGCTTGCGTGTGCGCCACTATGTCGCAATCACGGATGTAAAAACACGAGTTGTAAGCGCCAGAGAAACGAGAATCGTATCATGCTTCTATAAATGGTGAGTTTTATTTTAGTCTCTTTGTAAATGTTCTTAATTTAGTACCTACTATGACTGTTTTGACTATATAAATTTCAAAACAAAAAACATGTTTTGTGCATAATATATGTAATCCCCAGTGTAACCAAACAATGACATAAATACATACAGTATTTACATCTGCTTACTTAATATATCAATTGATTTTATAACACTGACCCCAACTGTCATAATAAAGGTTACAATTTTGGACTGACCCTCAAATGCTGTAATACAATACAATACAAAATTGTATTGTATTACAGTAATTCCTACTATTCTTATAAATGTGAAAGTTTGTGAGGATGGATGGATCACGCATCCTAAAAAACGACATATAATGTTGATATTTAATTGCTTTAGAATTACCGACACACATATTAAGTACATGGTTCCTTTGGGATATTGTAGTTATGTGGGCGGAGCCACGGCCAACAGCTAGTATAAGATAATATTATCTATCAATGCTTTCACACCACATCAATCTGGCCCCGTGGTATGTTCTTGAAGAACTTGTGTTACGGGTACGACAACGGAATTATAAGGTTGTTCAAAAAGAAATTATTAATATTTTGGGCATACAATCTGCCACCACCAAAATTTACCAAATTTACCAAATGTAAAAGCATTTGGTAGAAAAGTAATAATTTGCATATAGATACAAATTTTAATTAAAATAACCTACTTATGTGATTACAATTTTTAATTGAAAAATTACATTTTCTTTAATAATCATACAAAAATAACAAATCATTCCCCACAGGGGTTATTTTTGTATGTGTAATTTTTGTATGTTATTTAGGTATGCTTTCAACAGCTGATTGTCAGTAAAGAATAAACTTTTGGTGTTGTATTTATGTAATATTGTAGGCAGTATCATCATACTAACAATTAATAAAATTTTGGAATAAAGGGGCCAGATTAAAACTAGCTTAAAAATATTTATAAAATAAGACAAAAATGTAAAAAAGAATCCTTTCTTGAGACTTAAATGTACTTTTTTATTATTTTTTTAAGCAAGTAACAAAATAAATAAAATTTGAAAAATATTATGAGGGATAAAATGATACCATTTTGATGTGTGTAGGTCATAAATAAAATTATTTATGTAGGTTTATTCAAAGTGAAGTAGTGGTTACAAATGCAAAGCTAATCATAGTGGGCATCACCTAAATATAACATAAACTGTAATTTACAGTGTGGTAAAATTCCAAAGTGTCACTAATAATAATAACTGATGCATATAATTTTATATTTTCTCTTTTTTTGATGCAGACAAATCAAATGTCAATTTTCATTACGTTAAACTATGGCGGCGCCTCTAGCGGAATAGTTTGGCAGTTTTATTCCTGATTGCTTGCAGCTTGGGGCCCCAACCCTTGGTGAGGGTTGCGACCTCCAAAAGGGTTGATAAAATTATGGCTTCTGTTCACTGTGTAGGTGACATTTAACTTGTTATCACACTATATACACTTATAGATTATATACATTAGAGTGTTCCGAAAAAACATTTTCCCTTCAAGTTCTATTGTCTCAATAGTGTCTCTTAGGTAATGGAGGTACGAAAATACTATCTCGGTACTTTTATGTGGAGAATTAAATTACCTACAATTCTTGTAGGAAATTTAATTTTTTGTTGTTTGTAAAGTTGTTTAAAAATTCAGATTTTTTTTTCGTAGTTTTACCACATAAAAAGGTAAAAAAATACTTTTACGTGTCATTTAAACGGGAAAATAGAAATTCATTAAATTTAGATATCAAGCTGCGCTTTGGAGGGATTTAAATACCTTAGAGAAGCTTTTGAGATGATAGGCAAAATATTATTTTTTTTGGACCACTCTAGTGTACATACTGTTACAAGTGTATGTGACTTACTCTATGAGAGTAAGAATTAAATGTGAATAGGCTAAAGGACTTATTTTCAATGTTTTCAAGTCAAAGTATCATTTAGTTTTTAAAAAGCTCATCCGTCTTGGAATTTGCTCTTACAAGTTGAATACTATTTGAATGCTACATAAAACATTATCATTTAAAAAATATTTTTTTTTGCATTAAGTAATTATTTAATTAAGTACCAATATATTTTACTAACAATTTAAATGTCAACTGGTTGTATAGCAGGCATAACCAACCTTTTCAAGATTGCGAGCAATTTTTGCGCACAAAGGACATCTCAAAACAAACTGTACATTATGCCAAATTTAAAAAGTAGCCTATGTCCTACCGCGTGGTATCAAATATTGTTATAAACGTTCGGCCGCCAGTCGAATATCGGGCGTACCTTTATAGACATAGGGTTGGTTGCCGTGTGTCGGCAAATTAGTATTTTTCGACAGACTGTCAAGGTGTTTGTAAACAAATTCGAGGTTTAAATTACAAAAGGGGCTTTAGCTTGGCACTTGTAGAAGAATTTAACATAAAATGATAGGTTAACAATGAATATCCGTCGTTTTGTAATTTTTTTTATATTTCTTACATTTCTATGGTGGTTATGCTGGAGTCTACCAGATTTTTCTATTCTCCAGATATAATAATAATAATCTTTTATTTGCCAGAGTGAATGTATAATTTGGTCTTATATAATAATATACATTTCAGGATCATGTCACTCAACTCAATTAATAGTATGCAAATGTCAATAATAAAATTTACAATAATTATTAATTTTCATTTATAAATTACATATTTTAATGTCAAAAAAAAGACAAAATACACAATTATAAGAAAATAAAACCAAAAGGAAGAATACGATATGTCTATGTCAAATATTTACCTTTTTTTTTTTAGAAATAAATAAGTATCCAGATAATATTCCTTTACGTCATAAAACATTTGTCTAAAAGCCATTCATTCAATTTTCTTTTAAAAGTTGTTAAGTTTATCAAAATCTTTTGGCAATTTATTAAATAATTTAATAGCCATAAAATAGGGACTCTTTTGACACGCTGTGTGATATACACTATTTGGGAATTAGAGTATGTCGTAACTCGTAATCGATGGCAATAGGTGGTATTTACGTTGTTTGGGTCGGCTGTGGGTCTTCCCACTACTTGTAAACTCGTTTGACCTGTCCATATCGCCCACCGGCCGAGATTTTGCATAACCAATGAAGTTTTAGTGCCGTTGCACACGTTCCGGTTGCCGACTATCCGGTATCGGTCCGGGAGACATTCAGCTTTTACACGGCCCGGTTTTGTTTCCAGTAGCGTTAACAGTCGACGTTGGTACAGTCAATTATATGAAATACTGACGAAATGCATTTTTTTCATTGTCGTCTATTTCTTCAAAATAATTTTTTAACCATTTTTAAAAAAGTATTCCTAGACCTCATTCCAAGATTTATTTGTTTCATTTATATCTTTGTATTTTGCGCAGCTTTTGTCTCATGAAACTGGCCTTTCCTCCACCAACGTTATTAACAGTTCAACATCTATTTCCATTATTTACCTAATTTTTACCATAAACAATAAATTAGTACAAGTTAACGTAATTAGTAGGTGTGTGTACAGTGCACACATCGCAGTTGTACTAAACGACTGACTGTCCTGCCGGTGCGTATGAAAGCGTGCTACGTGTTCCATACACCACTGAATCCGGCCGCCGGCTACCGGCTAACCGATACCCGGCGATCGGACGTAGTGCTGGACCTACGGACGGCGGCTACCCGGCGAGCACCCGGCGCCGGACCTGCCGAATAATTATGCCGGTACGTGTCAAAGCTATCGTATATCGCCATACACTACATGCGACCGACTACCCGGCACCGGCGCGGCGACCAGGACGTGCGCAACGGCACTTACTCTGTTTCAAACCAAATTAAGAGCGCGCAATCAAATTTGAGTAAGTCAAACTGTGAGCGGGAGTCGATATCAACTCACACATACGCAAAACTACACACATATGTGTGTGTTAGCGCTAGATTGAGCGTACAGTATTCGCACAAATAATTTTAATACTCTGATCCTAATCAATTTTAACATTTCAATACTTGTATAAAAATAAATCGTTTACAGTGGCGTGCACAGGATTATGACATTGGGTATGCGGCGAAGTACTCGGTCACAAAAAAATTTTCGTTTATAGATTTTTAGCATAGCTACAGCCAAGCGACGGATCTCTGAGTCGAAACCATGCCAACAGAGCAAGTCTTAGATGTACTACTATTCATGTACATCTTCTACGGCAACGCAGACAAAACAGCGATCGATCGTCGCGGCGGAAGAAATTCTAATAAGTAAAATAATAAGCATATTTTAAAATATTATAACTACTCACCAGTCAGTCAGCTTAAATTTTCACATATTCAAGGTTCCGGTTACTTGAGATTACTATATCCCTATGTAAATAAACGCAAGATTTCGGCCACCTCAAATATCTCATCCAAGTGAGTGAGGCCGCGGAATAGAAATTATTTAAATCTGAATATCCCGAATCAGTTTACACTGTACTAGAATTACTAAATAATATGCAAGGAAAACAATATAATTTAATCGTGTGTACACAACCACACAGCCAGTTATACGTTTCATAACTTTTAACATGAAATTTTCGAGTTACATTATTTTTTTGCTGGTTTAATTGTTGTAACTCGGGTACACACCTACCTTTAGACAGAATTTGAATCTTTTCACTGAATGACAATTGTGAGAACTTGTTATTTTTAATTTTTAATAAACACACATTATCAACGCAAACCTCACAATCAAATAACATTGAATATATAGAATATATATAAATATATAAATATATAGTAAGAAACTGTTAAATGTACACACTTTCAAATGTTAAAATGAAAAATCTTTTAAGAAAACTATAAATAAACAGGAGCGATTAAATTTTAAACAATGCTTATCACATGAAATATGCAATATGGCCCCCGCGAAACACAAAACGTTTCTTCTGTTTAAACAAATAAAACCTTACTAAACAAAAATGCATAATGCATAATTATTAGATTCGCGTCTATTATTTTTACTCGGATTATAGGCAACGAATAATTTCCGACAAGCCAGTTCGGCTGTTTTCGGAAGCGATTGGATAGCCGAACCGAAGCCGAGTGCCATCGCCTGCCGCTGGAGTTATCGCTATATAATCATGTCGATATTCATGGGTGTGTGCGTTTGCGAAGTATGAAAATTACACATACATGCGATGATTTGTCCTGCTGAACGCAACGGCATGAGATGAGTTGCTATTTATAAAATATTAGGCGTTTTTAAGTTATTATATTTTTTTAATTAATTTATTTACTATTAATTAATTATTAAAGTCATCTAAAACGTACGAACGTTTTATTAAAATATCTGTGAATGACAAGTAAAGCACTGCATTTCTGCCTATATGGAGCGCACGCCCCTGATCGTTTATGATATAAAATACAAATTATATATACTACAAACTAGTTATCGCCCGCGGCTCCGTCCGCGTTAATGTTGAACCGTTGGGAACGGGATGAAAGGTGTGAAAACAATTTCATGGTGATTGGTTCAGTAGATGAGACGTGAAGAAGTAACAAACAAACACATGAACAAACAAACTCACTTTCGCATTTACATTATTATTTAGGATTAGGAAGTTAGGATAAATAAATAATGAGGACAAAAAATTCACCTACTTGATTTTTTTTACTACAAGATGGTTCTTCTTATATGCATCGACCTGCTTTTTCTAGGGTCCACAAATTCTGACAAAAGGCATTATTCATAAAAATGTATTAATTTGTTTTTCATTTTTGATTCCCAGAATTTTTTGCCCCTAAATATATTTGCAATTTTTTGTGGGAAGTCGGGACCTGCATTAAGGCATTCATTTTTGTCACTGAAACAAAACATT
Organism: Phengaris alcon alcon; assembly: GCA_037179445.1. Taxonomy (NCBI): domain Eukaryota; kingdom Metazoa; phylum Arthropoda; class Insecta; order Lepidoptera; family Lycaenidae; genus Phengaris; species Phengaris alcon. Next base: position 228,462 of record JAYRCH010000639.1, on the reverse strand, counting down.
TTAAATGACATTATAATAATCATAAAGGTACAATTTACTTTTGATATATAATTGATATGACATTGAAAAAAAGTCAATGTTTACCTTAAGTATATGAAGTTGATCTTGAATTAGGAAATACCAATCATGGTTGGTATTAATAGAGCTTCCAAGCATCCAGCTTCCAAAATGTTATTTTCTTCTGCCTGATGATAGCTTCTTTAGGGTCCATGTTGCGAGCAGAATACGGACATTTGACTTACTATTTGACCCTTATTGTAAAGACCATCAGGAGATGCGCCTAAAAAAAAATGGTTTTTATCAATAAAAAGTCCACATTTTTCTATAATAATAGGCATTATCTTATACCTTGTTGCTGTAGTTGCTCTATAGCTGACTTTTCGTGACTTTTACCATATTTGATGGTTGGTACATTGTCCAAAGAATATGAATAAACGATTGACTTCACAAACGGTGCTGAACTAATATTATAGGCCTTCTCTTGCAAATCTAAATAAAAGAAGTACATTCGAAAAAAAAACTCATAGTTAATAGTTTTTGACTGAATGTATGTTAAATACCTTGCTAAAAGCTGTCAGAAAACATCTGCGAAGCTCTAACCACAACGCACTTTCAGCTTGTAGTACCGTGTCACGTTCTATATCATGTCGATATTTGACAGAGGCCTCCAAGTTCTTTAAAAAGGCGTCTTTGGCCGCCTCGTACTGCTCCGCAGTTAAATCCGGCTTTTGGCATTTCTCTCCATAGTCTTGGTTATTATTTTTGAAATATAATTTTTATTTTAGGACCGGAGGAGTGACTAAGTCGTTTGATGTTACGCTTACATCGACATAACTCGAGAATTTTGATTAACTTGTTTGGACTTTTATTAAAATTAGCTTTATACAAAGAGCACTGAGGTTTGCCAGTATGGAATGCCACAACTGCAGCGTAGCACCTGTTATAAAAGTTAAAAAATGATCAAACCACTGATATGCATAAATTAAAATAGACACAAAAATACTCTTCCATTTGAAGTGTTAGGTGGGAAGTCAATTAGAAGTAGACTTAAGATGTGACCATACTTTATTGAGGTCTAATACAGACTGTCCTTACCAACTAAAAATGGCTAAAACCAAAGAACTTAAAGGTAAAACTACAATCTAGCTTACTCTACATTAATATGATATTACTATAAAGGAACTTACACACTACATCTCCCCCCAAAAAAAAAACAAAAAAAAATACAGATTTTCTTTTTTTGAATTTACAAATTTAAAATATTTTTTAATTTTACTAAACATAACAAGGCTTTGTTCTATTTTTATGAACAATTTTTTCTTTACCATCCTTTAAAATTGTAACATTTGGTCTCTTATCTTTAACAACAACATATGGACCATCCAACAGCCTCCGTGGTCTAGTGGTTTAGAGCTTGGCTCTCGACTCGTAGGTCGTGGGTTCGATTCCCGCATTGGAATAACAAAAAATCTTGTTTCCAAGTTTGATTAGGACAATGCAGGCTGATCACCTGATTGTCTGACAAGAAAGATGATCCATGCGTCGGATGGGCATGTAAAAAGTCGGACCTGCGCCTGATATCTCACCAGTCGTGTCGGTTATTCGTCCCACTGGGTTACGAGAGTAAAGGAAGAGAGAGTGCTTTTCTGTACTGCGCACACACTTGGGCACTATAAAATAACTCCTGCGTAGCTGGCTTGGTTTCAATTAAACCGGCCACCGTCACTGAAATCAGTGTGGGGAGCTATGGACCATCATATAAAGTATTTAATTTAGTACCACTTTCGTTTTTTAACATAAGTTTATCTCCGGGTTTGTACAATATTAGATAAATTTAATCATCATATCGTATTTTACGTTTCATTTTTGAATTTATTAAATAATTTCTAGCATCACTCTGAGCTTTCTGTAATCTAATTTTAAATTCTAAAGGATAATTTTCATAATTATATAACGGATCTACAGTTTTTGATAAACTAGTTCGTATGCGACAGACTTGACCGAATACTAACTCAAATGGAGTATACTGCGTCTCGGTGTGCACAGTGGTGTTGTATGAGAAACACCAGTACTGTACCCATGAGCCCCATGAAGATGGCTGATTATTTGTTTGTATTCTCAAGTATGCGCCTAACATTTTATGACTATTTTCTAATGCACCTATGCTTTCATGATGGTATGCTGTAGACATTATTTGTTTAATATTTAAAATATTCAAAAGTTCCTGCATTGTACTTGATATAAATTCTGTACCTCTATCTGTCGCAACTTCGTGTGGTATACCATAACGTAATTATATAATAAAATTTTCTGCAAAAGCTCTAGCTACTTCTCTGGTAGTCTTATTTTTCAACGGATATGCTTCTACATACTTAATGACTTCACATTGCAAAGTTAAAATATAAGTGTTATTATCATCATCTCTATCGATAGGTCCTACTTAATCCAAATAGACATTTTCGAAAGATGATGAAGCTGTCGAAGTTATTGTTAACGGTTCTTTGATAAACTTCGTGTATTTTTGAGATTGACATTTCTTACACTTCTCTATATAATTTTTTACATCATTTTCAATACTTGACCAATAATACTTTTTAATATTATTCATCATTCTTCTTATACCAGCATGACCACTCGTTAGTAATAAATGAAATTCATTCAATATCACCTTTTATTGTCGCTATCATCAATCCTACAAACATCTCGTAGAATACAAAATTTTGGTCCTACGTAATTTTTATTATTTTTCATATAACTAGCTAGCCATTCAATTAAGTATTTATTTAAATCATTTTTATTATTATTATCTCATCAATATTATGACGTACACATAACTTTACCAATTCTTTGAACAATTCGTCTCGCGATATTGTCGACAAAGAGCTTTGGCTAATTATAATTTAATTCAAATTTGGCAAAAATAAAATATTTTTATGAAATTTAGTAAATAATAGTCTCATTTTTATGCTTTTTCAACAATTTTTGTAGATTTTTATCAGAATAAATCACGAATTCATAGTAATTGATACGTTTTTTGAGAACTTCAACGAGATTAGGTTGATCAGACCTATCGCTCTTTGAATTCTCTGAATCTAATTCAGGTTCACTTTCAATTTGATTCATACGTCTCGCTTACGCTATTGTCAGAACACTCACAACTTTTTCATGCATCTCTCTCAAATCTTTTACTGACACATTCACTCTGGACAATGCATCTGCAGCTACATTCTCCTTACCTCTTACATACTCAACGTCAAAATCGTATTCTTCTAAACATGGCCTGAATTTTGTTAATCTGCTTGAAGGATCCTTCATGTTAAACAAATAAATTAATGGTTTATGGTCTGTTCTTACTGTAAACTTCCTACCAAACAAATAAGGACGAAAATATTTTACTGACCAGACTATAGCTAACAATTCTTTTTCTATGATTGGGTAATTCAATTCACTTTTATTTAAACTTCTGCTGGCATATGCAACTGGTTCACCGTTGGAATTGCATAATACACTACCAATAGCAAATCCTGAACTATCTGTTTAAAGTATAAAATAATTTTGTTGTGAAAAATCTGGATAATCTCAAACAGATGGATTAGATAAACATTCTTTCAAAAACATAAACGAATTCTCACAATTTTTTGACATTCAAATTTAACTCCTTTTCGACATAATTTATTTAATGGAATTGCGACTTCAGCAAAATTACGAATAAACTTGCGGCAATAGTTAGCGAAAGCTACGAATCTCTTCACTTCATCAACATTACATGGTCTGGGGATTTTTTTTATAACATTGGTTTTATTTGGGTCTGGCAAAATACCATCCGCAGATAAAACGTGTCCTAAATATAATATTTGTCTTTTTAAAAACTCACACTTTGAAGGATTCAGTTTTAAATTAGTACTTCTTAACCTTGAAAATACGGAAGTTAAATTAGCATTATCTTCATCAATATTTCTACCCCAAATAACAAGATCATCTTGGTAAATTAAACATTTGTCAAAATTAAGGCCGGACATTGCTACAGTCATTAATCTACTAAATGCTGATGGACTAATTTTTAACCCCATCGGCAAACGACACATTTGGTATTGTCCCTTATCAATAGTGAAAGCTGTATATTTTCTTGAATCTTTCTCAAGCTCACACTGAAAATAGCCTTGTGAAAGGTCGCAGTGACTATAGTACGTAGCACCTGATAAAGAGTCTAAAATTTCATTAATATTAGGTAATGGAAACTTGTCATCAACGATACGCTCATTTAATTGTCTATAATCTACAACCACACGCCATTTACGCTTACCAGATCAAATTTTTTCGGTACAAGAATCAGAGGACTAGACCAGTTGCTGCTAGCTTCCTCAATAATATTATTTTTTAACATTTCTTCGATTTGCCTATGAACTTCATCTTTTTGAGCAAACGGTATCCGGTATTGCTTTCTATAAACTGGAGCAACATTTTCTTTTAAAGTTATTTTTTGTTTATATACATTAGTGCAAGTTAATTTATCGCCTGGTAAATAAAATACATCGGCAAATTTTGCACATATTTGTTCTATCGAATGTTGCTCTTCGTCATTTAAGTAATCAAGCTTAAACATCGAAAATAATGTTTTAATACGCTCTACAGATGTATCAGAGTCGTAAAAATGACAATAATTATAATCATCTAACCTATGAATATCGATATCTGATATAATTAAATCAACCTCTTCGTCCGTTGTATTCAAAATACGAATTGGAATTTTTCCATTTTTGGTTGTAGTTATACTACTATACAATACTCGCCATAAAAATACCGTCCTTCAGTTTCTTAGGCAACACCACACAATAATAATTTATATATAAATAGTTAAAGTTTAACAGGAATATACTTTATCATTTCGCAACGCGGCGATATTGTCATATATGTGGTCTGTCATTGTTATTAACTGCATAATTTCTAGAAACACTTTTATTAAAGTTAAATTTCTTACTCATATTAGGTGTAGAAAAATAATTATGGGTACGATTTTGAAAACGGTCATAATTATTTCTACCTCTATACGAATTATAGCTTCTAGACTGCGAGTAAGAAGCAACGTGTTCCGGTCGAGAGCAAGTCTCATCCTCAGCTGCACGTACAGCATCCTTTAGCTGAGTAAAGTTTCGGCCTGTAATAATAGTCCCTAAACGCTGACTTTGCAAACCTTCCGCAAAACGCTTTATAGCATTTTTCTCATTAACTGGCCGCAGTACCTGGTACGCAGCAGGGTCATCGTTAGCTTGAGAAATAGTAAGATCTACAAACAGTCGTTCAATCTCGATGCCAAAATCTCTAAATATTTTTTTAAAATATATCTTTATTGGCAAATAAACATCTTATTACAATATTAAACCCGCCAAACTGCGTCACAGTTTGTCTAATTGACTTGTTCCCTTGCCTAGCACTTTGCAATTGAGCTTGTAAAGAAGTGTCTGATTTAATAGTCAGCAAACTAGTACGCATATCTTTTAGTAAAGAATTTATATCAGTATATTCTGTTTTTAACCTCATTTTAGCGCTATCAGAAATTCGCGTTTTTAATATAAACTTAATAGGCAACTGCTTACCATTATCGGGAATCATCGAACTATATAATTCTATAGCATCTATAAGGTCTCGAGTAACAGACTCGTCACCATTCATTTTCGGTAGTAGGCTTACCGCCGCACAGACTGGTATTTGGTCTTAAAAGTTGGTCAAAAATATTTTATTCTTTAAATGACCGGTAAATAGTGTATTTATGCAATGCTAGCCAAAATAAATTAAATAAAAATCATTTGTAATAGGAAAAGTTAATTTATTCATCAATTACTTCGTCATCATTATCATCATCAAAACTTATATTAAAATTATTACTTTCTAACAATAAGCCTAACATCCTAACATCAGGTGAAAACGCAGTTTTTTTTTTGTTCTTCATCTTAGGCCCGCCAAAAAAGGGTCCGAGGTCAAAAGAAGCCTGTTTAACACATCAGCATTGCATTCGACGCGTGAAAATTTCCGAGAGTGGTCGAGGCGGAACATCCTTATATGCTTATTCCTGGCTTCTGCCGCTTCTTCCGATAACTGTCCAATTGGGAGAATAGCTTCAGCTACGACTTCAGCTCCATGACGTAAAACTTTATGTAAAGTTGGGGACATGGGGTAAAACTTATATAATGAAACGTAAAGCTTTGCAGTCTCGTCGCAGTATATTTTAAATGCTTCTACGTTAATTTGCAAACCAGAACATAATGTATCTAATATAATTTTTAATCGGTAGATTAAATTTTGATCTATGCCAGTGATGTTCGCCGATATTTCATGGTTATCAAAAAAACGCCTACTGGTATTCCCATCAATGGTGTTGCCAAAATTGGCTTTTGGTATGTCCACCAACAAACCAAGTTGCTCCCGGAACTTATCCTGAATTTCTTTTTTCTTACGTTGCACTAAATCTGTTTCTTCAGCTGTAAGACGTACGTTCCATTTTTTTACTGGTAGCTTATAAGCCACGTGCAAAATGCTCTCAAAAAATCGGATGCGAGCATGTAATAATGACAACCCGAACTCCATGTTCTTTTTTTTACATGGCATCATATTGTCCAAGTTGTTAAACTGTGCTGACGTGGCGCCACATAAATAGCACCTCATGGTTGATTTTGTGTGCGTGGCTGCATTGCAAACCTTGCCATCCACCATGGTGAAAAGCAATTTATGCCCGATACTAAAATCATTAACTCGGGTTTTAGTTAGCTCTGAAATTTGGGTTTTGATAATGGCTATTTCCTCGTTGGTTATATCGGTTGTTTCTTTGACGAACCTTATTCTAATTGGGCGACAATACCGTGGCGAAGACGGTGTAGGGTTTTGCCACAAGATCTTTCTCTCTGGTCCGTAAACTAGCTGAAGCGGAACCATGGAACTTTGAAATATATTGGCATCAGAATCGGCTTCATTTACAAATTTCATTTTAAATTGCATCTGTTGGGATCCATCGCAGCCCCATTTGCTTATAAGCACTAAGGACTGTTTTTCGGCTGAATTTAGCTGCTGATTTAAATCAACCTCTCCAAGATGCATGAGAAGTCGTTGTGCTGTGTGATCCATAAGACTTTGCACTGTTACTTCGGCGCATGTTTCAGTGATACGATGAATATCCGGATAGCACTCTTTCTTAAGCTTTTGTAGAATAGAATAACATGGATAGAAACTAGGATTACTATCTCGCACTATTTCATACTGGTTTTGAGTAAATCCCGCTTCAGTATACATGAAAAACGCACGTAAATGTTTATCTTCTCGTGATTCCTCATTTCTTTCAGATGTCTTTTTTTTATTGCAACTGCATATTTCCTCGCTCTTGTAGGACTTTTCGTTAAATCCTTGACAATTTTCGAAGCGTCCACTTTTTCAGTCTCTCGTAACCTCATTTGTGTGGCATATGTCAGCTCATCTGTGCCAGCACCTCTTAGTTCTTCAGTTTTACGTCTTTTACTTCTTTCACTCAAGTCTGAAAATGACTTTTGAGGTCGGCCGGGACTAACTCCTGTAACAAAAAAATCAATTTTATTATATATTTTTCTTTTATCTGTAACTACTGTAATAAATAAAATAAAGCTTGATAAAAATTAAAATAATGACGAAACTAGATCATAAGGTACAGTAATCACAGAATGTAATCAAAAGGGGAATAATATCGTGGTATTTTTTACGGGAGAATAGAAACGTGGTGTTTTTTACCTGTTTTCGGCAGCGATATGCTTCCTTGAAGCCAGCCGTTGTTGCGTTCTAGGAACCTGCCCTTTGTATTATGAGCGGCTGACCATCGCTGTTTGAATTGATGTCTTATAATTGACAACTTTTGTTTGATTTCAGCAATATTTTGATCATTGCCTTCATATTGATTAAGCACTTCTTGCTCCATAAATAATATTTTTTCATTAAAAGTTGAGGCACCAGAGCGTTCCATTATATTAAATAATTCATTTCTAGTCATAACCTTCAATCCAGAAGAAGCTAAAACAAAAAAATACAAAATATAAACAAAATTTTATTTAATGAGCTGCGGGATGGCTTTACGAAAAATATAATAAAAAAAATAAGGGTGGTTTGGGGTGACTGTTTCAAACTGAATAATAATCTACAATGTCCTTTCTATTATATACACATAAAATTTTGGCTTAGAAATGCTTAGAAACATATTAAAACTCATTTAGAACTTAAAAAATGTAGATTTTAAAGCAATTTTATAGTTTTATTTTCAAGGTTATAAATAATAAAGGACAGATGATAAGTTGCAAAAATAAAGTTCCAAATAAAGTACATACCTGGTTGTTCAGAATCCATGGTAAAAAACGGCACAAAATTGTAAAATTTTGAAAAAAATATATTTCAAAGTAATGAAATCAGAGCGCATCGAACGGTAACTTCCGACTGAGCACTCGGCACGTTTGGGTGGGGGTACTAGGTTTATCTTTATGTTATTACCTGGACCGGTTCTCCTAGTTCTTAGAAAAAATGGCTTGGAGGGTGCAAAGTAAACTTTAAAAAAATCGATTTTGACCATGTTTTAGGATCAAATACCAGTCTGTGCGCCGTCTTCAAACAAAAATTTTCCGACATTTTGCCAGGTGTCTTATAACTTAAAATCTTATAATAAACTTTTCTTATATTAATACAAATACCTAAAATTTCCTTAGAGACAGTCGGAGGAAAACTTTGTAGGAATTCTTCAAAGTGAGTATTATGAAAATTAGCTTCATTTATTTTTAATTCATAACTAGGTCCCGTACGTCTTTTTGGTCCTAATTTACAAATATATTCTTTAATTCCATTTAATTTCATGTATATTTCTAATAATTTTTCCTCCATTTAGCATAGTAATCTTTTTTTTTTATATATATTTAATATTACAATTATTATAAACTTATCGATATTTACTAACCACTTAAATAGAAATAACATTTTATTTATTATTATTCCCTTACAAAAAAAATCTAAAGAAAGTAAAAATAATTATCATATAATAAAAATCATTGCGGAACCCTAATCACACGTTTCTTAGAATAGAAAAGTCATATTTCGCTGACGCGACGTTATAACGCTCCGGCGAGGTCATGCGCACATATTACGAACTCTTTTAATTATTGAGTTATAACTATTCATCATCATCACGACACTAACCACTCACTTGACTTTCGAAGCTGGAGATTACACCGACGAATCCGCTGAGAAGGCAGGGTTTTGGGCTCCTTGTACCAGCCGACGGACTGTTTGCTTCCTCAATTCCTCACGCATCCAGCTGCGATGGCATTTGCGGTACAAATATACCAGCGATACAAAGTGCCAAAAATATAAGTCCTAAAAGAATGCTCATAACCACGTTGTTGGACTTAAAGGTCTCATGGACCTGATCCAGCTGCGAATTGTTACTTCCACCCGAAGCGGTCTGGGCTATAATGACCTTCTCTTCTTTGCTTTGGGTTTTGCCCATTTCCTCTTTGATATTTAACAATAAAAGATACGTCTCACCCAGCTGGAACGTCAGCTCATAGGCAGGCAGGTGGCAGTGGCAAGTCACGTCGACACGAAACACGTGGCAGGTAGCAGTGACCGATGCTGGGTCGCCATGAAGTGTTAGGTGGGAAGTCAATTAGAAGTAGACTTCAGATGTGACCATACTTTATTGAGGTCTAATACAGACTGTCCATACCAACTAAAAATGAACTTAAAGGTAAAACTACAATCTAGCTTACTCTACATTAATATGATATTACTATAAAGGAACTTACACACTACACATTTAAGTCTGTATTTTAGCTGTTCAGTATGTTCCTCGTACTCCGCTACGTCATCATTCTAGTTATTATCTTCTATTGTATATAGTAATAAATCCTGTTGGAACAGGATCTAAATCAATCTCATCCAATGGTTTGCCTTTATAACGATCGGCATTACCACTTTCCATTAACAGTACAGTGAGTTTGGAGAGTTTTGCCGTCTGATATACATCATCAGGCAATCTATAGTTTTGCCTGTGTACGGCCTAAGTGTGACCCATAAAAGTAGCCAGTTGTTCAAATTCTGTTTCTTTTAGGTTAAAAATTTGTGTTCTAAATGTTTTCGTAGCTTTGTCGTAGTTCGGTTAGCTTCAGCTTCAGCTTCAGGACTTTCAGCTCCACATGCTTTGGCACTGATCACACTGACACCTCGACCTCTCTTATCTCTTATTACTAAACGTTTAAAACTCTGTAACAATATTTATTCGGCGCTTGAAATAGCTCGGTCAAATCCTTCATAAGTGTCCTTTTTTATGGCACTCTTGGTATGTGCTAAGTAGAAGCCGTTCTAGTTCTCCAGGTCAGCGTCTATTTAGTAAAATAATGCGACAGTAAATTGTCTCCATTAGACTGGTATACGCCTTCACATTACTGTTTTCAGACTCTGCTATCTTGGAGGCTGCTGATTGACCTTGTTCGCAAAGATGACTTTTGAGGAGCTTGTAAGTCACTCGCGAGAGGAAAAATAGTAATTTTGTTCCACTTTTTCATATTTAAGTCACTATTTGTCTGACGGGACACGTCAAACTTCCAGTTTGAATCTATGAAATGAATGAGTGTCTTTAGGTCAGTTTCTATTGCAGCAGTTTGCACACTGTTGTCATATTTTAATGTTGTCGCTATCGCAATATTGCAGCACTGTTTTAAGCTGGTACAGATCTTGCAATCTACAAGCGCGCGGCGCCCTTAGTTGTCTGAGTGACCATGTCTGGCGCGTCATATCCATTGACACGCGTCAATGTAGGCGTGAGAGTGACCGTGCGTACGGTTAGCAAAAATAAATTCATTAATTTAAGTTATGAATTTCGCTCACTTTTATATTTTAAATACGTATTTATAAGCAGGATAATGTGGTCAAAATGAAAAAAAAAACGTTAAAGGAGTTTTGTTTATTTGATTTAGTAATAAAAAATATTTTACGGGTAAAAACTTAAAATTAACACAAAATAAACGTAATCCTACGCGACACAAAATAAAAAGCTAGTAATAAATTATAATTAATCTTCATCAAATATTTCTACACTGTCACTGTCATCGTGACTGTCATCATAACTGTCATCATTACTGTCATATTCATTATCATCGACATTTATAATAAATTGGAAATCACAGTTGAAATATTTCTTGTATGTATTCTTTTTCGACGTGCTTGCATGTATTTCGCCAGGTGGTTTGGTCTATATTACTTATGCACTCATCGATCAAAGTTTGAACAACGGTCATGTTTTGGCCTATGTTTCTTGAGGCAATTTGATTTTTTAGAATAATAACTAGTCAAAACAAAATAGGGCCCACTTGGTTTTTATCATCGGTAATGAAAACTATCAAAAAATTTATTATTTATGGGTAGGTGTAGTAAGGGTAAAGTGTTTTTAATTGCGTAAACCAATAAAATAATGAAAATAACTTTAATTTTCTTAAAAATACACATAAACATGAAAAATTAAAAACTTTACACAAAAAATGATATTGGCAATTTTGATTTTTATTACTTTTACGAATAAGGCTGGTCACACAGGGGTATCTCTAGTATCGAGTGGGTCCTCCTCTGTTACGAACGCACTCTCTGAGCCTGTTTGGGACACTTTCAATTAAATGGGTGACATTTTCCTGGGGTATTTGCTCCCAGCACATTTTCAAAGCGTTAATGAGCTCCTGTTCACTATGCACTTCACTATAATTTGCTTTTAGGCTTCTTTTCATCTGGTCCCATAAATGTTCGATCGGATTGAGGTCGGGGCTCATTGCCGGCCATGGTAAAACAGAGATATTGGCTTCAGATAGAGCCCTCTGTGTAAGGCGAGCTGTATGCGCACGAGCATTATCCTGCATTAGAATAAAATTATTGCCCACACGTTGTGCAAAGGGAACGATATGAGGTCGGACCACACGCTCGACGTAGCTGGCAGCAGTTACGGTACCCTCGTTTAAAATTACCAACTCCGTTTTACCCATTAAGCTGATACCGCCCCACACCATAACATTGGGCCCCCCAAACCGATCAGTCTCGTGGATTCAAGGGTTGGTTAAACGTTCGCCTTCTCTTCTCCACACTCGTACGCGTCTGTCATCACTATAAAACTTAACTTTTGTCTCATCTGTGAAGAGTACAGTCCTCCAATTGTCCATAGTCCAGTCCAAACGCTCACGTGCGAACCTAAGACGAGCTGCACGATGAGCCCTCGTGAGTTTAATGCGAACAACGCGCATTCTGGATCGTTGTCCGTCTTCATGCAGTCTGTTACGGATCGTTTGGTCGCTTACCACCGTACCAGTGGCTTGCCGGAGTCGATTTTGTAGGGCACGGGCAGTGACGGTGCGCTCTCGATGGGCAGACAAACGCAGGTATCGATCCTCTTGAGTAGTTGTGGATCGTGTTCTGCCTGATCCAGGTCTCCTAGCTACACTGTAAGTCTCCTGATAGCGTTCCCACACATTTCTGATCGCTCGCCGCGATACTCCAAGTCGTAATGCTACTGCTCGCTGTGACTCCCCCTCTTGCAGCAATACCACTGCTCTTGAAGCACTTTCCATGCTCATATGGTTCCGAATACGTGGCATTGTAATGTGCTCTAATAACTCAATTAAAAAAGCAGTGAAACAAAACAAAAAGCGCCTGTAACGATAGTCGGAATACAACTGAATAAGAAAGTGTGCATTGGGTGATTTTTACTAATTTGTTTTGCCTGGCCGCTTGAGGGTTAAAATTAAAAAAAGTGTTGTTCAAAAGATCGATAAGAACTCATAAACATGTAAGTTTAACGGTAAAACACTTGAACTTGCCCATAAATAAGTCTGAAGCAACATGCTAACACTTTTTGTGAAAAAATTGTGGTGGGCCCTATTTTGTTTTGAGTAGTTTATTTTCAATCGGATTGAGCTCTGGGTGATACGGAGGGAGTCTAAGTGTGCGTCCACACTGAATGCGCGGTGACTAGGGCCTGCGGCGGGTGCGGCAAGCGGGGCGGTCCGGTGGCCACAGTGACGCGCGAGCTCTTATAGCGGTTAGACGTATTGTCAGGTGTTGCAAAATATGGACGAGGATTTGCTGTTTTTACTAGATAGTCCGATCCTGAGATGGGAGGTGTTGAACACTAGAGATGGTGTGCATAAAATAAATAAAAGCAGAGAAATATTTGGTGAATTTTTTCATTTATATGAGGAATTGAGATTATACCCTACAAAATTCTTTGAGTACACTCGAATGCATTTGTCAACATTTGACTACATCCTAAGTAAAATATCACCTAAGATCACCAAAGAAGATACTAACTTTCGCAAAAGTGTTAGACCTGAGGAGAAATTTTTCATAACTCTGAGGTAAGATTAAAAGAAGATTTTATTGAAAATGTTATATTTATTTGCACACAGTACCTAATCAAACAAGTAGTGAAGTAAAAAGATGTAATAATCAAATTAATAATTAGGGTAGTTGACAGCAGAATATCCTCCATAATTTTCGTCGTATCTTTGTTGAGAAAACTGCATTCTTTCTGCCTCGTCTATTATGATTTGGGTAATTTTATTTCGAATGCGTAACTTTTGTAATTCACCAAATTTTTTCATTTGTGGCAGAAGACTCATAAAAAAATTATAGTCGTCACATTTCTCCACCTGGTTCTCCGAATTTGACGCCATTTTCTGTTCAATCAGCAATTTTTTTTTTTTTCGCATTCTATAAGTTCATCTCTATAATCTGATGCCGTTTTGCTGCGCTTTGTTGCGGTTGTGCGACCGCTGCAGGTTGATGTACCTGGACTCATCACGTCAGCGATGTTAGATTGCTCAGTTTGACAGGACTCGTTGAGGGATTCCGAATCACTATCATGCAAATTTCCCGTCATGACTTCAGGTGTAACATCATCGTTTATGAATTGCATAAGTTGAAAGTATGGCCATGTGCTTTCTGTTTCGTCGCCACCGTCACCAGAGCGCGGCGTAGGAAGTTTTTTTTTTTCTTTACGAAACTGATCCCGCAGATTCTTCCACTTTTTACGCAGTTGCTTTTCTGCAACAATAACATTAATATTTTAATATTCTTTTTTTATTTTAGGTTTTTGTCAACAGGAATTGGGTTTAGATCACTAGCTTACAGTTTTCGTATGGGGAAAAGCACCATTGCCTATATAGTGCACGAAACATGCCGTGTTTTATGGACTGAGTTAGTTCCTATTCACATGCCGACACCAACGGAGCAACGCCTGAAAGCTATCGCAGAAGACTTTGAAGCTACCTGGAATTTTCCACACTGCATCGGAGCAATTGATGGAAAACATTGCGAAATAAAAAAACCACCTAAATCTGGTTCGGCCCATTGGTGCTATAAAAAAAGGAATACCATTGTCATGCAAGCTGTGGCCGACGCAAAAAGGAAATTTGTAGCAGTCGAAGTAGGCGGTCGAGGAAAGCAAAGTGATGGTGGTACTTTTATTGCATCAACACTGTATAAGCTTATAGAAAAAAATAAATTAAAAATTCCTATGCCAAAGAGACTGACAAATTCTGACGTCATTGCACCCTACGTTCTAGTGGGCGATGAAGGATATCCATTAAAACATTATTTAATGCGTCCTTATCCCGAGCGGATACTTAATAATGAAAGAAAATGTTTTAATATCAGGTTGTCTACTGCTAGACAAACAATCGAATGCGCATTCGGCATTTTAACATGTAAATGGAGAATATTACTTAAACCTATCGAAACAAACAGAAAGAATGCCTTGTTTATAATAAAAGCTGCGTGTATACTGCACAATGTTATAATGGATTTAAATGGCGATCTCGATCTGGATGTCCAAAGTGTGCTATCTAACCCGCCATTATATAGAAATCGTCACAGAAACCTCGGACTCAATAATAATCCATCACGAAGAGCAAAAAATGTTCGTATTAAGTTCACAAAATATTTCTGGGAACAATATCAAAGAATGTAATAACTATTATTATATTAAACTTACCTTCACTTTCAGGAAATTGTTCTTTTATTTCACTCCATAACTTTCTTATTATTGCGCGATTACTATGGTGCGGATGTTTGCTTTGCCATATAGGTGTTTTAGATTGAATAGCACTTATAAACAATTCAGTATTTATCGCCATATTTTACAAAAAACAATATTAACAGACGAGCATGCCCATACGCCGAGCGACAAGACCGAACAGGTTTGTTATCCCCGCCACCCGCGCGTTGGGTCGCTCGCTGACTAGGCCCGTAATGTGGCCAGAACGCGCGGACAGGAACGTTTGAAAACTACGCGTTCTGCCTCGCTCGGTCCCGTCGCACTAGGCTTCCGTCTTAGTCTCTACAGTATGGACGCAAAGGCGCGTTTCATATGTTTGATACTTCGCGCCCGTCGTCGCAACCGCGCTAGGCTCGCAATGTGGACGCACACTTAAGATTTCAAAACCTTTTCATCTTATAAATTCGTCTATTTTAAATGTTATAAAACGCTCCTTATTCTTTTTTGATGAAATCATATAGTTCAATTCTTTTTAAACTATTATCATACGAGATGCAGTTCTCTGTCAGCCACTGTTGCATTTCACCTTTAGTGGAATTAGAGGTCGGTATTTTGCTGCTTCGAGTATTATGATAAGCGTTGTCCATAACAATAACTGACTTCTCGGGTAAGTTTGGCAATAACTTTTCATTAAGCCATTTTGCATAGTTATCATAATTCATCTTAGAGTGATAATCTCCTGCTGTAGATGCCGCTTTGTAGACCAGCGAAGCATTAGGCACGAAACCATCGCTGCTACCTGCGTGCACTATAATAAATCGGCTTCCTGTGCTCACTTTCTTTGAAAACTGTGTATTGCCCTTAGGACCTTTTTTTCGACACAACCAGGTATTTTACCGCACGTGGGAAGTCAAAACATATGTTTCGTCTGTATACACAATAGGACGACCTTCGGAACGGTATTAAAAAATCTTTTTTAGAAAATTGTAACGCCATAGTTGAATTTCATGTCTTTCTTGTAATTGTTCTCTGTTGTTCCAAATTTTTCTCCATTTGTAGCCTAATTTCTGTAGTACCGAACGTAATGTGTTTAAGCATCCATCAAACCCAATATTTTCTCTCAAAACTGATCGCAATTTTGCCAATGTTGGTATTTGCTTTTCCACAATATGGAAATTTTGCACGGTAGTAGAAATAATTTCAAGATTCATGTTGTCTAAATCAAATTTGTTATTTCTTTTACGTCGTTTTTTCATAGGAGAAGTAAAACTTGCAGAAGAAGATGGCAGTTCTTTCTCCTCTTTTAGAATTGTTGTTACAGTCCGTTAACTGATCCCTGTAGCCTCAGCGGTACGTTTTCGTATATTAGCCAAAGGACTCAAATCACAATTATCCATATTGTTCGCTTTCATAAAATTATACTCTTCTTGAAGAAAGTGATACACGCGGGCAATAATGGCGCGTCCCTGGAAACAATATTGAGACTGTTAGACTAATTACCTACATAATATCTTTAGTACCTGGGTGACCGAGCTCATGACATGTCATAACAAGAAAAATATATTGAGTTGATTTTAATAAATTAAAAAAAAACTTACCTCGCTATGCTATTACTTCGCGCTTTCTTTCACTTTTGAGATTTGACATGCTGACCGTACTTCGTAAACAATAGCAACGTGAAAACAATAAGCACAAGTGACTCGAACGATGGCTCGCTCGCTACTGACCGCTCCGTCAGGTACGCACACTAACGAAAATGTATATTTACAATTACAACTACAAATAAAGGCTACGCGCGCTCGTAGATTGCAAGAACTGTAATAATATTCATGACATACGTAGGAGCATCATAGCGATCTTTTTTATCATTTTCACCCGATACTTTTTTGGTCACAGTTACTATAAGATCATAGTTTTGAGGTTTCAAAGAATCCATCAAATCCTCAATAGACGGTTTGAGCCTCCTCAATTCGATTAATAATTTAGCCATTTTCCGCGATGGGATGGGATTGATGAAATTCTTTTCGCGGTAGATCCGCAGATATCGAGCATCGAATGTACAGCTCAATGTGTCTTTTTTAGCTTCTAAAGATATCTTATCTGGTCTTATTTTGGGAAATACTTCATCTTTTAAGTTTTTTATCCACTTTCAGATTCCCTAACATAAAATTTTGGCCATCAACTTGGACATTAGCAGTGTCAGATAAAGGTTGACATCTCTTTTTGTGTTTCCAAAGCTGTTTTCTGGAATAAAATACCAATTTTAGATTGTTAGCCTAGGGTTGAAAAGAATCAATTACCGAGGTAGTTAGAGCGCAGCGAGGGCGGCTATAGTCCGATTAGGAATTGATTCTTTTACCCGTGGCAAACACTCTACTTTTCATTTAGAATATGAGGAAAATAAAACTAGTTGTTTATCTAAACTATTTATTGATAATAATACAGGGTGTTTGGTAGGGAGCTGTACATACGCCTAGGGTATAAACTAGGGATGGTCTGCTACCTACCCCCGCCCATTATATTGAACTTGACCGCCAGGTTTTATTTTAATGACTAATGATTTTTTTATTTTTAAGGAAAAGTCGATATTTTTGACTAAAACTACCAGTAGCTCAAAATCTATCCATAGGACAGGTCTGCTAATGGTCTTGTTTTAATCGTTAGAGTCTTAGTGTACTGTAAAAATTAATTTCACACCAGAAAATTGTAGAGAATAAAAGTTATGGGACCTGAAGTACCGTAGTAAGGAAAAAGAATAATTTTAATGGCCACTTTCTATGGGGTTTAAAAAAATCTAACAGGGTTGGAGTTCTTCTGATTTTTTCAAAACATCCCCAGTCCATACCCTTTCTAATGATATGCTAAAAGTGTTATCACTTTTAGTTCCCAAGTTATTAATTATTTTCCGCAACTAAGGCACTTTAAGCAACAATTTCAACTAATGAAAATTAAATGTGTCCAACCGTAAAAGGATAGCAAATGAAAAGTAAATTTGTTTAATGACTAATTTTATTACAAAATTTGTTCAAATTGGTGACCATTAACTTGTAAACATGCTCGGCACCTCTTCCTCATCTCCACGGTCACCGTGCCAAGCAGCAGTTCTTCACGCATCGTATTGAAAGCGCCGTGTATTTTGCTTATCAAAACCTCCCTTGTTGGTACTTCCTCTGCGTACACCAACTCTTTCCCTTCCCCAGACGTAGAAATCAAGCGTGGTAAGGTCAAGTGACCTTGGAGGCCAGGGAATTGGCCCGCCCCGACCTATCCAAGCATTAGGGAAGGAGTTGTTTAAAAACTCCCTCACAACTAGGCTCCAATGGGCAGGACAGCCGTCGTGCTGAAAGACTATGGGCCGATCTTCATCAAACACGTCTTCCACTAAAACGGGCAGTTAATTTTCGAGGAAATGAAGGTAGTTTTGCTCGTTTAAGTTGTCTGGCAAGAAGTGTGGCCCTATCAAGCGATTGCCGATGACGCCTGCCCATACGTTCACTGAGAACCTTTGGAATCCTTTATGCCTCTTCACTCTTGGGTTTCGCTCTCTGGGTGCCCAGTGATGGAGATTGTGGTAGTTAACAATTCCTTCTCTGTCAAACTTTGAGTCATCGGTCCAGAGAATACTCCGCAAAAATTTATGTCTTCCACGTCAGTATGGAGCAAGTGGCGGCAAAACTGCATCCTCTTTGTGTAATCGTTTTCCTCTAAGCCTAAAAAAATAAAAAATTCAATGTTTTGTCATTCAGTGTGATTTGTCTCTATGAATTGTTAGCGATGTAACATTGATTGCTATCTCTGCCTTTCCATTTCCCTCTCTCTCTCACACACATACGTTGATTTTAAAATTGTCTATGAAATGCATGTACTAGTTCTAGCTCGCATGATAAAGCCAGCGACAACTTGAAGTTGCTTCTTTTTACTGAGTTTAACGTGTTTCACAAAATGCTTAGCGTATTTGATGATTTTTTTTTCTTTCATCCACCCAGATGGGTTGGCGTCAACTTCTGAACCCACAGGACCCGCTTTCAGAAAATGGTCCTTGAAGTGTACTCTTGGGAATACAAAAAACGGGGGAACCATGTTGCCAAGAGCAGAAATTGCTACTGAAATTGTCACTAAAGTGCCTCTTTCAGCCGAAGTAATTTTTCCCAAATTTTTAAAACCCCGACGAGCTATAACTCTATTAGGTACATGAAGTCCCGTCTCATCGACATTCCAAATATCACCTGGTCTCAGTTTTAATCGTTCGTAAACAGTTTTCAAGTTAACAAAGAACTTACTTAAATTTTTTTTGTTGAACGACGTAGCTCTAGGCAGACTTGTAGCTTGAGGTGATCTAATTGACAACAGACAATAGACAAAACGGATTATGTTGCCGTGCAGGCTTATAGGGCTCATTATTTTACGGGGGCAAGTGCGCCTCATTGTACTTTTCCTATCAAATTGGATGGCGTGACTTTTGTCGGGATTAACTTCTATTCTCCATTTGGAGAACTATTTACCGAGAGCGGTAACTGACTCCTGGAGGGCTTTAGACGCGGTACAAGCTCGTATGTGGGAATAATAAAGGGCTGTGTCGTCCGCGAACATAGCTAATTGCACCTTAGCGTGTTTAGGGATGTCACTAGTATACAGGTTATATAGGGAGGGCGAGAGGACCGAGCGGTACTCCCGCCTCCATATATCTTGGCGACGACAGTGCGCCTTCTACGCGGAAATGAAATTTACGATTTTTTAAAAAGTTACTAATTAGTAATACAAGATAATCGGGTATTCCCATTTGATAGAGTTTGTATAGCAGTCCGTTATGCCAAATTTTATCAAATGCTTTTGCAATGTCAAAGAATACGGCGCATGTCGTCTTCCTGTCGTTTTTGCTAGTTATTATGTACTCCGTTAAGCGGTGTACTTGAGCGGGACAGCAGTGCATTTCGCGGAAGGCAAACTGCTCGTCTGGAAGGAGTTTTTTTTCGGTTATGACGTCATTGAGGCGCCTTTTAATAACTCTTTCGTAGACTTTACCAAGGGAGCTAATGAGACTTATTGGACGGTAGCTACCAAGCACCTTCCGGTGTTTCCCCGGTTTGTGGATACCTATGACAATAGCTACTTTCCAAATGTCTGGAAATTAACATCCTACTAAGAGGGCGTTAAAGATGTTCACTAGGAGTTGAATTAGCTCGGACGGTAACATTTTAAGTGTTTTGTTTAAAATACCGTCGAGGCCTGGGGCCTTTTTGGCATTCATACACTTAATAATGTCACTGACCTCCTCCGAGTCCACCATCCTCACCCTATCTACATCAGGTGGCCTCGAGAGTCGGCTGTCGACCTCGCTATTTACTTAGCTAAGGTGCACGGGATCAATCGGGAGAGTACTCGGCCGGCACTGTTGTTCGAAATTATCAGCTAGGCACTCGGCCTTGTCTATGTCTTCGAATGCAGGAGGACGGTTAGGTCTGTCTAACGGAGGCATATCGCTCTCCGTGTTGTTTTTGAGGGCCTTCGCGAGTGGCCAGTACGCCACGTGAGACGGTTCTAAATCACTGAGAAGTCGACCCCAACTCTCGGCTTTGTGCTGTTTAATCTTAAACTTAACTTCCCTCTCGTAGTGACGGAGGGCTTTCCTCCACTCTTCCGACGGGTAGCGATCATATGTGCGCTTAGCCGCATTCCGGAGTCTGATGGACTCCTTTTATGTCCTCAGGGAGGGGCCAACGGCCCTTGGGGGTCGTTGGCACTTCCCTAGATGAGTTCTCTATGGTCGCTACCAGATGATCGGTCAAGTGGGAGGCGGCCTCTATGGCTGTCTCTTTACTATCTATACTATCGGGGATTTTATCTAGGTGACTAGATTGGAGTACTTTGATGTTCTCCGCTAATAATTTATAATCTACTATCTTCCTAGTACTAGAATTGTTGGGGTTAAGACTACCAAGTGTAATCGTAACCGGTCTGTGGTCCGAGTTAAGCTCGTGGAGAGTCTCAATATAGATATTGAGAGAAACATTTTTAACTAAAGATATGTCTATTGTACTAGGATCGCGTATGACACCGTTGATGTTTTGGTGTCATAGCGAGTGGGGTCATGGGGGCTAATAGTGCAAAATTTAAAGTATCGGTTAAGTTACAAAGAACGATGCCGTTTCTATTGTTATGTACGTTGCTCTCTCCACTCAGTGTGTTTGCAATTTAGGTCGCCGGCAATGATGACGGCGTTGCCTAAGTTAAATAGCGATTGTAGGTCGCTAGAATGTAGTTCTTTGTTGCACGCTAAGTACGCGCTTACTAATACAATTGGTCCGTGACCGGACATACTAATGTGGCAAACAGATGTCTCTAAAGTTAACAATGGCGGTGGCTCTAGGGGAATACAATGTAATGATTTTTTATAGCAGATAAGAGTACCTCCGAGTCGGGATCGAGTTCTATCGTTTCTAACTATTTTGTAGTTAGCTATTTTAGGGCTCCTCATACTAGGTTTTGAAAACGTCTCCTGCACTAGAAGAATGTCAACATTTTGACTGCTTACAAAATCGCGAATTTCGCTTATGTTATTCCTAATGCCGTTCGTATTGAACGACACTACGCGTAACGAGTGCGGCTCTGTCCTTCCCGAAGGCTCCGATAATTACCGTTGGTGGAGAGAGCCTTGATCTGACGGATCAAGACCTGATGGTCTGACAAAGCTTGGATGCGGTCTGTGGCCGATCCTTTTAGCTTTGTCGCTAAAATAGAAAGCTCCATCGGGTCAATAGGCCCGATGTTGCTTAAGAACTGCTGGACGAAAGAGAGGTCTGCAGTGAAGCTGGGAGTCGGGGAGGGGGGGGGGGTGGCCTTAGCGCTTTGGGCGCGGAGGGCATGGCCTTACTGGGGAGAGCGGGGGAAACCGCTAACTCCGAACTACGATTCTGCGCGGGCTTGAACCATGCAGATTGGGAGGGTAGGGGGTCAGGGACGAATCTCTGTTTGGGGGGGCACCTTTCGTCTGTGGTGCAATGCGCTTTTTTACTTTGGGTGCTTTTTTTGCACCCTCTGTAATTGGCGGGGTGTCCTTGGGACTTACAGAGAACACAGCTGGGGGGTTCGGACACCTCAGCTGGGCTCTTTCGCGGACAGTCAGAGTTGCCGTGGTCACCGAGGCACTTTACACAACGCGGCCTAGCTTGGCAATTCCGTGCCGAGTGCCCGTAAAGTTGGCATCGGTGGCACTGGCCAGGGATGCCCCTTTTACGGGGGGGGGGCTCGACGCGGAGGCCCGTAATGTGGCAGATGGCTCGGATATTGAAGATATCCTTACCCTCTGGCGTAAGAGGAAGTGTTACGAGTACCATATTGTACTCGTGTTTTTTAATAGGATGGTACATACGATGTACCTCTATGGCGGGATAACCCTGGGACTGGATGTCCATGAGTACCTCTCTTGTGGAGAGGCACTTATCGACACCGGTAATGACGACGCGCAGAAGGCGCTCATCTTCGAGGGCATATGTGTGATATCCTATGCTTTTATTGCGTAGGAACGCGGTGAGGAGGCGGTGATCCTCCGAAGTCTTAACCTGCACTCTAATACCGATGGGGGTCGTGTGTGCAGAAGAGTAACGAAGCTTATGTTTGTTAATCGCTGCGGAGATTGGGTTCCATTTGGCCTTCTCCTGTATGATTACAGGAGGAGGCATTTTAGGGGAACGGACGGCCTGAGGGGCCTGGGAGGCCTGAGGGGCCTGGGAGGCCGGAAGGGCCTGGGAGGCCGGAAGGGCCTGGGAGGTCGGAAGGGCCTGGGAGGACCGGGGGACCTGGGAGGCCAGAGGGGCCTGGGTGGCCAGAGGGGCCTGGGAGGCCAGAGGGGCTGGGAGGGCCGATGGGGTAACAGGGGCCGCGGAGCTATGAGCCAGCACGGTTTTCCTATTTTTAGTTTTTGTTGCCGATTTCGACGGGGAAGATAAGACTGGAGAGGAGGTGCCCTCTGGGCGCTTCCTCTTCTTCGTCTTCTTATATCTGACGGTAGTGAACTCGCCTTGTTCACTACGGTCGGTTCTTGTCCTGAGCAAGACATCTGTGATGGAGATGATAGGGATTTGGCTACGGCCGGTATTAGCGGGACGTCGCAGTCGGGCGACGCCGGTGAGTCTAGTTCATGGGCGCTCGGGAAGCGTTCCCATTTTTTCGCGGCATCAGGGAATTCGTTCTGAAGGAACGTCAGGAACTTCCTGATTAAGGCGTCTGCCATAATTAGAAGTTTTATCTGATTGTGGAATTCTGCTCTCTAATAAATGATTGGGGATACAGCCCCTCCCGGCGACCGGGAGGGGAGGTGTGTAGGGAGGAAAAACTCCTCGTGTAGTGTGCCTAAACGTGTCACGGTACTTACAAATTGTTCCTCGGGCGGCTGGAACACACTCACAAACGTTACGCTAAACACTAGGGCGCTAGTGTTCGCGAACGAGACGCGGCGGAGTGCGAGCAGAAGGCTGGCGCTAAAGCGAGACGGACGATGCGAGCGGTCGCACGATCGTCCGGTAGGCGGCGGTCGCGGCGCGGCGCGAGACACGGTACGGCACGGGTCGGGCGGCAAAGGCGGTTGGGTGGCGCCTTTGTTTCTTCTCTCTTGAGTCTTGACTCTTGAGGCTTGACTCTTGAGGCTTGATTCTTGAGTCTTGACTCTTGAGGCTTGACTCTTGAGTCTTCGGTCTTCTGTCTTCTTTCTTCAGGTTGTGTCTCATTCGCGAGCGATGGCACACGCGAGAGAGCGAGAGCGCAATGCTGCGAGAGCGAGAGCGCTTAGACGGACTGACGACAATGATCGGAGCTGTTACCCGGACGGTGTTCGAGAGCAGAAAGTGTGTGTAATATAGAATAAAACTATCATATATACATTCGGTATAACAAAAAAAGTGTTTCAAACTGATCTATGGGCACAGTAAGAAAAAAAAATACGAACAAAAAAAAATTACTTACCGAGACCAAAAACACAACATGTGATGCCGCTCATAAACGCCACGCGACTGCGGCGCCTCACTTCGCACAAGTTAGCGGGTCGCGGGGAGGCGTCGTCGCTCGTGATTGGTTAATAAAAAACACGTGATGGTGGCGCGTTATTGTTGCCAAGTCTACCTGCCCCTATAGCCAACCATCCCCGGTCTCCCCTACCTATTGGTATTAACGTGGGAATTTAAAAAATCACAACCCGCTCAGAAAAAACATCAATTTTGAATTATTTATCTACTTACTCTTACATAATAAAAGGCTTTGAGAAAATAAAAATCTAACTTTTGATAAAATTAGCAGTGCCATAATAACAATAAATTGTCACACGGAAAGCGTCTCAACGTTCTGACTGTCACTGAAGTCTTTTGAATTTTATGTGTATGCAACAAATATATGAGTATGTATGTGTAACGTATGAGTATGCGCTGAAGACCCTACTACAATACATATAATATAATATAGCACAAATGATTGCTAATTGTATCAGAGATGTTTCTTATAATTAAATTATTAACTGTTTAAATGTACATTATGCTGAAACATAATATTATTAAGTACCAAATAACAACATAATTATTTCTTATTAAATAAACACTGATTAACACACATAAGTGCACTAGTTAACGTTATAAAACCCCTTGTTTTACACATAATTAACTTAATAATACTTTAAAAAATAGAATCAAAAACATAACATATCTTTCCATTTCTAACGACAATAATTTAAATAATAAATTTGCAACCAGTTAATATTATAGAATCAACAACGAAATACACAACAACTTCCTTAACCATTAGCTATGTACGTCTAGGAAGCATTTCTGAGATGATAAAAATAATACATTTGATCAAACCAAAATCTACGTGAGCGACATAATTATTATTATTATTGACATACATCGTAAAGTTTATACGTTCGATACCTGCTGCAGCACAGTGATTCTTCTCATGATAACAAACAATATTCTTACAGAAAAATTATACTTGCAACATTTTTCACATTCCCTATATATGTGTCGCAGGGATATGATAAAATCGGGGATTTGGTCAATTCCCTAAGGGATTTGATCAAATCACGGAGGATGGCAAAATAACAACATGATTTTATCTTTTCCCTAAATAAATCTAGTGAATTGAACAAATCCCTAAATTGGTTCAGTGAAATGACAAAAATAATTCGCTATGGTATTTTAAAGGTTAATGGTATGATATACCTACATAATTAATAATTATGATAATCAGGTGTGTCATACAAGGAAATATTGATATAAAAAATGACCACTACTTAGACAATTTTTTTTAATCAATAAACAAAAACTTCTTAAATAATAAAAAAAATATCCACAGCCGAACATATAACCTCCTCCTTTTTGGAAGTCGGTTAAAAATAAAAACATTTTAGTTGCGTATGATTTGCCTATTTGTAATAATCACTTATTGAAACATGTAGCTGATTTGTGGCATCGTGAATTACAAAGAACATTATTTTTCTTACAGGCACATTTATTCGTTTTGCATTGTACTTTGGACTTTTGGCAAGAACATTGTTTGAATCCTTGACCACCGAATAAAGATAATTTTCCCGCAATTTCACGCAAACTCAGCTTAGTCGGTGGAATGGAATCGGTTAATTTAGCTGTAGATATTTGAACAGCGTTTCTAGGAAGCCAATCTTTTATGATGCCAACTGAACTACCAATTTGAAATAAGTTATTTTTCGTGTCTAATACAATCCCTGTAATATTATTTGCATCTAGTGGACCCCTGTCTACTTTTGGTACATCAACCAAAACGGTGGAACCAACTAATATATCTTTGAATTTCTTAGAAGAAGTGTCTTTCATTTTATCTGCAGATCTTTTTAAATTTTGTAAAGCATCTTCTCTTTGCTTTTTAATATTCTCTTCTTTTTGGCATAATAGGCATAGAACTCCCGATCCATATCCTTCTTCACTTGTCGTAATGCCACATATTACATGCACGGAATTGCCACAAACGTCACAAAAATGTGCTCCTGTAGATTCATGTCCACAAACAATACAAAACATTTCCTCTACTCTTTTAACTGATTCTGATACAACTGGTGGTTCAGCTATTAACTCGATCAATGTGGGAATATTTGGTGCTTCAGGTTCTAACGGTATTGCTGATTTGCCAGGTGCAGCTTGCTCTAAAATCAATGTGGTAACATTTGGTGCTTCAGGTTTAGACAGTATAGCTGATGTGCCAGGTATAACTCGCTCTAAAATCAATGTAGTACTATTTGGTGCTTCAGATTCGGGCGGTATAGCTGATGTGCCAGGCACAACTTGCTCTAAAGTCAATGTGCTATTTTCAATTAATACACTAGCTAGTTGTTCCTCACAAATTTTAGCGTCTTTGTCAATTGACTAGTAGCTTTGTCAGTAGCTGATACGTTTTGCTGCTTGAGAAACTGATCCAATTCCTCTTCAGTAACTAACTTGCCAAGTAATTCTGTTGGTATATGAGTAGATTGGAGTCCTGTTTTTGGTTCTGTTCCAAATAATGCTTTGTACGGTGAACGTTTAATGGTACGATGAAAGTAGGAATTCTTTTGAAACTGAACAAAATAACAGCCGATCGCCCAATTTTTACTATCATTATCAATCAACCAAGCTCGTAACATAGCTTCGACATCTTGATTTGCACGCTCAACTGATCCTTGACTCGCTGGATGTCTTGGCCTACCGTTAATAATTTTACATGTTGGCCACAAGGCAGTTAATTCTTGAATGATTGCAGCAGTAAATTCACGGCCATTATCGCTTTGTAGTATATTGGGACAACCTACTTCCAGGAAAATTTTCAATAGTTCTATTGCAACTTCAGCTGCTCTTTTTGAAGTCAATGGTCGCAGAAAGCTGAATTTTGTTGCGTGGTCTTGATAATGTAATAGCCATTTATAATTTCTGTCGGGGGTTGACTGGAAGTCAATTAAATCAACTTGACCACGATGGTTAAAATCACTAGAGACAATCGGGCAAACAACGATACCTTTTCTTGGGAATTTCTTCTTAGATTGACATACTGAACACAGTTTCAAAAATTCTAATACAACAGAAGTAGGAATCAAATATCTGGATTTTAAATTATATAGCATTTTATCTCTGCCTCCGTGGCCCGTCGCTTGATGGGTCTCACAAAGTATAGCATAAAATTCATCTGGAGGCACTATTTTCACCACCGAGTCAGTAGATAATTTTCTTTTCAATATTAAAAACTTTGTTGTGCCTACCTCCATTACATCATATTTGTTACCGTAATAATATTGCTTGTTTGTTCTCTTAAGTTTCAGTACTGCAGCTGATTTAAATTCTTCAATCGCTGAAATAGCATCTTCTATTCTTTCTCGAGTCCATAACGGTTTTTCCTTATCCTGCCGTCCTTCTAACATAGCCATAATAGCTTCATTAAACTGAGTTTCACACACAAACCCAGTATGTGGCGGATTTTCTTTCACATTCGACGCCATTCCGCATAATTTTCGTAAAATTATACTCAAAAGTGAGCACGCGCGACGTGTGCTTGAAACCGACTGACAACCGACTGACACCGCGCGCGCCGCGCGGGCCCCGCGAGCGGGTGCGTGGTGGAGCAGAGGGCGTGATAGCTACGGCCTGCCTAGCGTTTGCAAGCGCGACTCAAGAACTGACATTTTTTTGTTATTTCACTGAACCAATTTAGGGATTTGTTCAATTCACTAGATTTATTTAGGGAAAAGATAAAATCATGTTGTTATTTTGCCATCCTCCGTGATTTGATCAAATCCCTTAGGGAATTGACCAAATCCCCGATTTTATCATATCTCTGCGACATATGTATATCATAGCTTAGATGAAATTAGTCCTTTTGTATGAGAAAAATGAACATTTTATGCAAATAAAGGTTTTTCTCCTTTGGTAAAGTCGATTGGTAATTTAGGAGGAGAAACAACTGCGCTGCTTTTAAAACTAATTAAATTTTATGGTGCATAACATATTTTACTCAATTTGTTGCCATAATTACTTAAGTAGGTACGAGTAAACTATAAAAAAGGCAAATACCCAAGTAATTACTTCTTTGTATAAATGTTTTGGATGAGAACTTTAATTTTGAGCCAATCTTTATTGGACAATAAATCTGGATATAATTCTTTTAATGCTTCGCACTCTGCCCTTTTTAGCGTGCGTTTTAAAATATGATAAAACGGCAGATTTTTTTTCTGCTGTCCATGAAACCAAAATACGCTTCTTTTTGGCTTGGCCTAAACTAAAAATTGGTTTTTGATTGCTAGTTTCTGTTTGTATTGTATTCACCCATATCTTTTTTACTAATTAGGTGGGTACCCACCTAGCGCACAGGCTCGCGCGGCAGCCTCGGTGTCCGGATCGCGAGCGATGGCTCCCGAGGCAGCCTCAGTAGTTTTGTCCAATTTACACGAGGCCTCCTCGCGAGGCAGGCTGAGCCATCATAAGTCGGCGAGTAGTCGAAATGGACAGTCGTGTATTTTCAGCTGCAGCTTTTTTCCTAGCTGCTTATTATTTAAAGAAACGAAAACACTCACGTATCAAGAACAAACCTAGACGCTTCTGGATTAGAAAATTGTATGAGCGTCGCCACCAATATGGAAATAGATTACTTGGAGATTTAATATATGATCAGACTGTACATAATTTTACACTAATGTCCGTACAAGACTTCGAAAATTTGTGCTCATTGTCTGATAAAATCAAAAAGTGCGATACAAAGTATAGAGAGGCAATCACTGTGAATGAACGAGTTTTAATAACTTTAACACTCACTGCCAGCAATATATAGCATGGTTACAATTTAGCAAGCCATGGAGTCCGCCTGCGGGTCCCAACGATTCTGTTGCGGTAGGCCGTCACTCAAAATGAAAAAATATTACAGCAGGCCGTGGGGTCCGCTGGCGTCTAGTTAAGAATACTTTTAGCACGCTGTGGGATCCGCTGTGACCCCCTAAATTCAAACAGATATTTGTACTACAGGCCTGCTAATAAGAAAAATATATGTATAGTATTGGCTTGCGCATACAGTAAGCTATATGTTGAAAAAAAAATCATGTCAATCGGAGCAAAAATTATATTTCTGTATAGCGGGGAAAAAAATGAAAAACAAATAAAAATTAAATTGACAAATCTTTATTATTTTAGTACAAAAACAAGAAAAAAACATGCACTGAGGAAAAAAAATACTTTTTGCTGTGTTTATTGGCAAAACAAGACGCACAAACACTGGGATTCGATGGGCATACTTCGTGAGGCATACTGTACTTGTTTTTTTTGTGAGTTTCTTGGCCTCTACGCTTGTTTTGCCTTCTTGTCGTTAACTTTCGTAGCAGTGTATACACTTGCGACGTATAAGTCGATTGCGATGGTCAGTCAAAGGGTTCTTTCCGAACTCATGTTACACCAGGATCGGTAGCACGGCGCTGCTGTATCAGTAAGTAATCAGTAATGTAATTCATCAACTGTATACAAAGGTTCTCACGAAATTTCGTAATTATATAAGTTTTTGTTGTAAGTCTTTTGCGAGACTTGTATATCAAGTAGGCTTTTACGACAGACGTAGTTAGCAGTAATTCAATTGCCAGTTTTTGAAACCAACGTACGTTTCTTCTTGACGGATTGCAATAACTACCCATCTGATCAGAAAAATCAATCGTGCTTTTGTGTTTGTTGTATTCGGCAATTACTAGTGGTTTCAAAGTAGTTTTTCGCCTATTTCGCTTGCTTCGGACTGTTACGAATCCAACTGAATGTTTTGTTGATAACGCGAGAACGTCCCTCTTGTCTTTCCACTTTAAAACTAAAATTCCGTCATCGTTTTTTTTGCTATCATCTTTTTGCAACTTTGTAGAAACAATGTCTTTTGGCAACCCTCTCGATTTTTTCGAACTGTGCCAAGCAAATGCGTAGACTGATTTAAAAGACACTTAGCTAAGTCCACGCTTGTATAAAAATTATCGGTTACAATACTTCGGCCCGCATCTAAGTATTTCTCACTCAGTTTCATAACCACATCTTTAGATAAATTTTGGCCAGGCATCGTTTTCTTACCTTCATATACTATTAGATCATGTACATAACCATTTTCATCGCATATTTTAAACAGTTTTATCCCATATTTATGCTTCTTTCCTGGGATATATTTCATGAAAACAATCCTGCCACGGAAAGCAACCATTGTCTCATCCACTGTTAGATATTCGCCAGGTGTGTTAAAATTCTGAAATTTTTTTGTGATCAAGTCAACCCGACGTTTCACTCGGAGAAGTCTATCACCGCCAGGTGACAAATGATAATATGTATTCTCAAAGTTCTAGCACCGTAGCAGCAATTCAAAGCGATTTCTGCTCATTACCGAACTAGCTACGGGATTTTTGTATAATATATTTTGACTCCAGTAATCAGATATCTTAGGCAGTTTTTTTATACCCATCCATATCAGCAGACCAAGGAATTTCTTCATTTCATTATGATCACAATCCTTCCAATCAACTAGTCTACTTGACCGTCTCAAAACTGTAACTAACATCGTTTTATTTGCGTAACAGTTAAGTCATGGTTACCATCAGGTTAATTATTTCTTCATTCACAAACAAACTATAGTAATCCAGCTCGGTCTTACACGTGTCGGGAATATTTTTTACACCAGATGTAAAAGCCAAAGGGAATTGTTTTTGACGAGAGCCAGTTGATGTGTTCCAATGACCACTATCTACCGATTGTTGTACGCGGCGGTTTTGTTGATGTAAACTCTGCGCAGTGACATCTTCCTCGGTGTTTTCGCTATCGGTATATCCATCAATATCTGTATTACAACTAGAATCCGATGAAGGCACGTAATCGGGATTATAGTCCGAGTCTTCCGACATGTTTTAGAGACTTTAAAACAATATTCTTCGCAAAAAAATCCCGAAAGTAGCGAAAGCGCGGGAAAAACACGCACGCAGCAAGCCGAGGGGCCGGCCGGCGCCCAACTAACAATTACTTTAGCTGGCTAGCTAGTTAAATTCTAGAAAATTACAAGCGGCGTAACGGACAAAATGTTTTGGGGGCGGCCGGCGACCCCCACGGCCTGCTGGTTGATGTTTCTCTAAAATAAGACCGGCCCCTTGCACTCACAAACTTGCGGCCCGCCAGCGGATCCCATGGCAGTGAGAGTGTTAAGATTTTTAGCAACCGGAGATTATAGCAGCTTGCAATTTTTATTTCGAGTATCGAAGCAGAGTATCTCAAGAATAGTTCCAGAAGTTTGTGACGCTATTATTGAAGCCTTAAGTGATTATGTAAAGGTAAATAAAAATAATTTTTCAAATTTAAAAATCAATTGTTTATTTTAATTACAATTCAGTAGCGGTATGTGATGCTGATGATGAAGTGCCAGATGAGTCGATTGTAGAGGAATTACTGTACTGCTGTGTACAGTATCCTGTATTAATTTGTTGTTGTGTGTATTTCCCTCCTTTCGTATGTTGAATGACATTAGCCCACTTTGTACAGGGTGGCCCATAAGTCTCTTGAAATGTAAAAAAAATCATAAAAAAAAACTAATTACAATATGAAAAAGGTTTTTATTTTGAAGTAATCTTAATAAAATGGGAATTATTTTTTGAAAATTACATCGTCTAAATGTAATCCGTTACGGTCGTGGCACTCCTGTAAGCGACGTCTAAAATTGTCCATCACTGCGCGGCAAGTAACTTCTGTAATGCTTGCCATTTCTCGTCGAATATTCTCTTTCAAGACATCGATTGACCGCGGGTTGGTTTCATACACTTTACTCTTAAGATAACCCCATAAGAAAAAGTCCATTGGGGTCAGATCCGGACTACGTGGTGGCCAGGCAATATCTCCTCTTCGAGAGATAACTTTACTAGGGAAAAGTTGACGAACGACGGGCATAGCGGTGTTAGAGGTATGGGCAGTTGCTCCATCCTGTTGAAACCAGGTCCGCGTATTGAAGACTGGAAAATTCTGCAACTCTGGTGCAAAAAAGTTCTCGATCATTGCCACATAGCGCTGCGAATCAACAGTAACCGCGCGACCTCTGCTGTCCTCAAAAAAGTAAGGGCCTATGATGCCATGCGCTGACATAGCCGCCCAAACTGTCACTTTAGGGCTATGTAAGGGCCTTTCATGTTTGCGATTCGGATTTTCGCAACTCCAGTAGCGACAATTCTGCTTGTTGACATGGCCGTTGATGTGGAAGTGAGCCTCATCAGAGAATAACACGTTATTAAACGATGTAAAGCGGTCGAACATTTCATTTGCAAAATTTAGTCTGTGCATAGGGTCAGTATCTTTTAATTCCTGTACTAATTGAATCTTGTAAGGGTGAAGAAGTAAATCTTTCTTTAAAATCCGCTGTAATGAAGTTCTCGATAAGTTTAATGCACTGGAACGCTTACGAGTAGACTGGGTAGGATTTTCACGAATTGACTGTTTCACTACGTCGATGTTTTCTTCCGTGCGTGATGTCCTTGGTCGACCTGACCGTTTTTTATCCAACGTAGAACCACTCTCCTCGAACTTAGTAACCCAGTTCTTAATCGTTTGAATACTTGGAGTGTCGTTAAAGTTGCGTAAATTGTGATGTTCTCGAAATTTAGGTCGCGCAACGGTAGCAGAATTATTGTTGCGATAAAACTCGCGCACACAAAAAGCACGGTCCGCACCAGTGAAACGCTCCATGGCGACTGAATTCCGAAAGACCGTTGGTGCTTCCCCCCTACCCCGCGCGCCATTCTTGCGCACCGTTTGAATTTTATTCGAAATTTAAATTTCAAAGGACTTATGGGCCACCCTGTATTACCTGTTATACCGGGAGCCGGTATGGTCAACACTTTTGAGATAGACTTTTACTGTAACTGGATTTTCTCCAGTATCGTACTCGTATCTAGTACGAATCAAGTCAATTCAAGTTATAAATCTTATTGCAAATTGAATAATCTTTATTCACTTTCAACCATTTCTATATAAATACTCAATTATAGCTAACATAGAACTTTCAACATAAAGTACTGTGATATTTAAATAAGTTTCGGTTATAATTTTAATTACAACAACATTTGGAAGTAATTAAAATATTTTATTTACAACTTATCACATTAGGTTTAAAATACAACTCAAAATTCAAGTGCCACCATACATATTTTTTACACAACACATGATCTTAATATAGTCACAAAGAACTGCCACGTACGTACGTACGTGGCAGTTCGGTTCGTTCGGTTCGTTCGGTACGTACTCCCATATTTCATTACATATTTTCATGTTTTTGAAAGAAATTTAATGCTACCTATGAAATATATAAAAACTAATTAGTTTTACGTTTTAGATCTAACATCAACTTGCCTTTTTATCCATTTCTGGTTGAAATATGACGACAATAAAATCGTCATCACGCGTTCGACATTGAACATGCTGATAGTTACAGACCGATTTTTAGGGAAAATAAACAAAACTATTATATAATTAGTATATATAATCAATAATTACTTACCCTTCCATCGTTTCTTTTAATATTCAGCGAATCACTTTATGATAAAAACAAGTTTTCACCAACACAACAAATAAGTAGTCACTTAAGCGATGGCGGAGTTTTGACTCATGAATTGAATTGAATGACTCATGTTTAAATTTTTTTCACTAAAGCTGCGCGAGTTTTGTCGTCACTAGTCGGCCTGTTTCTTCTTTATGCATTTGTAACGTGTTAGAAAGGATAGGGTGATATACAATGACGTTCGTTAGAGCGAATAACAGAACACACTTACCCATACCGGCTCCCGGTATGTCAACAGTTGCGGCGAACATGTGTTTATACCGGGAGCCGGTGTTTCAACAAACAAGAGGCTGCTTCAAAAGTTATATTATTGATAGCGTTCTTAACACACTAGGCCAGGGTCGATAGTTTTCAAAACCAAAAAAAATAATAGTAGTATAAAAACCCTTTAGAAAAGGAGGAGAATATTATAAAAATGAAAGGAAAAATAATTTACGGGCGATCTGAGGTCGGGAAGGTGATGGGGGTGAGTTTTTAAGGGTAAAAATGGTTTATCTCGATTTCCGGCAAAACTAAAAGTCCTATGGAAAAAAGTCAAATGGCAAAGTTGTAGGTAATAAAAAGATCTAAAACTTTTGTATTTACACTTTTTTCAATAAACTCAAAATTTATGTGAAAAATTCAAAAAAACCAAGTTTTTGGTTTTTTATTTTTATCTTTTACAATTTTTTTTATTTTCACGAAATTTGGTGAAAACTTACCTTTTTATGTCCCAAATACGCTGTAATTTATTTGATTAGAAATATTTTTTTTTTTCACCTTATTTTGAGTTAATATCGAAAAAACATCCTAATTTTCAACCGAAATTTCACCCGTCAAAATATCAGCTTTTTTCAAAAAGTTGGTATGCTTTCTGTTCGTTGAAATATCTACTTTCCGATGGTGAAAAAAAAAATGTTACTATAGTAAATCTTCTCAGAAACGCAACAGAAACAATGTTCTTCCATGGAATAGCTTTGTCAGTAAAAAAATGTTCCACGGCCTGAAAAATAGATTCCCCTCTGGTATTAGTCTCTAAATATGAGGGTTGCCTTTTATATTTCGGGATTAGAGAACAAAAACAAATATTAATCATCGAAAATCACTTTATTGTTTTTTAAAATATTCCTCATGAAGATCTATACACTTTTGCATGCGTTTGAACCAATAATTGTCGAAGCACTTTTTCCACTCTGATTGAGGTATCTCCAAAACATGCATTCTGAATGCAGCAACCGCTTCTTCAGGTGTCGAAAAACGTTGACCTCTCAGTTTGTTTTTTACGTGCGGGAATAAAAAGAAGTCATTTGGTGAAAGGTCAGGATTATATGGCGGATGACTCATCAAATCGATGTTTTGGGTGCTCAAAAATGCAGTTGTTTGAGCCGATGTGTGAAAGCTCGCATTGTCGTGGTGTAGAGTGATCCGTCGACGGCGGTTGGTTTTCCTGATTTCTTGGAGGATAACTGGCAAACAAATTGTTGTGTACCACTCAGAATTGACTGTTCTGCGTTGTTC
The DNA here is from genome assembly GCA_037179445.1 of Phengaris alcon alcon. NCBI lineage: Eukaryota > Metazoa > Arthropoda > Insecta > Lepidoptera > Lycaenidae > Phengaris > Phengaris alcon. The sequence continues at coordinate 193,361 of JAYRCH010000639.1, read as the reverse complement.
TAGTGGTACGGTTGCGACATGTCCAGTTTTTCCGAAAAAACCGAAAAAATGGTCGCACCATTTGCTTGGAAGTGCTTCGTGCACGAACAACTTTTGTTGGATTTGGCTCATCTTGAAACACCCATACAGTCGACTGCTGTTTACTTTCGGTCTCATACGCGTAAATCCACGATTCATCACCTGTCACGATGTCATAGACGTGTTTTGAAGAACCGCGATCGTATTTTTCGAGCATTTCTTTCGACCGATCGACACGAGCCTTTTTTGAGCGATTGACAAATTGTGTGGGATCCAACGCGAACAAATTTTTTTTACAGTTAAATGTTCATGCAATATTGAGTGTATGCTGGTCCCACTAATGCCTAAGGTTGTCTCTATCTCACAATCGGTCACATGACGATCTTGCAATATCAGTTCGCGCACAGCATCAATGTTTTTCGGAACAACAACTGATTTTGGACGACCTTCACGAAATTCGTCTTGGAGTGAACTCCGACCACGATTGAATTCACCATACCATCGATAAACACTGGTCCTTGATGGAGCTTCATCGCCAAAAGTTGAATTAAGTTCATTCATGCACTGCTGCTGACTTAATCCACGTCGAAAGTTGTAAAAAATAATCGCACGAAAATGTTCACGATTTAATTCCATTCTTGGGATGGATGATGATGATGATGAATCTTTTAATTTACTGTAAACAACACAAATAGCGCTCGTATGTCAAAACGTTCTGAGTACGTATAACCTCAAAAACTTCTAACTTTACGATAGAGCTGTCAGTTGACAGATTGCAACACCAGGGTTGCCAAATCCCGAAATATAAAAGGCAACCTATGTATGTAGCAAAAAGCAGTTCTTGACACATATTTTCATCTTTGATATATCGAACATATCCTAACAACAGAGCTTCATTGCCGGGTAATGTAGACTCGTCCAACTGGAGAGAGAATCTGTTGGTCTGTAAGAACTTGCATAAAATGTTTTCCACATCGCGTCCCATCTCGTCTATGCTTCTCTGAACGGTGTTATTGCTCAAATGTATTCTCTTTAAAATATCATGTGCGGGCTTGTGCAACACATTGTTAAGGACCCCCGCAATGGCTGGTAAGATAAGCTGCTCTCCAATTGTGTGGGGTTTCCCCGACTTCGCTATTAGTAAAGATATATTATAGGACGCTCGTAAACCATCATCGTCTTTAATAGATGATGACGCAAACATCGATCTTATGGATGGCCTTTTGTCTAGTTTTTCTTTAAGTGCTTGAAAAAATGACAAAGGCTTACTTTTTTTGTCAGCATGTACTCTTGATAAGTGGTCATCCATTTTTGAAGGCTTCATGGCATCGTCACTGAGTACTTTTTCACATATAAGACACATCGGCAAGTGTTGATTTGATGGAGATGCAATAAATCCGAACTTCAAGTAGTCCAAACTGTATTGTCTGCTTTTTTTTTCGTGTCCGCCATCATAGAACTCTCAGTAATCCTGCAAATAAAAAAAAAGAAACTACCTAAATAAAAAACAATTATAAACTGTTAAATTTGCACACTCTTATTATTATCACACCCAGGTAATGGATGTTTGTTAGGTGTTACTGACTTAGGGTGTTTACACACGACACCGCGGCGGCAGCATTTTTGGCCGCCGCGGTGCCGCAGGAGCTGCGGCGTTTCACCGCAGAACCAGCGACACTAACGCGGGCTACGCGGCGCAAATATAGACTGGTCACGCGCGATCCGTCGGACAGAATGGATAGTACCGTGGCGCTGTTTCTTTGTGTTCTGCGTCGTCGTCGTAAAAAGAGAAAAACAAGAACTATTTGGATACATCCCTTTATATCTTCCAGAAAAAGTAACGGAAAGTTTTATTGTGATTATGAGAGTTTGAGAAGAAATCCTAAAAAAATCCGCAGTAGTTTTCGTATGAGTATTGATACATTCGACCAACTATTAGGACGCGTTCACAAAGGTTTGCAGAAGAATTGTACGAATATGAGGGAATGCATTTCACCTCCTGAAATGTTAATGTGACATTAACGTAAGTAAAAAAAAACTACAAATACAATAAAGTTTTATATAATTCACATTAAGGCACAAAATTTAAGTAGTAGGGCTAATATTAATTAAATTCGGGTAACGTTTCGTGAGACATTGGTGATGCGATCTGTGATAGAGTACTCGTAGAAGACGTGTTCTGATAATTATCGTATGTCGTTATATATTCAGTCTGATATCCGTAATTAGGTGTATTTTGCCATACGTCTGTAGGGTACTGAATTTCGGTTACAATTTGTAGTACTCTACTCTGAAACTGCAATACTTGTTGGTCATTAAATTTTTCTAGACTTGGCAAAATACTTTTTAAAAAAGATAAATGTCTATTATCCTGTTCTTTTTTTTAAATATTCAAAACTTCGGTTTCGAACTCATCTGCTTTGCGTTTGCGATGTGAGGTCTTTGAAGTACTCGGTTCAGCTTGCTGTGCATTAGTAGTAGGAGTAGGAGATTCCTCACGTGGCTGTTGAGATGATTCTTCTTGATTTTGAGTTGTTGCAATACTCGATTGTGTCTCAGATCCTGATCTCTTTGTTTTTATCTTTGTTAGGTATTTAAAAAAATTGTCCTTCACATTCTTCCATTTACTAAAGACAGCTTTACCTGAAAAAATAATAGTCACTCTAGATTATACTTTTATATTTGTTTTTCAGATATTTGGCTAAGGGACATACATTTACTGATCTGCACGAAAATTTTAAGCTTGGAATATCTACAATAGCTCAAATAGTAAGACGCACATGTAAAGTGATTTGGAATGAACTATTACAAGAATGTATTCCAGAATTAACAGAAGAGAGATTAAAAGAAATCGCAAAGCAGTGCGAGTACAAAGCTAACTTCCCTCACTGCATTGGCGCCATGGATGGCAAACATATCAGAATGATTAAACCAAACAATAGTGGGTCGCTTTTTTTCAACTACAAAGAGTTTTTCTCTATAGTATTGTTTGCTGTAGTTGACGCAGACTACAAGTTTATTTATATAGACGTGGGTGCGTATGGAAAAGAGTGTGACTCAACGATTTTTCAAAATTCTTCATTATTTGAGCATCTAGAACAAAACCAGATACAACAACCGCACCCAGAACCAATATCAAGCACTCGAAGTGTAGATATGCCTTATGTTTTCGTTGCTGACGAGGCTTTTGGTTTAAGTTCAAATATCATGCGTCCTTATAGTGGAAGGAACTTGCCTACAGCAAAACGTGTATTTAATTATCGCCTCTCAAGAGCCAGGCGGTACGTAGAATGTGCCTTTGGCTTATTATCAAATAAATGGAGAATTTTCCATCGACCCTTGAACGTGAAAACTGACTTATCAATCGACATTGTTAAATGTTGCTGCGTTTTGCATAATTTCGTCAGATCCAGAGATGGAGGTAATTCTAGGGAGTCAATGGCGATTGTAGATCATGAAGACGTGATCACAGACATTACACAATCACAAGCTGTAAGAAGAGTTCTAGCAGCCAATGCAATACGTGATATGTTCTCAGATTATTTTATGCGAGCGAAGAAGGGGCCTTATCTTGGCAATTAAAAGTAATTTAATACCTATTAAATCTGTTATTATGTACCTGTATTTAATCATAACCTATCTACTTGTAATACAAACAATAAGTGGATAAATAAATAAATCTTACCAAACATATCCTTGTCTTTATCACTGAGCGCGTCGAATTCGGAATACAATATAATGCAAATATCTTTCCATGCTGCATTCGAAATGTTCTTATATTTAAACTCTTCTAAAGATTTATCCCACAAGACTGGCCTTTCACGAACCAGTGAGATTAAATTATCGATGTCTATGTTCTTAATAAATTCAGGTATATGTCCATTCTGATAAATACTCTTTGACAGGCACCGCGCGCGACGTTTTTCCTCTCCGTGTGTAAGCGACTAACTAAACTCGTACATTAGTTGAAAACTACGGCACCGCTCGCCGCTGCCGCCGCGGCATAAAGACTCGCCGTCGCCGCCGCGGCGTCGTATGTAAAGCTTCATATAAATCTAAGGCAGACTATCGCAGCGGCGCCGCGGCGGCGACGGTGCCGCTGCCGCTACGGCATAATGTGTAAGAGGCCTTACTCATTGATAAACTTGGATACCTATATTAGGTAAGTAACTATAGTAGGTAATTAGGTATAGAAAGTTTGTATTAGGTAAGTAGGTACCTATGAGCATAAGAACGAAAATCAAAGCAAACTGAACACTTCAAAGTTTAGGTACCTACCTACTTAACAACTTAAGTGTAAGTAATTTTTACAAATACTTTTATACCTACTATACTTACCTACCTATTTAAAATATGTTGTGTTTACCATAGGGCAAAAAAAAATTACAATCAAATACTAAAACAAATTAAACTAGTATATTTTTACTTTCATCTATCGATAACTCTTTTGAGGGACTATAGATCTGCCGAAAGTTACTGTTGAGAGCTTTAAGAAAATCAAGAACTTTATGTTCACCCTCAGCCTGACAATCTGCTACATAAAGACATTTCAATATTTGTTCAAACCTTCTGCCAGATGTAATATGTTGAAATATCGGGTGATAATATAATGGATCATTAGAAAAACAATTTCGTCTAATGGCAAACTTCAATTGTCCTTGAAGAAAGCATAAAACAAAAAATGATAACATTTCTTGGCTATCTACGGGTCGAAAGCTATAATTACGACTATTTCTAGTGCGTGGTCCATTTTGAACAGTCATTCTTTCAGCATATTTGTTAGTACATTCTACTATATAATCCACAAGATTTGACGGCAAAACATGTTTGAACATATCGAAGGGCGTACGAATAAGGCTGACATCAAATTTCGGCCCAGTTGAAAATGTATCAAATTTGAAATCAGCAATTGGCATAATAGTTTTAGACCACCCTTCGTCGTTAGACAACTGTTCTAGATTAGCTGCGCTGGTTTCTTCTCTTTCAGAAATTTGTTCCTGAAAATTATCGCCACCTGGTTGATGAATCTGTTCCAGCGATTCTGGTAACTGATGTTCTAAGAAATTAGGTTGTACAAGTTTGGTGAAATCAGGCTGTGCCATCTCTGGAGGTTGAAGGGCTGGTTGTTCTTCAGCGTTAATTTGAGGTAATAAAGACGTACTCACAGATGAATTGTCATCATTACTGTCAGACGAATAACTATAACGGTTACATGGTGAAGAAGAAGAATCCGAAAAAGATGGTGGACAATAGTCATCGTCTGACCCGTACTCTCCTCCATCATCGTGGTAAGAATCCTCATCACTCGTTTCCGGTGTTGAGACTTCTTCTAGAAGCCGTTTGATGCGATTTTCATCATCCATCTATAACAAAATATAACAATTTGTTTACATGTAATTTATACCTAAAATGACAATTTTCTAATCATTTTTTCAGACTAACATCAGTACAAATATATAATTAGTCATTATAATTACTAAAATAATGTAACACTCGCCTTCTTGCATTAATTTTGACGTGAATAAAACTTTAGCGAAAACCACAACGACACAACTTCAGCGAACGCACGCGGCGCGACACTACTCAACGCATTGCGAATGATTGCACACAATAGTACACGGCTATGACCGTAGTGTGCGTACAGACACTGCCTAGATGTTGCTCACACAGAAACATTTTCAGTGTATGTTTGTGTGCATTCAAATGCTTCTACGTACAAGAAAAAATTATGTGATATGACGGTAGTCCTATATTATAATTACATTCTTTAGAAATTCATATGCAGATGCCGTACTGTTTAGTAAAGTCTAAAAATAAACAACTGCGTCAGCCGTAGTGTCGTATTATGCAGTCAATTTTTTTACGGTCATTACCGTCCGTCCCGCAACGTGTTAATAGGGGTCAATTTTTTGACCTCGTCGACCCCCAAAATCAGTTTTCGTTTATGTCGACCCCTAGTAACCGATATCGACCACTTTGGGAATCCCTGGTCTATACAGTAGCGATGAAAGAAAGAAGAAGTAGCAAAATTTTATATTTAGCATAGAATTTACACAGCTTGGAAGCCAGATGCATCCGCGCGTATTTTCAGTTTCCAATAGTTAAGTTATATGCAAATATGAAATTTACTACAGTATAGTCTATTCAAATTTCATTTACACATTTTTAAAATTTACTGCGCTGTGCTCTGACTATGACGCAATGCGCTCGGTGAAAATCGAACATTAGATGTAGTTAAGATCCATTATTAACCCTACGATAGTAACATAATTTAAATGAACACGCATACTAACAGGGGTGTCACGACACCCCATATAATAAAATGAATTAAAAACTTTTGTTTAACGAAAAAATAAAACTTTTTATTCTTGAAACAAACTAAATTAACATTCTTCTTGATTGATCTATCAATCAGTAACTAAATGAAATAAGATTTAAAAAAAATGCTTATGCCAACTTAAACACAATTGAGACAAATTTCCACAATATGTTCAGGGCGCGCAGTTCTTTTACATTAGAAAAAAAACACTTTTTTGTCATTCTTTCGAGGGCACAATGCACATCGAGCATGATTTTGCAAGTTGGCGGGGGGTTCACTTGCTGGAACTTCTTAGGGGACACTTAGAATGGCCCTTATATTTCTTGATAGTTGTCGAGGTAAATTTGACTCTAGTTGTCGTTTCATGTGCGGCTCGGCTACCTGCAATATTAGTTTTTTAAGGAAGTTACTTCTAAATATATTATTTGGTTTGTTCTGATGCTTATCTCCTAGATAGATAATCATAGAATTGATCCCTGCTCGATTGAACATACAAAAGAAAAGAGCGTCGAGTACCCCTCACAGTCGTGTTTTTTGTACATCATTTTTTCAAAGGTCACGCCTCCTTTTATCGCATTGTATTTAGCCATATTATTGAACTACCCCTCAAGCTCTTCATAATTACAAAACGCCATAATTAACTGAACATAATATAAAAATAAACAAAGTAGCAATAGGATATACCTACGTAAATAGTAACAGGGGTGACGCAACACCCCGCAGATACCCCTGCAGAACGAAATTGACGTATCACCGCTCCCACCACGATACGGCTACTGAAGGCTCACGGTAGGCCAAAAGAATACACAAAGTGATAGAGCGATACAGCACATAATTTTTAATAAATCGGCGCGTGATTGCTCGCGAGGGGTGTTGGGGCACCCCTGTTACCATCCTAGGGTAGTAGTAGGTAGTAGCGATGCACTTTATGCGTTCGTTTAGATATCTTCTATTATAATTAATTACAATAAATATTATAATTACATCTAAACAAATATTTAAATTTCATCAGATCATTGTCACTCTAAATGAAAACATTCTATTTAATACTAGGAAATACCTACTACATAAATACCTCACTTCAGATTTCTAATACTGCAGATAATTTACTGCACATAAATTTTAGGAAACAGAAGTTATCAACCTATGCATAAAAAAGAAAGTAGACATAATCTTGTTAATAATTATTACAGTCGCACATTATACACCATAATGATTGTAAACAGCATAAGTGCAAACATGACACCAAAAATAATTTTGATGTGTCAAAGATATTATAGATTTCCTATCCATGTTTGATATGAAATGGATCGGACTGTTTATATTTACGTCAGTACCACAGTTGAAGCATTCATCCATTCGCACAAAATAGGTGAATATCCAGGGCCAAACTAGTTTGTATTTGAAACAAAGAACAAAATTCCTTTTTGTTAAAAATCGATCAATGTCCATGTAAACAACCATTGTTGATATACAGTTTAATATATCAGAGAAAATACATACGTGAGACTCTTCAGACTGGTTCTCCTCTAATGATGGTATGTATGATTCGGAAGAATCTTGGTAAGTCTGAAAAAAAAAAAATCAACACAAGTCACAACCAGTCGTCGTTCGTCAAGTAAAATCAGTAGTAATAAATACGAAAGTTTTCATGGACGGTGGTTCACCGGGTTTGTTCGATGTAGACGGTTTTTTTAAGGTTATTTTTTATATAGAATAATGAAATATCTTTTTTAAATTGAAGAGCTAAGAACTTAACTGATTTAATAAATACAGGGTATAAGTGAAGTGACAGGTCTCTCCAAAATCATAGGGTACACATTCTACTCATGATCTTCAATCATATACCACCGGAATTTCTTCCGGTTTTTTTTCTTTACTGGTAATTTGTGTCTATTTTTTACTAAATAATTTCAACTTAAAATTATAATAACTGTATTTCAATAACTGTGTAATGCCTACCTCAGGCTCAGATAAATCTTCAAAATCTTGTTCTATTGGCTCATCAATAATACTTTTATTCTTCTCAGGGTTTTCTTCTGAGTGCTGATGATGTTTTTTAGTTGATTCTTCAAAATCTTGTTCCGCCAGACTTGATAAGGATGTTGATGAAACGTCCTTCACTTTCTCAGTGTCTTTAACTGGCTGCTGCGAGGCCAAGGTACGTTCTTCCGATAAATTATCAATATTTTGTTCGGTTGGTCCAACTTCCGAATAATTAACAACTTCTGGCTGCAGCTGCTGAACCGCAGAAATTTCTTCAGTTATTGGCTCTTCCGTTGGTTTTTGCTCGGTCGTAACACATTCTGTATAAGCAGAAACACTTAAATAACATTAAGTATCAAATTTATCGGGTCACTGGCCCGTAACTGGTAAAATATTATGTTATTGACAAACAAACATTTTCTAAGTTCTGTAAAGATATTATTTTTAAACAAAAAATTAAACCAACTTCCATTCGGTTTAAATTTTGTTTAAAAATAATAATTTCACCCTTTTTAGTCATATATATTGTTAAATTATTATTAATACACCTTAAGAACGTCTAAAAAACGACCGAATGTATTTGTATTATGAATGTATTATTGAATACGCGCCAAGCTTCCATTAGGTATTGTAAATAAGATGATGATGATTACTGTACGTTACAAAGTGGCATATGCTTGCAGTTCTTTATACAATGTCGAAATTTCCAAACGCATATCTTTAAAGACTGGGGAGTTCCGTTCAATGCTTTTGGATCCAGGGTATACCTTGGTGCAAAAACTTATTTTTTGGTAGCATATGCTTGTGATACTTCAGTAAAAGTCAAAATCACTATATATGTCCATATAAATTTCCAAGAGTTCCCTCGATTCCTAATGGATCGCATCATCAGTTTTCCACTCAACAACAAAAGAATTTTGCAAATAGTTTGGTAAACGGCAGAGTAATGTTCAAAGATCTCCGTGTCGGTGTAAAATACTATGAGAAGTACCTTTTATATCATAATAATGTGATAATATATGGCGTGACTGTGGTGGTGATGATGATGATTACTCTAATTGACATGGTGGCATATGCTTGCAGTTATTTAAACAACGCTGAAATCCCCAAACATGTATCTATAAGGAGTCAGGAGTTCTGTTCTGTACTTTTGGATCCAGGGTATACCTTGGAGCAAAATCTTACTTTTGGTAGCATATGCTTGGACTACTTTAGAAAAATTTAACATCACTATATGTGTCCATATAAATTTCAAGGAGTTCCCTCGATTCTTCATTGATTCCATCATCAGGTCACCACTTTTTGAAAACGGGACCAACTTGGGATTATACCCTTTACACCAAAAAAGAATTTTGAAAATCGTCCCACAGACGGCGGAATTATCGTTGAATATACAAAAAAAAAAAAAAAATATACAGGTTGTCCCAAAACTCAACGATAATCTGGGACCGAATGAATGGCCAAGTTACACCAGTTCCGGGAAAAATAAAATAAAAATTCCATATCACTCAGTTCAGCGATAATAGACAATTTTGTAAAAACGTCGAAATTCGACACCCTTGGTCGCATTTTCAAGTCCTGTGATCACCAATGTCACAATTTCGCTGTGATTTATTTAATTTCGAGGTCTTCATTAACGATGCTATTATACGCAACTACGAATTAATGCATAAAACATTGTTAATTTAATAAAATAAGTTAAGTTTTAGTGAGTCATGGTTCACAAAAATATTGTTAGTTAACTTTGACACTTCATTTTGAAAAAAATTTGTACTACACTACCCTTGGCAAGTTATTTCAAAAGATGGCGCATTTAATCAAAATTTAAAAATGGTGCAACACTAGCCACTTTTCTTGCCATTAAAATTTTTATTTCTCATTTTTTTCAAATTGAGCTCAATTTGAACAACTCAACATTAGGAATTTTTGTTACTAAAATTTGTTATTTTTTGTTTCTGGTCTGAAATAAAATTATTATTATTAGTAAAGAGGTAATTGAGTCAGTTAATAACCAATCTTATTGAAAAAAACATAATAATAATTAATAAAACAATGAACGAACCGTCGTAAAACTTTTTATTTAATTATTCTCCTTAAACAACAGTAAATGTTCGAACTGTTTGCCTCCGGCACGAATACAGGCTCTGCGCCGCCTTACAAAAGACCTCTGCACCAGTCGTGCCAAATTCCTTGAATTTATTTCTTCTGACGCTGCATCAATTTTTTGGCTAAGTTCTGATAGATTTTGTATTGGTTTCGAATAGTCTTTTTCTTTTATGCATCCCAAGTAAAAAAAATCAACTGGATTTAGATCGGGGGAACGAGGAGGCCATAAAATTGAGCCACCGCGTCCGAGCCATCTGTCAGGATAATCAGCGTTCAAATAATCCCTTAAAACCCGAGCATAGTGCGCCGGACAACCATCTTGCTGAAACCACATTTCTCTGCGAATACTGAACGGTGCGTCTTCTAACAAATTTGGCAAATTGTTTTGAAGAAAATGCAAATAGGTGGCGCCATCAAAATTTTTAGTTAGCTCAAATGGTCCAATTACTCGTCCGTTTAAAATTCCAGTCCACATGTTTACTTTGAATTGGTATTGGGATCGGTCTTCACGCATTAAATGCGGATTTTCGACGTGCCATTCATAAAGGTTGTGTAAGTTTAAATAACCGTCTCTCTTAAATGTAGATTCGTCGGTCCATAAAATTTTGTTTAGAAACAGGATCTTCACGAATTTTCGCTAACATTGTCCAGCAGAAATCAATTCTAGGTGCGTAATCTCGTGGTAACAAACTCTGGACGCGTTGCACATGATATGGATGAAATTAGCATCGTTTTAAAATTCGATGAGCGTTACTTTTCGGTACTCCCGTTGCTAGTTCTATCGCACGTACTGAAGTGCTGGGGTCATTTTGAATTTCATTCAAAACTACGTCGTCATAGTCTCTTTGCGGTCTTCCACCGGACGTACGAACACTGGGCAATCGTCCTTCCGAGTATGACGCGTGCACATTTTGGAATACGCGATAATCTGGGTGACGCTGCACATTGGGGTATCTCTCGCGATACAATCTGGCTGCGGCAGAGGCATTACAACGCCATTCACCGTAGATAAGATGCATATTTAAATGGTTAAACGAACTTACCTGTAAGTGAAGTTCTACCATAATTATACGAAGCTCCTTGTCTGAGACGGTTTTACTATGGTAGTCTACGCTTTATGCTAGTAGCCATCACAATGTATCCAAGCTAAAAAAAAAAAAAAAAAAAAAAACACAGTATCCGGATCGCAACTGTCAAACTTCATTATGTTGAAAGCAATAAGTTTCATTAGCAACCTTATACTTGGAAGGAGGAGGGTAGGGTGGGGAACAGGTACCGTCTCAGACAAGGAGCTTCGTATAATTATGGTAGAACTTCACTTACAGGTAAGTTCGTTTAACCATTTAATTATACTCTCTCCTTGTCTGAGACGGTTTTACTATGGTAGATGTTTAAAGATTCATAAGTTGTGAATGAAACCATTTTTATATAAATCAGATAATCAAATTATTTCTTTATTACAAAATATTCTTATCTCTAAGAAACAACTTTTTCTCAGTTGTTTATGCTAAGATTACAGATAGTATCTGAGAAGGATAAAGGATCCTCTGTTATTGGCCTGTTGTAAAATTTTGCAAATACAGAAGAACCACTAGACCAGCCAGCAGTCTTACGAATAAGGTCTATGCTAAAGCCCCGCCCTATTTGCTGCTGATGTAGATGCGTGTCTGGTGCTATGGGCCGAAAATACAGAAACATCTATCCCAGATTCACACAATACAGATTTTATCCAACGACTGATAGTTTGAGATGAAGCCCTCTTATATGGTCTTTTGTGTGTTAAAATTAGGTAATCAAGGTTCTGTCTTAAGTTTTCAGTTTTCCTCAAATAAATTTTTATGATTTCTACTGGGCAAATTTCTTTTTCCGTAAACGTTTCAAATATAACATTGGTTGGTTAGAATTTTTATTTGATGTTTTAATAATGTCTGGAATTTTTATTTGAACGCCGCTGTGTGTAAATTTTATGTTTTGTAATTTAATAAGAGACAAGGTCTGAACTCTATGTCCAGTGGTAAGTGCTAGCATTGTAACAAGTTTTTTAGTAGCCTTTGGTAAGTCCAAATTTAACATTGGTATAATTTTTAGATAGATATTCTAACACTAAGCCTGGATCCCAAGTTGTATTATATTTTGGTTTAGGTGGTTTCATTTTAAACACACCTTTTAAGAATCTTTTTATTCTCTCGTCTGCACTAACTTTTGGTCCCATTATTAACGCAATAGCAGATCTAACGGTATTAAGGGTACCATATGAGGCACCTGAATTAAAACGTTCACTTAAAAAATTTAGAATAAATGGAACTGATGTTTGATAAGGGTCTAATTTATACTTTTTACAAAAATTCCACCACAGCTTAAGAGTGCTGTCATATTGTTTGATAGTATTGCTAGATAGTGAATTTAGCATAATATCTAAGGCTGAGTTTGGAGTGCCACATCTCACGAATGCTTCGCAGACAGCAGCCCTGCAGCCAGGGTAAGTTGTTGATGAAGTGGGTGTGTCTCTCTGTAAGAAGAAGATAATAATTTTGGATTGGGTTGGAAAATTAACATTTCACCAACAAGCAGAGGCTGTAACATGGGAAACCAGGGTTGGGATTTCCATAAAGGAAATACCAAGATACCTTCTGCTTTATCAGATTGTATTTTTCTAATGCATTTTAAAATTAATGAAAAAAGGGGGAATGCATAGAAAAAATATTTACTCCATTTTAAGGTAAATGCATCTACAGCGATAGCTTCAGGATCTTTTTTCCATGAGACAAACCTTTTACATTTGTTATTGATTCTAGAAGCAAATAAATCAATTTCTGGGTGGCCAAATTGTGATACAATTTCATTATAGGCTGTACTTGAAAGTTCCCACTCTATGTTTATTTTTCTTGATTCAAAGTCAGCTTCAAAATTTTCTTTAGTATTTATGTAAGATGCATACACCCATATATTCTTTTTCTCACAATATTGCCAAAAGGTCCTAGCCATTTTGTTTAAATGAGGAAATTGGACGCCACCCATCTTATTAATATATGCTATTGCTGTTGTATTATCCACTCTGAGTAGGATATTACCATGGTTAAAGTCTTTAGTAAAACATTGCAGTCCTAAATATGCTGCCTTGATTTCTAAGAAATTTATATGGTTCTGTCTCTCAGTAGAAGACCATGAACCTGAAGCTCGCTCTGTGCCACAAACTGCTCCCCAGCCAGTTGTTGATGCATCTGTCTGAATTTCTAGAGAAAAATTATAGTGTTGGATCGGGTTACATTTATCTATGTTTTTAGTCCACCAGTTTAACTCAGAAGTTACTGTTTCACATAATCTCATTTTTTCATTATAATTATTATCTCTATTTAACAAAGCAAGATATCTTTCCCTTTCTAGAAGTTTTGTATATACCCGTGAGTATGGTATAGCTGGGCAAATTGAGGTTAATTTTCCTAATAGTTGAGAAAATTCCCTTATCTTACAAGATCTAATTTTCTTGAAATAATTAATTTTTTCTATTACAGATAATTGTTTTTCTATGGGTACTGATAATGACATTGTCCCTGAATCTATAATTAGACCTAGGTAAGTACATGTCTTTTTTGGTGTAAAAATACTTTTTTCAAGGTTAATGATAAAACCTAGATCTTGAAATAATCTGCACGACATCTCTATATCTTTTTTACACTGTTCTTTTGATGAGTTAAAGTAAATGACGTCGTCTAAGTAAGATGTCAGGACAATATTTCTACTCCTAAGATAAGTACATATGGGTTTCATTAATTTGGTAAATACAAAGGGGGCTGTACATAAACCAAACGGTAAACAGTTGAATTCATACAACTTATTGTCAAATTTGAACCTTAAAAATCTTTTTGCCTCATTTGAAACTGCTACACTAAAGTAAGCGTCCTTTAAATCTAATTTTGCCATATACCAGTCTTGAGAAATTAATTTACACGCTGTCCTTATGTCCTCTAATTTGAAGTGGCATGTATAAACATATTGATTTAATTTTTTAAATTTAATATAAATCTAAACGAACCATTTTGTTTTTGAATTACGAATATTGGCGATGTAAACTGGCCTACTGTATATTCGCATTGAGATATAGCCCCCAATGAACTTAATTTCTCTATTTCAGAATGTATGATTTCTCTTTCCTTGTCAGACCAAGACTGGTGGGGCTCTGCATGCTCTGGAGGGATGGTATTAAATGGGATTTTGTATCCCTGGACCCATTGCAAGATTACGGGGTCATTGGTAATCTTTAGCCAGTTATTAAGAAAATATTTTAGTTTGCCGGCATGTACCTCTAATAACGGCGATATTTCTCTCGGGCCTGTCTGCTGGGGCGCTGGGGTTGGGGTTTCCTCCGCTGTGGTTGGGGTCTCTGGCCTTGTTGAGATGTCTGAGCCTTTGCCTGTGTACGCTGTGTTTGCCCGCTGCGTTGTTGATGATGAGGTTGCAGCGGGCTCTTCCAGTTTTCCTGTCTGACTGCTGGGGTAGGCGGTTTAATTTTTATTTGGGATCCTGTCTTTTGGATAGATTGAGCCGCTTTTATAAGCTCTCCACAATTTTTTCCAAATAGAAATTCGTCAGTATTTACTTTTTTAACCGCCTCCCTTATAACCGTACTTGTCCCAGCCAATGCGAAAAATTTTCTAGATTCAGAGTCCTGGTGAAGGACTTCTGCAGCTAATTTGGCTGCGTCATTTAACTGTTCTACAATTTCTTTTGTATTTATATTGCCCTTAAGGACACAGGTAAGAGCCTTACCTAAACCGACCATCATTTTTCCCACTAACGCCTGACGGAAAACTATTCTTTTGTCCCGCTTTTTGCTAGCTTCATTCATAGCGGCTGCTATTTCGTCATTCATGACAGGTGGTACAGCTGCCATGAAATTAACTGGAGTAGGATACTTCTTTGACAAGTTCTCTCTAGCTTCTTTTCCCAGTCCCTGGTGAATAATGTTGGTCCATTGATCTGCCAGCTGTTGCTGTAGCTTCTCACCAACAGTATTTTCTTTTTCTCCTTCTTTACCCAGGGCTTCCAGGAGTTCTTCTGGGATGTCCTCAACTGTAAATTATAAGTTTTGTCATTGTCAGTTGTGGATTTTTCTAATGTCTTTTATAACTGTCTATCCGCAAGTGATAGCTCAAGAAAAGTAAGAATGAAGTGTCTATCCGCTGAGTGATAGCGCTGAAATGTATATAACTGACATTGTCTACCCGCTAGTGGCAGCGCTAAGTCAGAGTTGGTACTTATGTATAATATGGGCTTGTAGGATATCCGGGTAGTTACTACAAATACTAAGGTCATCCAGTCGTTTAAAGTACTTTTAATTAATAATAATTACCTGTCAAGTCCTGGGTGTCTTCAGGACATACTGTGTGGGCTGTTTCAGCCGGTGCAGGTGGAGGAGGAGTCCCCGGACTTTCTTCTCGTAGTTTCAGTTTCTTTTCAATTCTTCTTAATTTTCTCTACAAGTCTTCGTCTTCTTTGCGAGAGCTTTTTCTTTTCCCCATTTTATTTTGTTATATTTACCGAAAGTCCAACAAACACAGAACAAAACGAGAAAAGTACTTAATAGAAATTTGAAACTACTAGTGAAAAATTTTGCGGACACGGAAGTAACCAACATAAGAAATTTTGTGCCGAAGGCCCGGAAATCTCGGATGTAAACATGTCAAACTAGTAGAGGTAACATAATAATATTATAACCTCTAGTTTTTAACAATGTTTTTAGTTATTCAAGAATGAAATGGTATGGTTACCGAAAACAACCTTTATATACTATATAATATCACTTACCCTTTATATGTTGGTGGGAATTTTGCTCAATTGTTTTACCTTTATAATGCTCAATAGTTTTGTAAGATTTCCATTGTAGTGAGCCCGTAGCACTTGATGTAACCAAATATTTTTGACATTTCCAGTCGCAGAAGATATTAAGGCATATTATTGCTGTATACATGGTCTTTTATCTGAAATTTTCACTTTTTATACCAAGTAAACGAAATTTCACTGTAATGGCTAGCGCACAAAAATACGTAATGAAGTTTGACAGTTGCGATCCGGATACTGTGTTTTTCTTTTTTTTTTTTTTAGCTTGGATACATTGTGATGGCTACTAGCATAAAGCGTAGACTACCATAGTAAAACCGCCTCAGACAAGGAGAGAGTATAATTGCATATTCTTGTACTGTGTACAGATCCGGCATGTTGTTCACACACTATTTTCACAGCACAAAGTCCGGAAAAGCAAAGCCAATGTCGTCAGTACGAATGCAGTATTAAGTCCAAAGTAACACAAGCCAAAGTCGTCAGTACGGATGCAGTATCAAATCCAAAGTAACACAAGCCAAAGTCGTCAGTACGGATACAGTATCAAGTCCAAAGTAACACAAGCCAAAGTCGTTAGTACGATGGTTACACGAATACTAGAGATGCGTAGTAGACGAAGAAACGATGCGTACTAAATGTTGTGAACGGACGACCCCTCAAGCGTCACTATCCGTCTCGCTCATTCTAAAAGTCGAATATCAATCTGTCTCGCTCTAGAGTGATACCATGGACGTATTATACAAACAGGACCGAGCACTCGCAGCTAAAAAACAAGCTGAGAGAGATAGGTAATTCAGAGGCCGCGTGTCCCTTTCTAACAAGGTGACAATAACATTTAGCTTATTTGAGACAAATCTACATCCATACTAATATTATAAATTCGAAAGTGTGTCTGTCTGCCTGTCTGTCACCTCTTCACGCCCAAACTGCTGAACCGATTCTGCTGAAATTTGGCATGGAGATACTTTGAGTCCCGGGAAAGGACATACGATAGTTTTCATTCCGGAAAAATGTACAGTTCCGCGCGATAAACGAATTTTGGCGCAACGGAGTTGCGGGCGTCCTCTAGTTTTGTAATATGTAATACATACATACGCATACGCTTAAATCTTTAAAAGTATAGCTTGTCAAAAAAGAGTAGACGCTGTACACAATTTTGAAATCACATAAAAAATATGAAAACCTTATTAAATAAAAATAAAAATGTGCAAGGTGATAATATTTAAAGTGTATAAGCGTTCTCTGTGGAAATACACAGAAAAAACCACCTTTTGAGCGTGATTACGTTTAGAAAATTTTGTACTGCGTCTACTCTTTCTTGACAGACTGTAAGCAACGGATTTTGATGCGGTGTGGATTTTTTTAAATAGATAGTGATTCAAAAGAAAGGTTGGTATTTATAAAGCATGCATAATATAGTAGATTTTAGAGTTTCAGTCGATTTTTTTTTTTGCGCTTACATAGCAAACGCTGGCTGGCTAAGATGTATCAGATGCTAGATAAATCTGACACCAGTATTTAGAACACTGACACAGACCACACAGGAAACAAACATTAGCAATGATAAAATTCTGGGCTTGAGGGATGGATTACGAAATAAATAATACGAATCGTATGTACAAGGTATTTATTTAGATATTGACCTTGATTACAGTTCAAATAATGCCAGTACCAATTATTATTTTAAACTTAATTTAATACCAAAGTACACATTTCTCAAGCATGGCTAAATAAAATGGTTTTGGTAAGTTTCTGTCTTAACCCAATTTTGCTTCCGAAATTTCGTAACGAATTTAATTTTGTTTGATGAAATATTTTAAAATTCAGATATGAATTAGACAACGCTTTCACCAACTGTAATTCGTGTGGCTCTTCATCATTTGCAGATTGTACCGTGTGGGCTGGAGAAAACAAATGATTTAATTTAGTTACAAACAGTTACTTTACCATTGACAAAATAACGTTTTTGCTAGTGTATCTGAATGTCTTCTTAGCTACTTCTGACATAAATAACTTTTCGCTACTCTTTATATCCTCGAAGCGTACTTTAAGGATCCCCTGTCCACAATGCCGTAAAAGACGAAAAGTTGGTAATATCCACAAAATAAGAGTGATCGAAATGATCCTTATTAATAATCAATGCATCGCGGCATTTTATTTACAAAATGACCTGCAATGTAATAAAGGATATTGTTTTTGTAATCACTTAAATTGTTTGATGTCATAAATTGAATAAATGTGTTTCATTTTTATCTTGAGAATCATCATCCTCTTGATTTTTCTCCGTAATTCTTTTTTGTCTTCGAAATTCTAAAATTGGCGAAAGCTCAGAATCATCGTCTGTGCAATTTGCATTTATGCTAGGTTTAACACTATTTCGATACAGGAGTTTGCGCATAGCATACCCGAATTGTAGTGCATTAGGGTTGTTCCACCCTGCAATCGAATACAGGAAAAAAACATCTCCAAATAGTCTTGGGAGAATTTATATGGAAGAAAATATTCTAATTTGTTATCCAAAGCTTCCAAAAGATCTCTTGCTAAATTTGGGCAGCTGTAAGTATCAACAAAAAACCCAAAAGCTCTTGAAAAAAAGAAAAGATCTTTCGACGATTTAATAAAATGTTTTGACTATCAATAGTTAGATTTTTCAAATACTCTCGTGTGTCGGTAAAAGCTTTCGACCAATACATTTCATTACTTAGTCGCAAAGGAGACTTAAAACCTGTGCCAATAGGGGATTTTGCGTTTAATAAATCAAAAATTCTATCTATTATTCTGATATATTCACTACTTGCTTCACTGCCCTGAAAGTTTTCATTACCACTACTTCTTAAAAAGTCAATGGCATCAGCAACTGAAGAACTTAATGTCTGTGTCGCAAGTTTCACATTAATTTTTTTCCCTATAAAGTTAAGATGGTTAGCATTTAATTTATTCGCGAGTTTTAAACCTTCTTCATCTTGTAATTTGTGCAATTCTTTTATAAAATTAAAATCAACATCACCGTTGGGAGAACTTAACTTAGTTTCTGCAAAAATATTCCTACATAGTTTAACCCAACTGTATTTTTGACCCCGCTCATATGAGCGGGGTCAAAAATACAGTGTATCCTGGTGTCTTGTTTGGGATGCTTAAAATTAGTGATCATATTATCTGCATCACTGAACTTACAGCCCAAATTTTCATATGTTGTAATATTAACATTTGTCCCACAGAGGTTAGGTTTCAAACTGTTATTCCTATTTCATGTAACATACAAATTGCTGTAAATATTAATTGTGACTGTATGGCAGCTGATATTTTACAAATAAAGAAATAAGCAATAGAGCATCTGAATTTTCGTTTGTATGAGACTATTTGCAAAATCAATACCTCAGTAGCTAGCCGTTATGATTCATCGGTAATAATGCCAGCCAAATCAACATATCCCTACTTTTTATCTTTATATTTTTCGTAAACCTCTTCAGATTTTATAGACATTGCATTATACATATATCAATGTTACATTTCGTAGATCATATTCTTTGATTGATAATTTTAAAAACTCAAAAACTTCTGATATGAAGCCAACATTACAATCATTAGTGGCTAACATTTTTCACAAAGTTACAGGATAGGGCAAACTAATATGATTTCTTAGAAATAAATATGCTTTTGAGGAATAAAAGTATAGAGACAAAGCAAATTTTTTTACTTCGTCTGAATATCTTAGACCTTTGTTGCTTTTATCCGTATTCAATAGAGTGTAAATGTTGCTAAAATTAAATTTTATATTTTGTTCCACTTCTTCAAAATGTTTACATTTTTTCTTCAGTAACAATAGATGTGATTGCAAGTTTTTTAATCTTGCGTCACGCCTATTTAGCCTTTGTGATAAATTTTTTACCTTCCTCTTTAATTCATCTTCCACAGGGCTACTCTACATTTAAAAGGTACTGTTTGAACAGCAACTTCTTGAATATTAAGACGGAGCTTCTTCCTTTGAGGTTCTTCTGTATCGCTTAAACTAGTTCCCGCAATAGGAGGTGTTGATAAAGAGGTAGTAGGACTTAGGTCTTCTCTTTCCGAGTTGTCTGATTGTGGTTCTTGTAGCAATATATTACTGAGAACTACGATTTTTTTACTTTTGACCTGTAAAATAAATATAAAATTATATATTGGGTATATTTCAACTCGAAAAAATTTATTAATGTAGTTTAATGTATTACAAACAGCATAAGACATATAAATAATATTAATATAAAAGCCTGTTCCAAAATTACGCCAAATCCTAGTAGGTAATTAAAGGTAATATATATATATATATATATATATATATATATATATATATATATATATATATATATATATATATATATGTCGTCTGAGGCTCATGAATTTGGATCTATACCATTTAGACACACTGTGGGCTTACGTAGGTATATCGTGCAAAGAGAAGTAACAGACTTACAATATCACTCGTTTATTCGGAATCACAATTCTTTATAAATTTACTACACTTTATAAAATCACTGCACTAAGATGGAACTAGGACAGTTCCGTGACGTGTTGGCAAGTTGGTGGCTCAGATTGAACTCTCAGCATCCAATGTCTGGTTGCCACAGGAGGGGACGCCACCCACTCCAGCACTGCTTTCCGACACGTCCCGACTCTGTCGAAGCGCGCCAAACAAGTTTCTGATAGATGGCGCACTTGTAGTTCCGATTTCGCTTTATGGCTTTATGACCGGATGCGACATATATATATATATGACTGCATACGACACAATTTTTTGTAATTATTTGCCTGACGTATATACTGCTGATCCATTTTTGTCACAATTCTTCATTTTTTGGGAAACTGTAATTATAGTACAACAGTTATGAACTTTCTCAACCACACAAATGACACATTACTGGAATTCATGGTCACCATAGTACTCAGATTTATAGTTATGTTATTTTAGCTTACCTGTGGAACGATATATTGCAACCACTGTAAGATTCTCTTGGGCAAGTAAATACGCAACACATTTTCACCATTTCAACTGCGGGGATGGCCTAAAATTGCTAATTATAATATTGTTTAACAAGCACACACGACAAGACGCTGTATGACGCCATGACGCTTTACAGGGCTACCATTAAGAAAAATAAAATAGACAAAATAATAATTTCAATTTTCTTTTAGACTATAAATATATTGAAAGTAATAAATGCAAGAGTCATTCTTTGATTCACAATTGTTAAACAATATTTAAAATACACGTACTTAAACTGAGTTTATGATCAGGTAAGATTTTAGATCAGAAACATTTTTCATGCTGGCAAGATGAAAGAACGAGACACACGGCATCTCACGTTGCTATCTCTGTCGGCTCGGATTAGCATCTGTGCAAGGAGCACAGAAAATTACACTTTAATACCTTCGAATAGTGTTCGTTTTCGGAAATGCAATTTTTCCGAGTTATCAGTCCTGTTTGTATAATACGTCCATTAGTGAGACAGACTGTCAGTATCACTATCTATCTCATTCTATCACTAATTTTGTTCATTACACACACTCGAGACCCCGATCTGTTAATACAAAAATGTATCAATTATTATTTTTGAAATGAGCTCAATTTGAAAAAAATTAGAAATAAATTTTTTAATGGTAAGAAAAGTGGCTAGTGTTGCACCATTTTTAAATCTTGATTAAATGCGCCATCTTTTGAAATAACTTGCCAAGGGTAGTGTAGTAAAAATGTTTTTCAAAATGAAGTGTCAAAGTTAACTAACAATATTTTTATGAACCATGACTCACTAAAACTTAACTTATTTTATTAAATTAACAATGTTTTTTGCATTCATTCGTAGTTGCGATTAAAAGTATCGTTAATGAAGATCTCGAAATTAAAAAAATCACATCGAAATTGTGACATTGGTGATCACAGGACTTGAAAATGCGACCAAGGGTGTCGAATTTCGACTTTTTTACAAAATTGTCTATTATCGCTGAACTGAGTGATATGGAATTTTTATTTTATTTTTCCCGGTACTGGTGTAACTTGGCCATTCATCCGGTCCCAGATTATCGTTGAGTTTTGGGACATCCTGTATATACAGCCGAACGTATAACCGCCTCCTTTTTTTGGAAGTCGGTTAATAAAAAGGTATGTATTTATAAGTTACATTTTACCTTCAATATGGTTTTATTTTGAGTTAAACTGGGAACAGAGCGGACTTGGTGAAATTATGTATAAGGATTCCTTGTTTTTTACTACGGAACCCTTAACCCGGAATTATGTACATATAAGGATTCCTTGTTCTTTACTACGCAAACATAACCTTTACCATCTGCACAGGCCTACCATCTACCATCTAGGCCGTTTTGATATAAGAATATCATTTAAGCATTTTATGAAAAAGTTTAAGTTTTAACTTTTAAATATCCTAAAAATAAAAGACTCATTTGACCCTATGGTGACGTCGCGTTCTTACAAATTCCTAGTAACTAAAAAAATAAACATTACAAAAACAATGCTATGAATAATATTATGATTTAAAAAGAAACTATTTTGTGGTAAAGAAACTATTTCAATTAAGTACTTTTGTTTCAGACTGTACTTTTTTTAACAGGCTTACCTGTAATTCTAACCTCAATTATACATATCAGGTTACATTCAGTAACAAATTTTTAGGCTGACTGTACCACATCTACAAAAACATGAAAATTGACTTTACAAGTTTTTCAAAATAATAGTTGCGTATCTGACATAACCTACCTATCTCTACCATGGTTGATTGTGTAAGCGAACCGTTGACGACTACGATGGCTTAACGTGCCCTAAGAAGCACGGTACATACATAACTATACCTATCGCGTTAGCTTTCTTATCGTACTATAAATTGCATTCTTCTAACCAAACTGAGAACGATCTGACAAAATTATTTCCTGCTTTGTGTCCCCCAAGCGAATGAAAATCGAACCCACTAAGTACCTCCGAGATCCCAAACGATAGAAGTAAGTAGGTACCTAAGGATCCAGAACCCAAGGCGCATATCACTAGACCTCAGAGATATTGAGTACAAAGGTTAATGTAGGTATTGCTACCTAAATAAATCACTAAACATTAGTAGGTAGGTACTTACTTCTTTTTGATCGAAGAATCCTTGCTCGTGTCCGCCGCTTTCGCATCATTGATATAATTTCTTTTTATCACGGATTGAATATACACACAACACTTCAACTCTTTCACTTTGATAATACTAGTTTACATGATTTTTGTCCTTGAAATGAAAAGTGTTTTTTCATATCATTTGAGATGCACCGAGTTTTAAAAAATCTATGAAAAAAATCCAACACGTCACGTTTCCAAAATATTTATTATTTTTGATTTACAAAAAAATGTCTACAAAATATTTAAAAAAAATTAAAAATGAATTGCCTTAGCTTTTTCTTATATTTATTTGAGTTTTTGTCTCTTATAACAGACCAGCAATAATCACCTAACATGGCTTGATCCCAGTACCCTTGATAATTTTGTTCAAAAATTTTCAAATCCTGATGAAAACGCTCTCCATGTTCGTCGCTGACTTCTCCGTGGTTTTCAGGTTTGGATTTAGATAAGTTTAAATCTCTTACTAAATCATTCAATTCAGACTGAGTTATTAGATGTGGTTCTTCATGAAAATCAACCAATTCATCTGAACTTGTGATCTTGTGATCTTCTTCGGATTCCGTGTTAGTCATCAATGTTGTGCTGGAACAACCGGGAGGTTCTGGAAGTTGTTGCTTGTCTGAGCTGTAGATAGGTTTAGTAACCGAAGGAACATCTGCATATATCATTTTATCTTTGTTCTTCTGATTAAAACCAAAATTCTTAGTGAGACAGAAGTAACAGTCATTTTCGTGGTTAGATGGTTCCCTCCATATCATAGGGATATAAAAATTCAAAAATCTTTTTATACCTACAGCCCAGGAGCTTAGAGTTTTTCTACATCTTTCACAAAAAACGTGAGGAGCCCATTTCTTGTCCTGATGAGAGACCGAAATTTTGAAATAACGAAAATATGCTTAATTCAGAGATTCCGTTATATGATATCCTTTCTTAGATATAATAAGTTCACCACAAACGTAACAAAAACGATCAGGATGTACTTTACACAACCTTATTGACATGTTAAAAACAAATATTTATTTAACTGAACACTACAAATGCAGCAAAAGAACAAAGGCCATTCGCCTAACATGCTTGGACTATAAAAATCTTATAAAACGTAACTTGATGAAACATATGTAATTTCAATTGCCTATTTAAATGTAACAAAGCACAGCATTCTATATATATTTTTAAAAGCTGGGAATTTCAAGAAATAGTGTATTAAGTTTTTGAGGTTGTGGCGTGTAAAAAGAGGGAGAAGAAGACGGCCTGTCATTAGTGACAGCGGTTTTCCCTCGCTCTCTTGGCACGAAGCAACCGAGCTATTACCTATGAGGAGCACGGAACACTTTTAACCTAGCGGTAAGAATGACAACTTCGTACAAAAAAAAATAGACAGAATTCGACTGTGCTGCCATGTAACTGTATCCCATAAAACTATTCAAAGCGGGAAGATTTGAAAGCGGCTTCTGATTAGACGTGCAGATTAAATTTTATTTGGAAACTAGAAACGAATCTGCAATACTACTACGGAAAAGTAACACGCGCTTTTTACTTTTCCGTAGTAGTACTGCAGATTCGTTTCTAGTTTCCTAGATAAAGGAGAGTAAAAGGGTTATAAGGGTTATATTATATAAGGGTTATAAAAATAACACTACTTGGATTTATTTTAGAAAATTTGTTATATTATCTAAATATTTCCTGATTATTTACATATATATTGAATAACTTATCAAACTAATGAAACATTATCTTAAAATCAACAAGATTGGAAGACAAATTAAATTTTTCACCCTTGCTTTAATTTCTCATTACATTTTTGTAGTGAAACGTTTATAATGCATTCGTGGACAAGATTGCGTTTACAGTTAAAACAAAAAAAAGGTCTAAAAGACAAGTAATCTAACCATTGATAAGAAAGCACAGTGCGTGGAGTCAGCGAATGAGTAGACTGTTGATCCTGTTAATACAATAGAGGAAATAACGAACATAGCCAAATACTTTTAGGAAACTAGACATTTTAGAACATAAGTGAAACTCACTCAGGTTTATGTGACTGTCTATGTTCTTTAAAAATATTTCTAAATAATATTTTAGATATATTATAATACACAATAATATTTATGAAATGGCAACCGAAATCAAAAGAAAATAAACATTTTTTAAAACATAAGTGAACCTCACTTATGTTTTAAAATGTCTATTTTCTTTTTTAAAGACAGATCACTGACGGCCTCTACATATTTTCGATTTTGTAAGGTGCAAAATCTTTTTACACATATGTGAAAAACACTCCTACATAAAAAGTTTATATTTGTTTGAGCATGCTTCTCACAATTAGCTAAAAAACTAAAATTTACGTCGCTATACATTTTTCGTATTATTGTTCTTTTAAAATCAGGATTTGATGATGACATCAAGAAGAAACTATTACAAATTTTGGCGCATTCTTCAACGCACGTTATTAAATTTTTAGACGCGTAAATTAATCTATTCTTGATGTCATCATACACTTTAAATTCTGTGAAGGAATGAACATTTTCAATGTTTGTGGTTTTAAGCACTTTTTCACAATCACCACAAGCAACTTTGAGATTTTTTAGGATAAACCCACATACATAAGCACAAGCCTGCATTTCCGCAGAGTCCGACAAACTTGCTTCAAATGTGTTGTCCACTGAAGCAAGCATGTCGGACATAATATGTGGATCTTCCCTATTTTCTTGGCTTGCGGTGTGTGGTGACGAAAACGGTCTTTAAAATTCGACATAATTGTACTATAGTTGTCGTGTTCACAATTATTTCCTGATTGTATATGGGCCAGATTTGAAATGATGGTGGTTTTCAGCCCACCAATAAATTGTGAAGACGTCGGGTTGGAATTCGCACCACAATTTGCACGAATAGTGCCAACAAATTCTCCAAAGGATCCTGCTGGAGACGTCGAGTTGCCAGTGATCTGACGTTGTGTTTTTGCTTAAGCATATGAAATATTTTTACGATGCCATTCATGGTCCAGATCCATCCATCTTTCGAAGGCGGTGAGCTCCGGCACCCCACAAATTTTAAATTTTCGAAAAACGATTTCATTTCCTCAAAATGTTTAATATGAGGTGATGGTGACGTCATATTTGTGGAGTGCGGTTTACCTCTTCGGAGATCAGGGGTATCACTGTTTACAGCGTCAAACAATTCCATGTTTGATATTACTTCGGCTGTTACTGTTGCATCTGCAGACAACTCTCCTGAAAATTATAAAAAAAAAAGTAAACAATTATATACTTAAACAGATATTTTATGGTAGATATGAAATGTAGTCTACATAGTTTCATGGATATAAACATGAAAACAGGGCAAAACCGGAATAGATGTGTGATTGGATGATGACAGGATGCATCTAGAATTCTAGACCATTTCTCCATGTCTTTTAGCGGCCCATCCATCGAGGAAATTGATTCCTCGCAGATTGCAGTTGACAGACCAACGTCATTTGGTCGGATCATGTCAATTCAATATTAATTGTGATCTGTCTCGCTGGGTTTGACGTAACGCGACCAAACTACGTAGGTCCCCCATCTGCCTAGGAATCAACTTCTCTGATAGTACATACTACATGGGCTTTAGTGGGGGCAAGCACTTCAGTCAAACCAATATACATATAAATATACAACATACCTTTTGATATTTTGGCCAACATGCCTGCTGCTACAGAGTGACTCAGCACTTGAGCAGCTAGATTTACTTTCATTTTCTTTTTTGTGTTAGGGTTTAAGTGGTCGTTTCTTAACACTGGCGCAAACACGAAATTTGGGTTCATGTTGTCGAGGTTGTAAAAGTCTTGAATGTGACTCCATTTCGCAATACCTGTAAATAAATATTTTTTTTATAGAAGATTAAGTTTTAATTACTCAATATTAAGTTTTACTTAAATTAATCAAACAGAAAGATATATTAAGTATATCTAAAGAGATGCTCAAACGGCAATAATCATCACTGGTTAGAATACTGTAAATTTAATATTAATAATTCATTAATTTTACAAACTATATTAGTACTGTACAATGTACATGTAAATATCATTGATATTAATTAGTTTAATTACACATTTGATTAATAATAAACAATAATTACCATTGCCTTTCATGTTATCAGATGTAATATTCGTGATACAGTTTATATCATATTTAAGAAATAAGTTTCTGAAATGTAAAATAAATGGGGAGGATCGAAAATAGCCACCACTTCATTGTTTTCTATATTGAAATAGGGTTGACTTTTGGAAGCCTAAAATTGTTAGGGCTCTTCTGTTCACTCCATCCATATCACACACAGTTGCAAAAATGCTCATTCCTATTTCAAAGCACTTATTCAATACCTAAAAAAGATTATTATTAGTAAACAGTTGAGTATCAACTAAATACTAAGCTTGCATGGTATGACAAAACTGTATAGTGCAGCAAACTTATCTGGTGGTTATAATAGGTACTACCAAAATCACTGTGGCAATTGACAGGATCTATCATTTTTTGTTCAGCTATAGTGCTGCCATGAGTCATGACCAGCCAGATAAGTTTGCTGCACTATATGCATCTTGATGTTAAACAAAAACTTAAAGCATTTTTAAGAATAACTAAATACACAAACCTCTTTTATTAGGACCGCCAATCTATCTGATGTCACATTAGACCCTGACAGATAAAATGCTACAGGTTGCTTTATTTTTTTCCTTATGCCAGCTACCATAAACACAAGAGCATAAGTGGCCTCTTGTTGAGTTGTACCTTGTAATCCATGGTCTTGGTACCCAATAATTATATCTTGTTTGCTGTTGTACCACAGATGTTTCCTAATGGCCATCTCGTCAAACATAAGAACATATCGCACCTACGGTGCTATAACGTCACTTATGTATCTAACGTATTTTTTCAGGAGAAGCGTTTGAAAATTGAACATCCTATTAAATTGTATAGTATTACTCGACTAAAAAAATAAGTTGATAATATTGAAACTAAACTATTAAACCTTACTTTAACATAAAAGCAAACATTTCACTGTTTACTATTATGAAGATATAAACGTTTAAAAATTACAACCCTCGCAGAAGTGACGTTATGGGTCTAGAAAATAATTTATCGGTCAATTATGTCAAAGCAAATAAAACACGTCATCATGCATTTCTAAAATTATTTATTCAAATAGCAAAAAAGAGTAACAAAATTTCTGAATTCTAAATAGTAACTTTTATACTAATCAGACTTTTTAATGGCAGATTACCTTCTTACTGCCTAAACTTGAACAATCGTCCCCATTCCAAATTTACCGGGGGGTTAATTTGGAATTGGGAATCGTTCAACATCTTCGTAATTGCAATTATCCATAGAACTTAACTATTGATTAATCTATGAATCACAGTCATTGTACCCTTATTTAAATCTTATTAATTAATGAATCAACAGTAGGTATCACATACCAATTACTTCACTTATCCTAGACCTACAAAAAAATAACTGTTTACTTTTAACTTAGAATCACAGGCTTGGTAAACCTTAAGGTAAAATACAAAAATTAAATTAAATCATTATAAAAACTTTCATAGTATCTTGGCACAAGATTAGCTTCCAATAATTGCAATAAATCACGCTTTTTACGTTCTGAAATTGGTATTTTGTTGCTGTAAGCTTGCTTCAATGTAATTTCGTCTATTTTTTGATTGCCTCTATTGCCGCGTAATTTTTTTGGTTGAAGAATAGCTTTTGCTTCCTCCCAATTATCCGTTTTGTATGTGGTTCGATAATGGTAATTTTCAGAATTTTTGCTAAATTTAATACTTTTGATGTCACCGGTCTTGATAACACGATCATTGACATTTTTCGCCATATTAAAGTTTATGTTCTCTTCAAGTGCTTTCAAATCGAATAAATCGTTAAAGTTCATTTCGTTTACTACAAACGGTTTGCCAGTTTTTTTGGCCCCACGGATTAGGGAAATGTATTGATCGGGTACATAAACACATCCAGCATTTTTGGCTCTAGTCACAGATTTTTCTATTACAGAGTGAGCTGCATCACCTTCGTTCTGCGTGTGGCCTCGAATCAAAAAGTTGTGTTGAATGGAGTTAATATTTAAGCGAGTCACTGCATAGTAGTACATAGCAAAAACAAATCTATTTTTTTGCTGACCACAGCAATTGTCAGAGTAAATAATGACATCGCAGCCTGGTTTTTGGAATGCAATATGCTCTAAGTATTTATACACACACGACCCTATTTCGATGGCTCCTCTATTGGCCAACCCTTCATGCCAAAAATAACAGGTGGTTTCTTGCTTGTTTGCATTAGATATAGTTAAATTATAACAATTCAGTCTTGATTTGTAGTAAAAAGAGCTTGATTTGCCAACAGGGCATGGTATCACCGCTTGTAAGTCATAGGTGAAAACAATTGTGTTGCTGTCAGGTTCATGACATCTCTTCATATCCCTTTCTTTCTCAAATCTACTTAACCTTTTTTTTTCTTGATGCAGTTTGAAACTATCACGTAATTTATTTTTTTCTTCTTCAGAGGCATTTTCGTATGCTTCACACTCATCGCACCGATCTTTTTTGGGTTTGAAAAATCCAATGTTAAAATCTTGGTTGAAAATTCGTGAGTAAGCGTCGTAGTTCACAATAGGCTTGTTCTGTTGTTTCTGACTTTCTGAATAATTTCTATGTAATTCTGCCACTGTCAAACCCCCATCAATAAATTGTCTGCTAGTACTAGCCCTGAGATAGTGACTCTCAATCCTTGGAATTGATTCGATATGATCCTTTACTGCTTGTATAACTTCAGGTCCCAAGGTACATTGTTTTCCGTGTTTTCCACGCTGATCAGGTGGAATAAAACCATCATTCTGAGCTTTGCCGTCGATAACAGTCCGTATAATCCGTTGTGTGATACCCAAAGTGTTAATGAGAAAAGTTTTACAGACGCGGATTTCTTTATTCTCATTTGGCAAATAAAATGCAGTGTTTGCTATTCTGTCGTACCTTTTGTCAGTCTTTATGCGGCGGTAAGCACATTTTAGTGGTCTTGTACAGGTGTTTAAATCCCCGTTGCCTCTCTAAACCCTCCAACTTCCAGTAAGACTCAAAGATTTCCGTCCTTTTTTGTTCAGTAAATTTAGCAGCACAGGACAACCGACATTTAGTTGTACATGTAGGTCCTATTGTTTTACTTTGATTTAGTTTTTTGGTTTTTATTGAGATATACGTTTGACCAGAGTTTTTCAATCGCTTAGCAACATTCTTTTTCCAGTTTGTTGGATTACGCATACGCTTTTTGCCTCTCGGTTTAGTTATCGGGTTCCGCTGGTTGGTTATACTCGTGAACTAGACTCTCATTATTAGAATTATTGTTTTCTGCAGGAGAATCACTGGAACTACTACTGGAGCTACTGGTAGAACTGCTACTGGAGCTACTGGATGAAGACGATCTTGAACGAGGGCCAGACCTGTATTCATCTCCTGAATCAGTGCCGGAGAAATAGCCTGTTTGAAAGTCGATACCCTCCTGTTCAAACGATTTATTAGTCGCAAATAAAATAGATGGAGAGTTACCGGGGTTCTCGAAAGTAGTATCATCCTGCTCTGGAGTAGTTGTTGTTTGGTATTCTAGGTTGGATGGTGATACTGGGCATTCGGAATTTGTAAGAGACAATGCATTTTCTGTTTCTGGATATGGTAACTTTGTAGAGTTGGCTAAATTTTGAACTTCAATCAAGTTTTTGTTGCCATCGGAAAGTGCAAGTAGCACTAGGTGTTTGCTGCGTTGGTTCATTCTGAAAAAAAAGAAAATACAAAATAATGATAATAAATAGGTGCTCAATAAAAAAATATGATAACGAAATAAATTATTGACTGATTTATCAAAATTAAGATTTTTAATTCCCGTGAAATAATTACTTATTAGATTGCTTAAAAGCAGTGACGGCTGTCCTTTTAGTGCGCCAAACCACCACATTAATAATACAAATAGGTACTAATTATAATACAATTTCAAACGAAACAAACTTTTCACTTTAAAATAAAAAATAAAAACAATAAAATAAAATAGTCTTAAAATTAGCGGGACCGCCGATACCAGTTTTCAATTTAACGCAGGAATGTAATTTCAAAATCTAAACATCTCACATCATCTAAACAACTTTTTAAAAATTCGGGATAAAAAAGAGAAAAGATGTCATAATCATACTATTATCTATCTATTTGTCATGTTGGAATAATTATCATAAAAAATAATCAAAAACAATAATCCTACTATACTGGAGCAATATCGTCACAAGTGTTAATCTAACGTTAAACTTTACACCATGAAATACAAATATTGGGGAAACAACGTCATTACTTCACTACCTCACTACACAAGTGTCGTTATTGCTCCAAAAACATAAAAAATAATTGTCACAATTACCTTAGTAACGTTGTAGCTCCAGAAGACAACTACTCGTGCGGGGGGCCGCACGCAACTGAACAATGAAACGTTGTTTCTCCCAGTCGCCTTGCCGTCTCCCACTTGCCGTCCAGATTCGCGCCAAAACCGTAACGATACTAATGCCCTCACGAGGACAGTTTGCGTACTACACAAATGACAATAACGCACCAAGTAAAGAGGTGGATTTGGAGTATTTTCTCATAATCAGTTAAGTTTTGAAAAAAATTGCATAAGTGACGTTATTGCACCGTAGGTGCGATATGCATTATCTGATGGAATTTGTTTTCTAATATGTTTCTTTAAGCCATTAAAAATTTTGTTGTTTATTATTTATATTTAGGTCAAATTTGCATAATAGCGATTTTAAAGTGCTTGGTGCAGGAAGACACCAGAGTCTTTGAAGGAGTCGGTAGCAGGTGCCAGATCTTTTATATAGCCTCAATGCTATCATTTTATCTTCCATTGTCCACCTTCTGCCAGTGTGTTTCCTTTTCACATTTCTCAATTGCGATTGCAACATCAATGCAAATGAAGGACTTAATTTCTTCATCAAAGATTGCACTGATTTGTTTTCAGTCAAGTCATTCAACAATTCTTTTCCTTTTAATTGTTTTACTCGATTGTGCAAATAGCAGATTCTTTTCATGTGTTTTCTACAGGTTTTATACAACGCTGTAACATTCTGTTTCTGGATTTTCGTCGATGGCATCGAAGAAACTAGATGAAATAAAAATAATTCGTCTGCATCAAATTGTATAGCTTATAAGCTTCCTTGATAAATGGACTATCAAACACAAAATTTCTCAAATCCAACCAGTAGTTTTTGAGATTAGCGTGTTCAACCAAATAAACTCTTCATCTTTATGTTGTTACTATATATTCCATCAACGATTTAATTAACAATGATTACCTTTTGATGTTCCCTCTTACTGTCAATAAATAATTGTGATGAGCCTGGTCTTGGTGTCACAATAGATTGCATTTTAGCAACAGGAACCAACTAAAATTTGAAAAATAAATAGTGTGTAAGTAATTAAATTTGGTTATTTTCAAAAATATAGGTAAGTATCTATTGGAAGAAATACAAAACTAATTTACTTTTTCATTGCTTTCGTTTGTTATTTCCTTTAAAATCCGTGATGGCCCTGGTACAGATTTGATTTGATAATCCAATTCAGAGACATGTTCGTGCTAAAACAAAAAAGTTAAGTGTTAAGTTTACCATAGTTGGGTTTCCACTTGCATGACTTTGTGATTTATAGAAATAACTACAGTTAAAAATGTAATATTATACAAATGCATGTTTTTACCGTCTAGTAGTACATGTACATAACACATTTCGAGCAGATTTATAGTTACCAAATATAACAACATGTGGCAAAATACTTGTGGATTAACTTAACATTTTTTATTGTTATAGACCCCATAGACGTAAATATTAATTAACTTAATATTTACGTCTATGGGCGGTACTGTCCATCAACATGTTAAAATAATAATATTATTCATGGCATTAAGGATGAATGGCATGGATTGAGGATTTCTTAAATAAACGTAATTTCTTTTATATTAAACAATACGGTTTTAGAGCAAAGTCAAACACATTATCAGCAACCATAGATCTAATTACAAAAATAAAAACCAATATTGATAATAAACAAATTGCGCTAGGGATTTTTATAGATCTAAAGAAAGCTTTTGACACAATTAGCCACACAAAACTGTTAAAAAAGTTGAGAGACATTGGTATAGACGCAGTTGCACACGATATACTTAAATCATATCTATCTAATTGTCGACAGGCTGTAAGAATCGGAGAAAGCACGAGTAAAACTAGTATTATTACCTACGGAATACCACAAGGCTCAATTATTGGCCCACTATTATTCCTAATATATATTAATAATATACAGGACTTACAACTAAAGGGCGACGTAAACTTATACGCAGATGATACATCGATATTTTACTTTGGCCACCAAGTTAATGCAGTGATAGCGCAGGCCCAGTGTGACTTGGATAGGTTAAATGAGTGGTTTCTTAATAATTTACTCACTATTAACGTTTCTAAAACAAATTATATTATTTTCATACCTAAAAACAAAAAGTTAGCTAACTACCCTCCCTTAATTATAAATAATAAAACAATTAACAGAGTAAATCAAGAAAAATATTTAGGCCTAATTATAGACAGTCACCTAACATGGAAACCGCATATTCAAAAACTCAAAACTAAAATCAGTTCCTTATCTGGAATGCTAAGAGGGGTTGTACACTGTATACCGAGCCGACTGCGTTATACAATTTATAACACATTAATAAAACCGCATATAGATTACTTAATAGAAGTGTGGGGTACAGCAGCCTCAAGCAATCTGTCATCTCTACAAACAGCACAAAATATACTAATAAAAAAACTATTCAATTGCGACTTTTTAACTTCAACGCAAAAAATTTATAAAGAAACAAAAATAATGACCATTATACAAACATACAAATATAAAAATTGCATACTTATACGTAAAATTCTATCGGGTGACATACATACACAAATTAAATTTACAAATAAAAGCAGTATACATAAGATCGGACTAAGGAGCAAAAATGACATATTTCTACCCAAATCACGTACAAATTATGGAAAGAGGTGCATAATGCACGAAGGTGCTAAAATCTACAATCAGTTACCCAAAGACATAAAAGAAACAAAAAATATGTCATCTTTTAAAAATAAGTTGAAACATCACATTATAACTAACTCGCACATTATAACACTTTAATAAATATAGAAAATCCTATTACATTTAGGTAATTAAGGCTAGCGTCGCACTCTGTAATTCCGCCAGTGTACATCGAGTAGAATACTTATGACTCATGAGCGACTTAGTCGCTTACTATCAGGTGGGCTATTTGCTCGTTTATCTACTATTTCATAAAAAAATGCAATAGTCTAAACGTCTTTTGTAATAAAATGTAATATTGAAAATATTTAATATATAAGTAATAATTTTAAGAATATAAAATATAAAGATTAAGAAAATACCAACCATACATACCATACACTAATAAATACAAATAATAAATATTAACTTGTTAGAATAACTCATCATTTTAATCTACAATATAGGTACAAAATATCTAACAAAGTACACAATTATAAAACTTTATTGTCATTGTACATACTTTAAGTTAAAATTTAATGTCGCAGGTACGCTCGATCTATGTCTTACCGATAAGCGCAACTAGTTTGAACCCAATGCTTTGCAATTATTTTTCAATTTACCCTCAAAATAAAATGTACATCTATTGCCAAGAAAAAAAATAATTAGTATTGAAGAGTGATATTTATTTTGAGCTATTGTGAATTTCATTGTTTTAAAAATACTAAATAATAACTGTTGTGTGCCGCCGCGCCGCTGTCAAATAAGTTTTAAAAATGTATTCTCCCTCAATGTAAGTGAATTGTATTCTTTTTTGAGGAAATAAATGATCTTAAACCGTATTAACATAATTCTTTCATACCTTTGAAACTTGAATGTTTTCGTTACACAGTTTTTTCATGGGTTGTGCTTGTGCTTCAATTTCCTAAAAAAAGAAATTAATAATGTAGGTTTGAACAAAGCAACATGTCATTACTAAATGATAAAATTGAATTTTTCTAAGTGGAAATTTGAAATATGTTTACCTCATCAAAATCAATCATATCTGGTACATCATGTTTAGATAATTTCTTTTCCTCAATATTTATAAATTCTGAATGTTTAAAATGCTTGTTGCATAACATTCTATGCTCAGCATATAATTTGCGTTGAAAATCAACAGATGTCCAAAGCTTGTCTGGAAAACAATATTTGGCCCACATTTCACACCTGAAAAAGAAAGGAAACATAATTTGGTGGTGTTATCAGATATGGTCTCACTTGGACATTTCAATATGAATTGGTCAGGTTAGGTTAGGTAAGGTCAGGACGTAGAGTTATTAAATTGCATAGATAAAATTATTTTCTGTATGGATTCGGACTTACCGCCGTATATTTGTTGATCCTGGTTTAGGAAAACGATGTAATTTAATGTTTGGGTTATCGGCAACTGGCGATATCCCACACTTAACACATTTTCGCTTAAAGTTGTCCGTCATTTTTAGACTTGCACAAAAAAGAAAGAGTCACTGTCTCGAAATCTAATTAGGTATCTCGACACTACGGAAGAAGAACAAAAGCTCGATTCGACACTATAATGGAGAACACATATAGCATAAAGAGTCTATAACACAGTTATCGCACGTAAACAACAAGTCGTCCGCCCAGCCAAACGCAAAACAAACAACACGTCGTAAAAACACAAAGGCCGGCAACGCACCTGTAGCTCTTCTGATGTTGCGAGTGTCCATGGGCGACGGTAGTTGCTTACCATCAGGTAACCCGTTTGCTCGCTTGCCCCCTTATTTAATTAAAAAAAATAAAAAAAAAAAACAAACAGTACGCCATATTTTGTTGGGTTGCCAATAGCCGCGTCCAGACCGGCTGAGCGCCGCTCGCGAGCCGCGCTCAGACTTCCTGCTCGCGAGCCGTGGCACCCGAGCTAATTTGTAAAACGTTCCGAGCCGGGCTCGCGAGCCAAGGTGAGCCGGTTTGAGCATTTAGTTTCTCTCCGTGTAGCGATGGAAAACCACGTATTATTAGGTGCTATGGCGCTTATGTTGTCTGGATATATAATAAAAAAAAGAAAAGAGAAACGAAAAGCCTGGATTAAAAAATTGTACCAAAACCGAAACCAATACGGCAACAGTTTGTTAAAGGAACTAAAAATCGACCATTCAGTCTCAAATTTTACACGCATGTCTGCGGGAGACATTGAATATTTGTGCTCCTTAGTGGCTATGAAAATAAAAAAATGTGACACTAACTACAGAAAAGCAATAACTGTATCCGAAAGAGTGCTAATAACATTGAGATATTTGGCAACAGGAGACTCCTATACCAGTCTTCAATATCTTTTTAGAGTATCGAAACAATCTATATCAACTATAGTTCCAGGAACGTGTGATGCAATTATAGACGCCCTCAGTGATTACGTTAAGGTAAATAAAAAGTCATGGTAACTAATCAATCAAATTATTTATTTATCTGCCTCATATTTAAATTATACATTAAATGACGGAGCTGTCACCAAAATTAAAGTCTGATGTTTCTGTAGTAGTAGCAGGACTAAATTGTGTGTTCTGCAGATTTTCAGCGGAAGTTATGGTTGAAGATGTAGTGGGTGGCTGTGTGTAATATCCTGGTCTATACATCTGATATTTTCCCATGTCCGCTTCGTGAATAATAGTATTAATAGCATTTTTTACACATGATTGAGTGTAAGGATCATATTTTCTGAGTTCATGTGCAATATGATTACCGAATGCTACACATGGATCATTTATGGAAGTTGAACTTTTCTCAATTATGGCAAAAGTGTCCTTCAATATATTGTCAATAGAATCATTTTGTGCATTCGTATTCAGCCGTCTTTTCTTTCGCGATGGTTGAGGCGATGGTAATGGTTGTTTTGACGATGGCAGTGGTTGTTGTGGAGATGGCAATGGTTGTTGTGGCGATGGCAATGGTTGTTGTGGCGATGGCGATGGTTCTTGTAGCGTTGGCGTGGGTACTTGTGGGGATGGCTCGGGTTGTTGTGGCGATGGCTCGGGTTGTTGTGGCGATGGCGTAGACTGTTGTGACGGTCCTGGTTTTTGAGAAGGATTGCTCTGTAAAAATAATGTTTGTTTTGTTATTTGCAGACACCGTCCACAGAAGAAGAATGGCTAGCAGTATCAAATGAATTTGAAATAAAATGGAACTTCCCACATGTTATAGGGGCTATGGACGGGAAACACGTAACTCTTCAAAGACCCATCAATATAAATACTGATTATGACAACTACAAGAATTTTCCTAGTATAGTGCTCTTCGCTCTCGTGGATGCTAATTACAAATTCTTGTTTGTTAATGTCGGAAGTAAAGGGCGTATTTCCGACGGCGGAGTTTTTAAAAATACGATTTTATATCGAAAATTAGAAAACGGTCAACTGAACATTCCTGAAGCGCAGATACTACAAATACCGTACATAATGAAAATACCATATTTCATATTGGGCGACAAAGTTTTTATGCTTAACAAATATACTATGAAACCATTTGAAGGTAATCCAGAGGCGGGTTCCGAAGAAAGAGTGTTTAATTACAGACTTAGCAGAGCTCGCAGAGTCGTTGAAAATGCCTTTGGTATTTTAAGTTCAGTCTACAGAGTCATTAGGAAACCTATCCTCCTAGAGCCAGAAAAAGCTACAAAAGTGGTCTTAGCAACAGTGTATTTATATAATTACTTACGAAGAAATAACTATTCTATTCCACCAGAATATTATGATAGAGAAGTGGATGGTTAATTTATTCCTGGTCAATGGAGAAACAATATTCCATCTACAGCACTATTACCTCTAACGGCCATTCCGCGCAGAGGCACTGTTAGTGCTAAAGATATTCGTCTACATTTAGCAACACATTTTGTAACAAACGGAATAATTCCATGGCAGGATCAATATTAATGTTCAACTAATTTTGAAAATAAACATAAATAAAGTACTTACGTTATCTATTCCGCCTTCTTTTGTGATTCCTGTGTCATCTTTATTGGACATAAAGTCAAAATATTTGAAACCAAACCACTTCGATATATAAATTTCGTCAGCGCCTGTAACAAATATGTAGACGTTATAGGTATTTTTCGTTTCCTAGTGTGTCCTATAGTAAATGTTGTTTATATGGATATTTGACAATGAGATTAATTAATCTAACATTCAATATAATTAAATAAATAAAAGAATCTTTACCTGAACCAGTGATATAACTTTTTCTCTGCTTTGACTTTTCGCGTCGGTATGAACCTGTCAATGAGTCAAGTTTCTTTTTCAACTCGGGTACAGGTAGGGTTACCATATCTCAGGATTTGTCCTGAGATTTCAGGATTATTCGACTCTTCTCAGGATTCCGGCCGGATTTAGCAATCTAGTGATAGCTCAGGATTTTTAATAAAAAACAGGTTACATTTTAAAGATCTCTCTTATTAAACTACTAAAAATAATCTTATTTTGGTAACTATTGCAGTTAAAATCAATACTTATGTATTAATTTAAAACAAACTTAAAATAATCTTCTTTTGGTAACAATTGCAGTTAAAATCAATACTTATGTATTAATTTAAAACAAACTTAAAATAATCTTCTTTTGGTAACAATTGCAGTTAAAATCAATACTTATTTATCGAAGTAAAACGAACTAAAAACAATCTTCTTTTGGTAACAATTGCAGTTGCAGTTAAAATCAATCCTTATTTATCAAAGTAAAACAAACTAAAAATAATCATCTTCAATAATCATCTTTAAAAATAATGTTACGAACATTTGCAGGTAAAATCAATACTTATTTATCCAAATAGGTACTTAATTAGTTTTGTCGTATTTAATATTTGAAGAAACCTTTTTAAGTAAATTCTTTTCTTTGATTATTGATTTATAAAATGCCTCACAAGTTAAACTCTTCAAGTTATATTGAACTAAAAGTAGAGCTCGAACTGAAGACACGTTTAGTCGGTTTCTTTCTTTCGACCATTGAGCTCCCATGATAGAAAAAACTCTTTCTACGTTTGCATTTTGAGCTGTTATTGCAAATATATATTGACAAATACGCAGTATCTCTGGCAATCGTGAAATACCTATTGTCTTGAAAATGTTTGCCCACAACGCATGAAGCATTACGTCAAAAAATGCTTCTTCCTGTTTTGTCAAAAAACTATTCAGAGATGCAATTTCATCGAATAACTTCACATCATCTATGTGTATTCCTTTTCCATTTAGATAATGAATTGATAAAGCAATCTGATCAAAGTCGACCATTTGGCCCTTTTTCAGCATCAACCAATTAAAGACTTTGAAATCATCTAAAGGCGTCATCCACTTGATCAGATATTCTACGCAAGTCTTATACATATTTTTAAGGTCGTGCTTGAAAACTTCTTGGTTTTCCGCAGTGCACTTAGCCAGCAACTCTCGCACTTTAAGTGGCATGAAGTTTGCGTTCGCTCGTGCAACTAAAATTTCATGTGTGGATTCGAGGATTCTTTTAATACCTAAAACAGAATTGTTTTCTTTTTCGATGTCTTCAATTTTCGTCTGAAATATTGACATTAGTGAGTGAGCAAGAAATAAATAAACTTCGCTGAGCTCATTTTCAAAAAAGTTCTTCAAAGTAATTGGTACACCAGGAGTAGATAAAAAGTACTGCTTCAACGGTTCATACATCTTCAATATTCTTTCGATCGCTGGAAACAGACTAAGCCATCGGGTCTTGCTATGAAACAATAGTTTCTGATAATTGACGTCTATATATTCGCTGATATCCTTCAACGCCTCCGTGCGTACGGTGTATACGGAAAAATAATTAAACAGCTTCATTACTACAGATTCTATATCAATATGCAGATTATCAGTGCCATGTTGAATACAATTGTGTAGTATGTGCGCTGGGCACCCAACTCCTACGATATCTTTGTCCAGAAAGTTTTTTAAATTAGTCCAAACATTTTGTCCCGGTTGCCGATTTACTCCGCCAAAATTAACATTAGCGTTGTCTGCTGTAAATGATACACATTTCATCAACAAGTCGTACTTTTGCAAGCTTGTTTTAATTATCTCTGTTATAGTGTCAGCATTTTCATTGGGTGTGCTCAGCACATCCAGCAGTTTTGTTTTAATTCCTTCTTGCCAGTCGAAGAATTGTATCATAATAGGAAATATTTTTTCAGCACCGTGATTACTTGCATCTGTGGAAACGCCCAAGAAGTTGACATTTTGTAATGAGACTTGTACCTGTTCAATTACCCACGGAGATATCACGCCCGTTACAATGGCCTCAGTCTTCGTTCGTGCACAAGAAATACTCTTCGCAGTGTTGGAATCGGCAAATATAGCCTTAACCAGTTGGCTGGTGCAATCCATAAATTTAAATGACTGGTGATGTTTCACTGTGTGGAAAGCTAAAGTGGCTTCAGCGGCGGATATTTGGTCTGTCAGTCCAGAACTTTGTGGTTGAAATAAAGAGTCGATTTTGGTGTTACTTGAAACAGTCAGACTATTTTTTTTATGTTTTTCCGTTAGGATATGTTTTTCAATATCAGCAGCTCCCTTGAACTTAATTGAAAAATGATTGTTGCATATTGAACAAAACACTTCGGTAGGTTCTCTTCCATCTTTCATAATCGGAAATCTTTGTTT
This sequence comes from Phengaris alcon alcon, assembly GCA_037179445.1. Lineage (NCBI taxonomy): Eukaryota > Metazoa > Arthropoda > Insecta > Lepidoptera > Lycaenidae > Phengaris > Phengaris alcon. The sequence goes on along the minus strand of JAYRCH010000639.1, from coordinate 152,187 downwards.
TAAAGTATCTGTGAATGTACACACGTATCGTGGTCGTTTGGTACTTGAAGACATTTAAACTCATATCCATCCAACAGATGGAGCGTAGTCCAACCCTCGCAATGGCGCAAGACGAACTGACTGAGTGAGCGAGCGAGCGGCAACCGCGCTGCGGGGCGACGGGCGCATCCCTCCTCCCTCCACCCCGCTGTTTTGAGTGCGATGTACATACAAGCTTGCAACGCGTCGCGTAAAACGCGTGCGCAAGATCCGCAGTGTATACAACGATCATAATACGTTTTTGAGAGAAAATTCTCATCTGTAGAAAATCTCAGGACTTTTCCATGGAAATCAGGCCTTTTCTCCGGACTTTTGATTTTTTCATCTGGTAACCCTAGGTACAGGTAACTTCATTTCATTAGAGATCTTCCTCCAGCAATCTTCTCGCTTACTTTTATTTAAATGATCTGGATCTTTCGAATCACATAACATTTTGAAGCTTCCGTAAAGTTGTATTAAGCGAATACTGTCTTCTTTATCCATTTTTCATTCACTGGCTCGCGAGTGTCTTTACGTCCGTCTACACCGAGCGAGCAGCTCAGACTGAGCCGCCTTTGAGCATCGGCAAAAACCGACAACGCATGGCTCGGGGCCGAGCGGCGCTCGGGCGAGCCAACGTGCGCCCGAGGAAGCCCGAGCGCCGTCCACACCGGCCGAACTATTGGCTCGCGAGCCAGACTCGCGGGCCGCGCTCGGCCGGTCTGGACGCGGCTAATGAATTTTGATAAATTTGCTACTACAATATCTTATAATATTTTAAACTTACTATTTTATTATCAACCATTGGTATGATATACAAATAAACAATTATATAAAGTTAAATTTGGATGCTATTTGCTAGAGTAAGTGATATTATTTTATAAAAAGTCTGTAATTCGCTGTGATTATATCTCAACGTTAATTATTATTTACTACTAATGGTTCGAAACATTAATTGCTGGTAACATTAAGAATCTGTACCACAGACAGTATCTTGTCATTATGACACCCAAATTACATAATTTTTTGGTCTCTTTTTAGGTCTTTCACAATGCCTTTTTTTTTTGGGGTAACATTTTTTGTATCCCCAGTAGGCATGTCTCAAGTTCCCAACCCAAGCAGGTTCCACTTTTGTCCGATCTGTAACATGTAGAGATGGGCAATCCACCTGGGTGGGTTTAAAGTCTGGTGGGTAAAAACCGGGTGTTTTGGGTTTATTGGGTTTAAACCCCATAAAGACCCAAATTTTTGGGTGTTTATGATTTTGTACTTCATCATCGTCATCTCAGCCGCAAGACGTCCACTATACTGGACATAGACAATATTATTATGCAGCCTACAGAATAAAAAACTTTTAATTTGATTTTGAGTTTATTAAGAAAGAGATGAAAGTAAAATGTAAAACTACAGTCAATCACTGTCAGATTCAGAGTTATTACAAGCGATGAATTGTATAGGTTCGATAGGCTCTATTTCGTCTAAACTGTTATGTTCATTTACTTGCTCAATGAAAGCTTCTAAGGTATTTTCTTCATTAAACTGAATGTCCTCGCATTCAGCTTTATGTTTAAGATTCCAGTTATAACAAATGAATGAAATTTTTTCAGTTCTTTCAGTTGTAAGTCGATTTCTTTTGTTATTATGTATGTAGCCTTGGATACTAAAGGAACGCTCAGTGGCTGCCGAAGTACAGGGAGCTGATAGAATACGAATCGCTACTTTGCTTAACTCAGTGGAACCACAAATACCTTTCCACCATATTAGGGGCTCAATGCTATCTAATGAGCTCCATACAAATCCTCTGGCCCAAAAGTTTTCTTTAGCTTTATAACACGCCAAATCTGCCATTACATTTGACAAACTTAAGTGTTGGCTTAAATTGTAGATAAACTCCATACCCTTCAGTTCTTCCTCTTGAGTAAGTTCGACTCCTAGAGTCCTGGGGTCTAGAATATATGCTGCAAAATGTATTGGCCTCATTGCCATATTGCATCTTGAAGATACTGATGTTAGAATCTGCTGTTTGCTTTCTTCGCTCAATGTCGAAATCTCATTTAATGCAAAACGTATCTTAGCTTGTACATCTCTAAATGTAATGTATGTGCGATGCAAACGATTCTGGTCGCTCTCTAAGTAAAATATGCTTTCAGTGACTGGTTCCAAAATACTTATACATTCCCCTGTCTTCGTCCAGAAATCATCACTTAGAATTAAATCTTTAATATCTCTTGAAATTACCACATCTTCTCTAACTGTTAATATTTGCAAAGCTATCTTATTTGCTTTCAAACTTTTTAACGAAGTAACATGACTTCCCCATCTTGTAGCACAAGGCAATTTTAGTGTTTGTGTAGAATCTTCACCCTGCCTTGATTTTATCAACAAGGAACTTAATCGTTGACTCCTTTTAACAGTTTTTATTATATTTATGGCTTGCATAATAAACACAGTTACTTCTTGTATCTTTACAATATCTTGGCACAACAAGTTAAGGATATGTGCACAGCAACCGAGAGGAACAACATGTGGATATTTGAGTTTTGTTAATTCGAATGCCTTTTGTATATTTCTAGCGTTATCGCCAATAAGTACAAGAAACTTATTTGCTCCATATACTTTCATTACTTTTTCAACTTCTTGGCTAAGGTATTCACTAGTGTGAGGATTACTTTCTGTATTCAAACTTTTAACGTATGCAGGTTGAGGTTTTGATATAAGAAAGTTTATTATTCCTTCATTTCTTAAATTAGACCAGCCATCGCACTGAAGGTGTAAGTAACTACAAGCATTTAGTTCCTCATTTAACTCAAAACGCATTTCTCTATATATTTTATCTAAGTATTTTGTCGCTAAAGCTTTACGTGAAGGTATTTTAAATTTTGGTTGCAATTTTTCGAAAAATTGTATCCATAAAGGATGTTGCACCATCGATAGTGGCGTCCCTGTTACAAATATAGCTCTCGCTAATTCTGTTTTTATATAATCATCGGTGTCTTGAAACTCAGCATTTATTGTAGTGTTAGCAGACGACGAGGGGCTTATAAAAGAATCATTTGTCTCTATCTCTGACAGTCCAGACATTTTGGTTTTGGACGAGCTATCTTTTATAAGTTTCATAGAGTATTTTAATGTTTCTGGAGATTTTGGACAAGTGATAAGATGTTGAAGCATTTTGGCAGCATTACTGAATTTGTAGACCTTATTACAAAGCTTGCAAGAAACAGACTTGTTTGGTAAAGTACGGTAGTGCTCCCATATGCGTAAATCTTTAGGTCTCCCCATTGAACCTAAAAAAATGAACGATGATTAGTTGGTCTGACGAAAATTCAACAATAGAGTGCCTATTTTTTTACAATGATTATTTCTTGTTATTTACAATAAATTTATTAAAAAAAATTAAAATAAATACAAAAAACCTTTGTAAAATTACATCTCCTCGGAGGATTAAACGCAGACGCTAGTTTATTATCGTATTGTTCTGTATTTTTCTCAGCAACTTCTTTAATTCGATTAGGTACTTACGCATATTATGTTAAAAATAAATATCTAGTACACATCTTAGGCTATCCACCATTATTATCCAATGACGACTCTCAGCTAACTATGCACTATCATCCAAAATAAACGTGTATGGAAAATTTTATCCCAGTCGGTTGAGGATTGAGGATAATTGCATCAACATACGAACATACCTACATACTTTTATTTACATAACGCAAGCTAAATAAAAGCTTGTAATAATACATCTAATTTTAAGTTAAAATTGTTAAGTGATCATGATATAATTGTATCATTCAAAAATCCACTTACCTTTAATTATTTCTTGTTAAGTATAAATATTATTTCAAATCTGCTCCCTTAATATGCACTTTTTTACTGCTTTTCCTACCTAACACGTTACCAGGAAGTCACGTTATCAGAGTCAGAGTAATAGTGAACACGTTTGACAGTGATTGTCGTCGCCTCATATTCAGCGTCGACGAATAGGGGAATCCCCAGTCATAATGTATTGCATGCGTGGCGGTCTTACTTCAAATCCATAAACAAAGAGATAATTACAGAACTCGATACTAGATGGCGCTGTTTTTGTTTGAAGAAAGTTTGCGGGCTAAAATACATAGAATTTCATCAATGACTTCCACAAAGAACAACATTTCTGTTTTTTCTAAGTCCGTATCTCTTCCGTATATTTCATAAGATATAAGCTTGGGCTACATTGTTATGCAACGTGATTTTGTCGCTGTCTTGCTAGCAGGGTTGACAGATATACGATTTAAATCGTACTCATACTATTATTTGTCTATTTTTTAATGTACGATCGTAAAGATTATGATCGTAATTCGCACAAAAACATACGACTTTTTGGTTACCTGGCAACATTTTTATTATGAATAATGAAACGAACATGCTCACATCATCAGTCACATGCAACAATTTATTGGGGATTTCCCCTTCACATCTGGCAGTCCTGCTTGCTAGAATATAGGTAAGTCAGCCACAGTTACTGACGATCGATATTTAAAGGGTATTGTTTTTGTGCTAAATATTTCATAAAAACGTTATTTAATACTTTGTGGATTATTAATTTAGTTGATAATCACTGGAAGTAAAATGGATGCTAATTTGAGAGATCAAGATCTTCGTATAAAACAGTTATTAAAAGAAAATCTACGTAAGTACTCTTTTTATACCTAGGTAGGTAAGGTATAATAAACACAAAAGGTACTTAGATCGCGTGAGTTCGAAGCATTTATTCTAATAAATTTAATTTAAAATTGTAGAAAGAAAAAAATGTCTGCCAAGCCGTAGCCGAAGCCGATCTCCAAATATATTTGGCGATAGTGAGACCCAGTGTCCAGATGATTTACCCAGCGTCGTCGCAACAAAGAAAAAAAACGAGGATAAAGTAAAAGAAAATTTACTGAAAGAAGAAACAAACTGTTCTAAATGCTTAATTTATGGAGAAGAGGATAAAAGAAATGAGTATTTCGGACTGTTAGTGGCTCAAGAATTTAAATATATACGGCCATGTGTGCGAACGAGGTGTTATGAAGAAATTTTAAAGTATCTACGGGAAGCAAAAGGCCAACATGTTGATCAACTGCAACATGAAAACACTGAAAATTAATTACTTTCATTTTATTATATATAGATTTTTAAAATTTCCTGAAATATTATTAGTTAACGTTTTATTTAATATTGTAGAATTCATCAATACAATTTATAAAAATAATTTATTGGTATTACTTACATATTTTCAAAAAAATACGTAAAAACCTATTTTTTTGGGTGATTATGGGAGTTTATGGGTGTTTATTGGGTTTTTACCAAAGCACCGGGTTTAAACCCGGTGCTTTGCCCATCTGTAGTAACATGACAATTATTAATTTATGTTAAATATTACAACTATTTTTGCCACAAATTATTAAATAGTTACAATATTAGGCACTTTTCCTTTGAGAAGACTGCATAAATATATCGATAAAATAGGATAACATAGTGATTTTCAAGTATGAATTAATCTAATAGTATTTGCAGAACATAACTTCAATTTTAAAATTTGGTTAAGTCACCATTAATACTGAAAAAAGTTCCTACACATACTTGACTTATTGGAGTTTTTTTTAATCTTTGGGTCCTGGAACGGAGAACGCTTCAGAGGCCTGGAGGTAGTGGGACTTACTGTTGCTAAAATTAATAAAAATTTTAAGTTTTATTACAATTAAAATACATATTATTCCTTACAGTAGTAAGTAGTAGCATGTAGTAGTAACCTTACCAGTTTTCACTTCACACACATCAGATTTTTTGTCCCCTAGTGGTGTATGCATTGTGTCTGTACAAATTACAATGTTGATTGTAAAAAAAGCATTTGGGTATAGTGTTTTTAATCAGGTGCAAAGTTTTTGTTACTCACGTATTGTGCTTGTATGCCCAGTCTTTGAAGGTGACATCACTGTTGCAAAAGCTGTTTCTGAAACAAATATATAATTTTGTTTACAAAGCAGAGAATATTTGCATTTATTATATTATCATTAATGTGTTTAGTATGTTATACATACCTGGCATATTTACGACCACAACTTCCTCAGGTAGAAGAATATCCTCTATCACTGTCTGCTGAGGTTCATTTTGGGTTTCCTGAAAACAACGCAATATGATTATATATATATATATATATATATATATATATATATATATATATATATATATATATATATATATATATATATATATATATAATCAAATTGCGTGTGTGTGCGTATATATATATATATATAATCATATTGCATATATATATATATATTGTTCAGCAATAATTAATAATAATTTAATACTGATTACTGACAAAAACAGGCACTCGGTGTTGAGTCTCTATACACGGCAGCATCCCCAATTATTGCCAAGATCTTTCGATCTGTTTCAGACAGATCTTCTTCTCTTGATGGTCCACCGCCTGTACCAGAAGCATCACGCCGCCTAGCTGCAGTTCTCGACTTGGCTTTGTGTTTTATATCAGCCCAATACTGAATTTAAAGAAAAAAAAATTTAAGAAACAGGGTGAAGACAGTATGTATCACTCTTTTATATAGGTTCTATATAGATAGGTGAATATTATCACAACTTTTTATCAAAGAGATAATATTAAGATGTGTATTCATTAGTAAATGATGTGTTGAATAATATATTGATATAATATTAGTATGATAATGAGGTGAACTCACTTGCAAGTAATTTTTAGTAAGTAAAAACAAAGTTGTTTTGTAAAGAACACTTACTCGTTTCCACCGTTGACCACTTTTATTAGCTCCTGACCCATGAGCATTTAATTTTTGGGCAAGATCATTCCACTCTCTGTCAATGGTCTCTTTCGACCTTGCCCCGAGACCAACACCTTTGGCTAATGATGAATGATCAGTCAAGTGGTCCAACAGTTCTTCTATCTGTGCGTTGGAGACTCTGTGTTCCATTTTAATCTAAAACAATTGCAATTATATTAAATTGTACGTGATTATACCTAAAAGAAACGACCTCGATGAAAACAATTAATCTTATAATACTCACTTGTTGCCTTTGCATACGTAGGTATAAGTTCTTGAAAGTTTGCTTCGAGTGCTTTCCCAGATCCACTTAATACACTTTTTCTCACCACTCTGGCCCATTTTTTGTAATAAATAATTAAGAAATCCACTTGTACGTTTTGTAAACAAAACACATGACATTTTATAATTATTAGTTCCACACGTTGCTACAAGACTGCTAGTGGCGCTTTTTTTATCGCTAAAAATGCATTTGACAGGTAGCGGACAACAGCAGAGCAACAGGCGTACATAATACGATTTTTTTTAGCGATTAGAAACCGATCGCGCGATAACTGCGCGACCGGTTGCTGTGTGCTAACCATCTGCTAAAGATACATAATCAGCCTGCGGGACTGATGATGAGTCGCTATCTTAAGTGATTTAACCTTTTTATAACTTATAGGTATTATGTATTTCACTATCAACTGTAACAACTATCCCTTTGATTCGGGACCAACTACGTATGTACCTGCTGAAATAAACGGTATATTCAACTACAAACAAGTTTCACTTTAATAATAAACTATCATTTTACGCTCTTCTTGAAATCTTCAAGCGTATTTAAGCAGGTCGTATGGGTCCGGAAAAAACTGCTGGCGATAGTTCGACTGTTAATTGCCTTTAATGACTATTTGTGCACCAGTTATTTATTGTGTGCATACTTTTACAAAATAATTCATATTTTCCCCATATCTATTAAATACTACTCTAAAAAATAAAAACATTTTTTTTTGGACCAACTATCCTCCAAAACAAATAGGAATATAAGTACTTTTTAAGATTGCTTTAAAAATATCTACTACTAGGTAATCAGAAAGGGCATAAATGAAACAACATGTTGATTTTTCTTTCCTTTATTATAACTCTCTTATGAACACATCATCAAGGAATGCTGCAGGAGCAGCTACATTTGGTTCATGTCTGGCCCATCCAAGATACCAAACTATGGTCATTATATGAGCACAGCATCCTAGTGTGCGTCGACCAACTATACAATTGCAACAATATTCTCGTATGCCAGCTAACCCAGATGTGTCATTATTAATTAAAATATATACATAATATTGTTTCCTCCCAACATGCCTTGACTTAATTCGACCTCTTATAATTGAGACTTCATTTACATTTACACCCAAATCTAATAAATCCAAAGAATCCGGTATTTCTACACAGACCTCAATTCTGTACTGCCCGTGGAACCTAGTATGCTCCCCAAAATATGAGCGCGCTTGGCGAAGTTGATAATTTCCTAGAGCAAATAAAATAAGATCTTCATATTGAATTCGCGGGAAATATAATAGATTATTATCTGCCGTTATATTTATAAAATTAGAAGACCGTCTATTAAATTGATTATTTTCTACAACATCTGCTAGATTATTACGATGGGTCCTACGTATAAAGGCCAAAATGAAAAATGATAACTTTACAGGAGAGGCGTTCAAAGTTTAAACTTCGTATAATTTTAGATTGATAAAACCGAAATTTATGAAACTTTGCTAGTTTACTAAGACAATTGTCCTCCTTATTTATACTACACTATTTTATATTTATATTGATTAGTTTTTTTTTTACTGCACATTGGCACTTTTAGGTTAGGTTTTGTTAAAATTATTTATATTAAAAAACAACATAAAAGGGCCAATGTGTCAAATTGGCCTATATACGTGTGTTATGCTTAGTTGTATAAAATATATATTTTTATATATTTTGGCTCTTAAAATTTATCAGCAACTTAAGCAGTTTATTTTTAATGAATTGTTATAAAAGCTATTTGGATATATAGATAATTAAATCACATTGAAACTTATACGTTTTACAATCTGTCAACTTACTAACGTGTTTTCAGTTAGGTATTTTAAAAACTAGATAAAACTCACTATAGTTTTAATCATTTATTATACAAAATTGAGGTAGCTTAAAACTGCGATAATTACGGACCTGTATTCAATGTTCTTTGGTTTTATAAGAATAATAATTAACAAAAAAAATGAGATCTAAGTTTGATTAACAAAATCACGTACGTAAAAGTAAACTTATATAAATTAATGTACTTAACATTATTACTTTGAAATAAAATCACAAAAAACTTAACAAAAATAAAATTCTTAGTAATTGGCGTAAACAAAATTTAAAATCTCTGTACTACAAATCAATAATAAAGTTTCCAAAATCAACAATATTACTGATTGTCGTTATTGTCACTATCACTCATTGGTACAGTGTCATTAGATGCTACTAAATTTTCATAATAACTATGGTAAACAGTTGGGATAATAAGTTTTCGACATAAATCCAGCAAGCTTTTCTTCTTAGAAGGTGGAATCGGTAATAGTTGAATGTAACATGGTTGCAGAGGAATATCTGTTGGTCTATCTGCAATTCGTCTTCTTGTTCGCACTGTTTGATCTAATATTTTAATATTATTTTCAAAAGCATCTTCACTCAAATCATATTTATAGTACAAAACATATGATTGGTCTTGGCTTACACGAATTTGCTTTATTTTAGACCAAAGGATTTTTTGTCCATCTGAGTTTTTAGTCCAATTAAACTGTGAATTTGCCTGCATCTTTTTGAAGTTATAAAACATATTTTGAGGTATGTCTATGACGTTATAAGGACTTCCTTTTGATTTTGCCCAACGAATCAATGAGCTCCATTCAGAGGATGTATAAATATTTTTATATTTTGAAGCTCGTTCAATGGTGGCGTGTAAGAAGTCGCCTTCATTTGAGTGTGGCCTACCTCAAGAAAAGAGTGTTTTATATTCAAATTAAACTGTTTAGATGCGTAAAGATACATAAAAAACATAATCCTGTTTCGATTTTGGCCAGCGCAGTTGTCTGACAAAAATCTGAAGTCGTCACAGCCTTCCTGACTTTTTAATTTAATTATATCATAAACACAACTCGCTATTTCATTCGATCCCTTCATTGCAATCTGTTCATTCCATAAATAACAGGTACCAATTAAATTCCCAACATCAAAAACTGATAAATTATATACTTTTAACCTCTTGCTGTAATAAAATAAACTAATCTCACCACTTTGAACGCACGCACAGAAAATTTTTGTGTTATTTTGTGAATCACGTTTATCCTTTTCTTTTAAAGATCTAGCCAGATTCTTGTTAAATATATGATTATCAAAATTTCTTTTATTTTCTGAAGTAACAGGGCCGTTTTTGTAAGAATGGCAAACATGGCATTGATCTTTTTTAGGCTGGTGAAATGATATATTAATATTTTTGTTTATTATATCCCTGTATTGCCGTAATGACTCACATTTATTACAATATTTAGTTGGATCATACCATTCTTTGTATAATTTAAACATGCGAATAAAACTTAAAGATCCATCTAAATAAAGTTTTTTACTATCTTTACGACAATAATGTGAATCGACTGGTTCAAATGACTTGACGTGGTCCAGTACACTTTTGATCATTTCTGCATCAACAGATGTTTTATGGTGCTCACGACGTCCTCTATTATCAACCATAATGAGGCTATTTGTGTCAGAAATTTTATTCATTGCTGTTCTAATCATTTTTGGTCCACAACTAATAGTATTCAAAAACATCGTTTTGCATACCACTAGTTTCGTCTTTTGATTATTTCGAGTAACAGGCAAATGATACACATACGTGTATGATCTTCGTGATTTACCCTGAGTAACTGTTCTTTTTTTATTTATTCTTACCACATAGTTAGCAATAAAGTTGTATTGTTTAGAATGATCTCCAATCATCCAAAATTGATTAAATATAGTAGTCCTTGTGCCTTCATCAAGTTTGTCGAAACACTTCAGTTTACATGTGCTCTGACATGGCTCTCCTATTTGTTTCCCATCCCTTAACTTACCATTTCTACTGGTATAAGCTTGCCCAGAATGTTTAGTGTCTTTCTTTTCGAATCTATCCACTCATTGCGATATTTTTCTCGCAATCTTCCACTGTCTCTTTTTTTAGTAAATTTTCTTTTTCTGGGCCGCGTAGGAGTTGAAACATCACTTGATGCGTAATACTGTGAAACTGGGGATGACGCAGATGCATTTGATAACAACGATGGTACTGATTCTGCCTCACCAAAAGAACTATAATTAGACGATGGCATTGGAGTCACATCAATATCACGAATATCGTTATCATCCAATAAATCCGTATTGTTAATCGAATCTTCACTCTGATGTTCGACAGAAGGTTCAAAAACACTTTCTTTTCCATGATTGTCACTATGCTTACATTTTTCATGGGGTTGAGATAGTTGACTTAATGAAATGAACATGTTAACAGATTCGACCAAAGTAGAATTTTCTAATTCAGCATAATTTTGTTTTTCTTGTTGAGGTGAATCATTTTCAAAACATATATCTTTGAGTAAACTTAAACTGCAATTATCATATACCTCATTGGCTCCAAATGGCAAAGGAGATGCTGAAAAAACAATGCAATGTAAGATTAGACCGTAAAGTATTTTAATATCGTAAATAATGCAAATTATTATTATAGTTTGGCATATTTTGGGAAATATTATTATATCCGATATTATTTAAACCCTTGCTGTGCATAATAGCACGTCAAAAGTAGGAAAAATGCTATTGGTGGTAAGTGTATTTTTTTAGTATAAACCACGTATAAGGGCTAATGTACCACATTGGCCGTTTAACCTGGAACGTCGTGATATTTAAGTTAATTAATTAATCAAACATTAACTAATGAAGATTTAAATATTAAGTAGTCTGTATTTAATACTTACGAATGTCACCTTCACTGTTTTCTATAAAATCGTCATCTTCATAACCTAAATCGTTTCTGTGTGCACTACTATTTTCATTTCCTAAGGCTAAATTCACTAAATTCTGACTTCTACTAAACCTAGCACGATAATTGAATGCCATAATTTAGCTATGGATCTAAATTGTAACAAAAAAACATATTAATGAGACTTTGTATGCATCACAGTGCGGCCGTTGCGCCTATCTGCGTATAAGTGTCTAACTAGCTGATTGACCCAAACTATAAACAAACGAGCGGGAAGTCCCCGCGTATAAAGCCCGTCACAGACGTAGCTATAATATATATTAATATGCCGTACTATAATATATATTATAGTAAGCTACCACACACGGAGACAATGCTATAATATATATTTTGCTTTCATTTCATTGATGGTCAGCCTAACATTTGCACGCGTTTTGTAATAAAGGGTGTTTTGATTACTAATTAGGTAATTATGAATTCAACAAGTACACGGTTATTGGATTTAATTGATAGTTCTTCAGAGGACGATTCGGATGCTGCTTTTGATATGTTAGTTGCCCTATCAGGCACAAAAACTAGAACCAAATGGATTGAATCGCATATTAAGAATAAAAAAACTCGTGGCGAATTTAATTTGTATCGTGAACTATCCTCAAAAAAATTCGCTCAATATTTTAGGAGTTCAAAAACGTCATTTGTATATCTACATGAATTAATAAAAAATGATATAAGAAGAAAAGACACAATCATGCGCAAAAGTATTAGTTCTGAAGAACGACTTGCTGTGTGTTTAAGGTAAGGAAAACATTTAAAAACAAATTTTTATTCAAACTTTTATTTTCTAAAGAGTTAGGGAAGTAATTTGCAATTTAAATACTTAATTAAAATCACTGAGGAAATTACGAATATTGAGAGATGGCTCTGCCGATTCACTCATTTGTGGTAAAGAGGATGTATGCGTTGTGTCGTCAGGATTATCATACTCTTCAGCTCTTGGTGAGGTGTTAGATGTGTAATTAGTAGTATGTTGTGGCATTGGACTTTGTATTGAATCAGGGCTATTATAGACTTCAGCTCTGAGTGAAGGGTAATGTGATGTTGCAGAACTTGGTCGTAAAGAAGGCTGATTCCTCATTGGAAGTTGGAAAGGAGTCCCACCGGTGAAATTATAAACCGAACAACCTGCAGAATTGTCTGACGAATTTAATCCCATTAAATGTTGCTCTTTGGCTTCCATAATGACATTAAATACTTGGCGCTGTACTCTCATTTGTAAATACTCTGGCAGCTGGCATGTGGTCTCGCACATACTCAAGAAAAATTAATCCATGGCACTGGTCTCATTTTTGGCTGATTAGACGCATTCTCAATTATTTGTTTCTTAAGAGATCCCTTTCTACATATCTTTTTTCCCTTCTTTTCTGTTCACATTCGAGCATCGAATGGATTGTTTTGTGTCTCTTCGTTCTAACTTCATTCTCATTCAAAGAGTCCCGGGACTCATCCCCTGTTACATCATGATCATCCTGGGTATCTGTCGTGTTTTTAACTGCTATGTTTGTATGTTGTTTTCTATTTTTCATGTAGGGCAATAAAAATTCCATCAAATGTTCGTACTTCCATTTAGGCTTGAAGTCCGCTGCTTGTCCCGTAGTTTTTTTTTTAGAATTAACCGCTTGGCGGTGCCCGTCTCTGAGTTTTTTCCATAAAATTTTAACTTCTGCTACTGAAACAAAACAAAATACTATTAATCAATTAATGACATTTCAGGTACCTCTCAACCGGCGATTCATTTAGGACCATAGGCTTCAGTTATAGAATTGGAGAATCCGCTATATCCAATATAGTGGAAGAGGTATGTGATGCTTTATGGAAGCACCTTCAGCCCAAAGTTCTCGCAGAACCTACAAAAGAAGAATGGAAGAATATTGCTTCAGTATTTAAAGAAACATGCCAGTTTGACCATTGCTGCGGTGCTATAGATGGCAAACACGTTGTTATTAGAGCCCCACCTAATTCCGGGTCTGATTATTTTAACTACAAACACACATTTTCTATTGTGTTGCTAGCGGTGGCTGACGCTACCCGCAAATTCAGGGTAATAGATGTGGGTGCAAAAGGACGATTCAGTGATGGTGGTATTTTTGCAAATAGTGCCTTAGGAAGAAAAATGCTAACTAATGAGTTAAAATTTCCTGATGAAGAACCCTTAACTGCAGGCGGCATAAATATGCCTTACGTTTTTGTAGGTGACGAAGCGTTTGCGCTGATGACAAATCTAATGAGAGCATATCCGAAGGATCATTTAACTGAAAGTCGTAAAATTTATAATTATAGACTCAGTAGAGCGCGCAGAGTCGTAGAGAATGCCTTTGGTATTTTATCTACTCGTTGGAGAGTCTACAAGAGACCCTTTGAATGCAAAATTGATTTAGTGGACAAAATAGTCAAGGCCACTTGTGTTTTACACAACTATTGTATAGACAATACAAATGGTTATTTCAACATTCAAAACCATCAGAATGTCCGAGTTGACAACGATCATCAGTTGCTAATGTTACCTGCCAATATAAATAACTATGCAAATGACTGTTTCTTTATTCGAGAGGAATTTTGTCGTTATTTTAATACAGTTGGAGCAGTTCCATGGCAGTCAACACGAATTAGAGACAGGCTAAACGAGACTAGGCGTAGTTAGAACGAAATACTTAAGGCGATTCCCGGGCTCAAACTTGCGCCACCAATCAATCTAAAAAAGTCAATAAAAATCTTTGTTATAATGAGTATTATTTTCCAAGAAAAAGGAAGAAATCCGTAGATATAGAAAAAACAAGACGACCATTTTGAATATTTGACGTCCAGATTTTTAGATTGGCGGCGCTAGTTTGAGTCCGGTAATCGCCTTAAGATTGATTGTGACTCACACTTGCGCCGCTAAAAGAATTACATTATACAAATACATGTTATTAAAGATTTTAATTAGGATAAATTCTCAGACATAATATGTTTCCCAGAATGGGGATACCTACACCAAATTTTCTAGGGTGACAGGTCGGAATAACCAAAAAAATGTTTTACCGTTTTAAACGCGCAAACGACTCAATAATTTGCATTAAAATCATGATAATACGTAAATAATGTAATTCTATCGGCATTGCTAATGTTAGAGACAATCAAGCATAAATAAGAAAATATTGTGTTACTTACAAGTTGGAAAATCGCACTCATTAAATACTTCTTGCCAAGCTGCTTCTTTTAATTCGTTGTCCTTATATTCCGGTAAATCTAATTTCCATAAACAGGGTCGCTTTTTCACACTTTCAATCAAATGCTCCATTATACTTAGTGACGTGTATATTCTTTTGAAATCGAACAAAGACTGCGGGCGGCGCGCGCGGACCCGCGTGCGGGTAGCGGGCGTGCGAGCCAATGGGCGAGGCGGGGAGCGTGAGCAGGAAAGGGACAGAGAGAGAAGTGCGCTCGAAGTCTCGAACACGTTAGAACATGCTGTACATTCAAAATATGTCGTAATATGTCATGCTATACCTAATAGTGCAGTAATATATATTAATATGCAATAATATATATATTACGGTATACGTTGGTGACGTCATAGAAATATATATTATAGTTACGTGTGCGGTCACTTGAATATTTGTATAGAAAATATATCGTAATATGCCTTGCTATAATTTATATTAATATATATTATAGCTACGTCTGTGAAGGGCTTAAGTCTCAATTTACTCTTTGGCCTTTGTACGTTTAAATTCATGCTACATATGCCGTTATACTGTAGCAAGAATTCGTGTTTCCATGCAGAATTTAATTTGTTTTAATAGCTTACATGATTAATCATATCGATAGGATGCGTTTACAATAAAAAAGCCAAAATCGCCAAATTGTTAGTTTGGCCCATATACGTAGGACCCATCGTTATGCAAGTGCATCCTTTGGTTAATTCTATTTAATATTTGGGGAGCATTGTCGCGATTTTTAAGCCGCACACCAAAACGTTTATTAAATAATAAAGCTGCTGCAATTTGAAAATCTTGCATCATATGTGGGTAGGGATTTATGAAAAAATTCTTGCCGAAATAATTTAAAATCACGTTTAAAGTGGCCGTTTACAACTTCTACCACCCATCGGCAAAGGGTTACACATCTTGTGCGGTTTGCTTGCGCAGTGGTTAATTGTCTTTCCCCCTCTGAAACTGATTCTGGCATATATGGTTTATAATTAAGATTTTCTAATAAACTAATACAGTCACGAAAACCTCGGTCAAGAATAAAAATATCGTTTTCTCGGAAATATTGTCTCAAAGGCATGTTTTCATCACTAAACAAGGAAGTCATTATTTCAGCATCTGAGTCAGTAGCTTTGAATGGACCAAAACAATCTAAAATGTAACCGTCACATAGCACTAACATAAATGGTTTTAAAAGATTTCTATACTTGTGTAAAGAATATGACTCTTTCTGAAACCTATAATTAGCACTCTTATGGGCATAAATATAAGTTCCATCACAAATTACAATAGGATGGTCTGTGACTCCACCAGAATTATATATTCCATTGGGAATTAATAAATTATGATTAAGTATATTCTGTCTGCTTATTTGTTCAATACCTAAGTTATTAGGCACAAAATATTGAATAAGTTTTTCTCGTACATTATTCATCCAACGTTCTAGACTTCTTCGGGGTATACCCATCAAACTGGCTATCCTCTCATCAGTCTCCATTCCTTAATTTTATTAAAAATGCTACTAAGCCAATCACTCCCTTATGCATAGCTCGAATTTGAGGAACTTCAACCAATAAATTATTGAATTTTTCTTTTGTCAATCCCAGCCAGTATTGAAAGAGATGATCATCTATATTTAGGGGATCATTAAAATCAATTAAAGTATTCCTGTTTAAATTAATAAAAGAAAACATATGTTCCACTTGATCCACTGTGAACACAGCACTACTATTTTCTGAATTGTATAAAGTGTCCCAGTTATTACTTATTAAATGGTCGGAACAAGCTCTAGCATGTACTGGTATATAAAAATTATAGTCCATAATAATTTTAATGCGTAATTCGTCAGAAATCCCATGTAGTTCCCGGTTATTACAATATAAAAATAAACATTGTGCAGCAGTATTAGGTGCTCGCCTATAGTTTTGTAGTGTAATGGATGCAATCTGTGCAGGCTCAGATTGTGTAATTACTGATGGTATTTCAGGAACCCATTCCGATAAAGATGAAGTTGATCCACTGGGATCGAGCGTCACATTGCCAATTTCTTCAGATCCTTGTTCTGGTATGTCAGGTATTTCTGACTGTTCTGTTGCTGAAGAAATTGGCTGCTCTTCAATCATCAACTCCGACTGCTCTGTTGCCGAAGGGGGCTCTTCGATTAGTGGTTTCATTTTGCTCTGCCTGCATAATATTCATAGCAGTCCTTCTTGATTTCATCCAACATGAATGACAAACTCTGGCATTCGTAGTTGTCTAGAACAAAAACAAAATATCATGATTTTTCATTAAGTAATAAGTATGCCATCAAATGTTTACACCATTAATAGTTTTTATCTACAAATCTATATACCTAGTTTAATAATCAACAGAGTTTTACTAACAAATTACTTTGATATCATCAAGTTTTAAGGTTTTGTGAAAATAATTTCACATTTATAAACACATATTCTTTTCTAACAAAAATGTTTATACGGAACATGTATTAAATAAAGAACAAATAATTATTGATAACCAATGCAGTTGGTATCTTAGTTAAAGAATAATTAGTAAAAATATGTCTGTATGTGAATTACCTGTTGTGTTTCTATGGAATTCATTATAATGGTAGCGATCATTTGTTGCAATTCCGAGGGATTATTGCGAAATATCAGGTGACTTTTTCGTCGAAGAATAGAACATCCACACATTATGCATACATTAGAGTGGCCCACAACTTTAGCATGTTGACTACTCCCTGGATGTTGGTTGTCATTACTTGATAGTTCTGTATGGATAATCTCATTAACCCTCTTCATTGTAGCATCAAAACAAGCTTGGCATATTATATCATGCTCCGTAATCTGTAAAATAAAATACATAATAGAACTGAGATTTTTTTTTCATCTCCTAAAATAATAATATAGCTATTGAAATGATAATGAAGTACCTAAGTATGCTAAATCGTGTTGCGTTATGGTTTATCAGTAAGAAATTGATTTAAGAACTTACGATTTGAGGAGAGATCCTTTCAGCTATAAAATACACCACTCTTGTATCCAGCTCTAGGACAGTGTGTCGCGCAATGCGATTTACACACAATCCACAGGTAAGACACATAATGCGTAAAGACATTTTAGCCACGTCTTTCACTTTATCATCCAAACCGTGTCGAAATACAAATTCCAATAGACGAGTGCCAGGTCAAACAGAGTATAATCAATCGGAGTCCGTAAACAAAGCCAAAACGCACAAAAAACAGAAGATAACACAAAATCGCACAGAACACAGAATTGACGCCAAAGGTACAAAACGGTCTGCGCACAGACTACTTAGAGATACTACGTATCAGACCGCCGACTGTAGAAGAAAAAAAACTGGTCTTTTTAGTTTTTAGTGTCATCTGACGTTTCTTTTTTTTTTAGTTTTTTTTTAATCGTATTTGTAAAAGAGGCGAAGACATACTTGATAATGTGCCAGTAGTACCTGGGCTACAGTACTATGACATAATATTTTCAAAATATTTTTATGTTTTAAGGTGGAGATTAAATTAAACAATAAACTATTTATTAAAAGACTTATTTTTCAGTTTTTTTTTGGAATTTTTCTAAAGCTTTTTTTTGCATCATAGGTAAATCATTTCTTTTTAGCAATCGAAAAACATCTGTGCCCTTCAAAATCCTAGTCAATACATTGCACCAGTTTACAATTGTAAATTGTATTGTCGATAATATGAAATAATCTAAGATTATTTTTTGATGATTGGTACAGTCAATGAAGTCAAAAGCATACTTGGACAAAATCATATCTTTTATTTGAGATGATAATTTGTGAGTGTGTGGGGTTTGTTCCAAGTATGCATTTGTTTCAGTTATGACTGTACCAAAACATCTCACTGCACCTTCGGATGGGTATTTCAGGCGATTCTTGGTTACATTATACTCTCTTTGACTTATCCAGTCATGAATACTAGTCTTTTCACTAGTAAGACTATCTTTACAAGCATTGCATGTAATTTTAAATTTTTCAATAATTTTATGAACGACCCATCCAGCAGTGTAGGCCCGTGAATGAACATTTATTCGTTCTCGACGGGCCTGATCCACAATCATTTCAATATTATTTTTGGATGTATCCGGCTGAACATTTTCTTTGTTGAACAATGTACTTAGCTTTATTGCTTGTTCAGCCGGATCATCCTCACAATTGAAAGTTTCATTATGAAATTTAATAATTCTGGTTATTAACAATGATTTAAAGGTGCATTTGAAGCTGTGGCAGTTTGGGTCATTGTTTCTGAAATTATATGCTCTAACCTGGCCAAAAAAGTTTTCAATGGGATCAGAGTTAAAGTACCTGGGTCGCATAATATTTATTTCCTGACCTTTGAAAAACTGCCACAGCCTCATATAACTTTTCAAAGTTATTACAAAATTCTTTAAAGAGGGCACAGTCTTTTCATTACCTAATGAATCTATGTATTTCATTTTTTCTAGTTTTTGGATAGCATTTATCCAAAAACTATGGTGAGGTGACGTTTCAGTCACTGCTGTGCGCAATGGTTTTCCTTTTCTGTTTGCTCGTTTCCCTGTTGTAGCTCCATTCACACTGTCGAAAAGTTCGTCAAAGAATAGCACAATCTCGGCAGTATGTTTTAAGGTTGTGCTTACAGGTCTGCCATTTGCATAGTTAGCTGAAATTGAAATGAAAAATGTTTTATTTCCAGATAGTTTAGTAATTAAATTATGTATTATGTTTTTTATACATCAGGATAAAAAAAAAGTAATAATAATTAATAAAATAAAAAACCTAGATTTATATTATTACTATTACTTACAAAAAATTTATGTGTAGAAAAGAGCTGCGGAGACTGTTTTACTGAAAACTTTTACACAATTTTTCACCTGAAAAAAAATAATATTTATTATAGTCAGAAGCTAACAATTATGTAGTTTAGAAAGAACTTAACATTTTTTGATAAATTATTAAAGAACCAACCTTCATCTTTTTTATTTTGTCTGGGATCACATGTTGATCATTTAATTTATGCAAAAGCCTGGCTTCTGCGTGATAACAATCAGCTTCATAAACATCTACGATGTCACTCCACTTTGATACTTTGCCATCAACTTTAATATTTTTATTTAAAAAATTGTTTCTTATTCCTTTGATAAGGTGAGATGGGTCATAAATAATATTTAAATGTTGTCCATTAATTAGAACTCTCCCATCTGAAATATTTGGAAAAAATTATCAAATAATACATTTTTTACAACTTTGAGTCCGGAGAAGGGACATAGGATAGTTTTTATCCCGGAAAAATGTACGGTTCCCGCGCGATAAACGAATTTTGGCGCAACGGAGTTGCGGGCGTCATCTAGTAATATAATAATTGACACAATTTACTAACCTTTAGATTGTTCCGCACAGTATGTGTGGTCAAAGTGTTGTTTCCGAGAGTAACTATGGTCATTCTGAGGATCCATGTTCTCTGAAACAACAAAAGAAAAAAATATTATTATCTTTTAATACCTTGATTGTTGGAAAACCCAGACACAAAGCTTATCTATTGTTATCCCAGCCGCATGTGGCCGTTTGGGAGTTGATGGGTTAGTGATATAAGCAGCCTAAGAATTGTTAAACAAATTCTTGTAATAATGATTATGCAAACTGATTCCGAAGTACTATACACAGATATATTTTGCCTGACGACTTACCAACGTTTTCTTGAGATGGAAGTCCGCTCAAAATCTCGTCTTCAGTAAACAGAGAGGGATATGCAAGACCTAAGAGTCGGGATTTCGTTGTAAGAAATCTTCTTTCAAAGTGTTTTTCACACACAGAAAGCTTTGAAAGCTGCTCTTCTGGTAATGCCTTTAAATCTTCCCGATTTAAACACTTTAACCACTTAATGCGTCTTTTCGCAGTACACGGAAAATGATACAAAATAGCGTCCTGTCGCGATCTTTTGCACACACAGCACTGATAATACATCACGTATGATGATAAATCACAAAAGAGACACGGTAGGCTCAATTACATATAAAGTGGAGAGGATAAGCACAAACGACTTCACTCAATCGACACAGTACATGATACGTAGTATCTCTAATTAGTCTGTGAGTACATGTAATGAAAACAATATGGCCGCCGCCGAAGGCGATGACAATTGACAGATAATGGCCGTGTTTCCTAGCCAATCACAGCGCTTCTGGAATATGGCGGCACCTCCAGTATTTCGTTGTCGGAGATTATCGGCCGTGGGTCTGCGCAGAAAAATATGAATCTTTTGTTTACTTGTCATAAAATAGGGAGGTCCACAATCGATCGGTTACTGTAATATCGATTTTTTTAAGAAAGATTATTAGTTTCTATTTTCGTTATTCAAAAGACTATTTAGCTCTTAATAAAGTCTAATTATATTAGTAATCTATCGTATTTCTATTAGTCATGGATTTACACGGTTATTTGAAGTAAAAGATATCAGCGTCAAATTCAGTTCGAGTCAGACATAATATCGATTTTGACAGTGGAAAAAAGATGGACTTCCCTACGAATGACAGATGCGTTCAATAAAAAAAAACATTGTCCTTCGTTCAAAAACGCCAAATCAATATTCATATTTTTAGAGACGATTATCTTTGTTTTCCCAGCTTCTAAAAATAAACTGTTTTTATATAATGATAACATTTTACCTAAACTATATTTTAGTGATAGTTCCACCTTGGTAACAAGAGCCTTTTTTTTGTAGTCCATTTTGGCCATTGTTCTTTTAGGATGAATTTAGAACCAACTTGCGGGTAGTCTTAAAATTCTTAAAATTAAATGTGTTGATAACTTGATTCTTTGACGTAATAAAAATAAAACAAATATATGTTTGCGTTTACTTTTGCGTCACTAATAAATGATATGAAATTCACTGGAAGGAGATGATTTTTTTGATATTTTGTAAACTAGTGTAATTAAAAGTAAACAAAGTAATTTTTATACCGGCCGGTCACCAGTCAACTTAGCGCACGTGGCGTCTCCACGATAGCGATTTGAGATTGATTTGCGATTGCGAAGCGAAATCAATAACAAAGGCAACGCCTCGCCATCAAGGGCATGAGCTGGCAACGTGGTAAAAGAAATCGGTATCAAGATGATCGGGGTAATGAAAGTGACTATACAGAGATATATAGACCCTCTAGCGTCAACACCGTGAACTAAAATATACATTTTCACGCACATCCGAAACAAATTTGCGAGTCCATCATAAAAATTGATATGGTATCCCTAACGCTATCTATGATCAAGTGGTGTGAACATTTAAGAAAATTAATCTGACGTCCGTATATCGGACGTCAAAAGTCGGTGTCAAAAGTAATTTTTTTTACAGGAGAGCCCGTCAAAGTTTTGATATCGGTTTTTGTTTATTATTTTTATTAATCTACGTTATATATCTATGTGTTATATATCATCGGGTGTATATTTTAAGTCTCTATTGTATGTAATTTGATATTTCCTATAAGTTTTACCCCGTTAGTAAAAACATCACACAAGTCCCTTTTGATTATATAAAATATATATGTTACCGGCCACACCCGATTTCAGGACAAACTAGTTTTGTCTAGGCAAAACTGGTTCTTCCTATACGCGATAGGATTAACTAGTATATCCTAGTCCTAACTAATTTATCCTAAGCCCGATAGGATAAATCAGTTTAGCCTAGGCCAAACTAGTTGATCCTGATATTAATACGCACACTCCAGGATAAACTAGTACGGCCTAGTCTAAACATTATGGTTTAACTAGAAAGTCTAAATAAATAAATAAACTGAATAAAATACTTCGTAATTGGAAAAATAATCATTTTTATTAAAATGATAATGATTGGTCGTTAAAAGTTATGGATATTTATTGGTAATACAAACAATAAGTAATTATGTTTTTTAAATAGAAGCAATAATCACATCTCAATTATTAAAATTGTTATTTATTATTACATGGTGTGCTTTGGTGGCACTTAGAATTGCAGAGTATCATTGCCTTCTTGCACTTGCATCTGTTCGTGGAACAGTTTTTGATGCAGCTGCATCTCACAAAACCTTGGCCTGATCCAACTGAATGTTTCGTAGCTGCAGTCCTTAATGATATTTCAGAGCCTTGGTTTACATCTGTTACCTCTAAAAAAGTTTGATTGCAAATATCGAATTCCGATCTGAAAAAAAAGCTACTTTAGAATATCATTAATGCTCCAGAAAGATAAATAAGTAATTAAGTAAGATAAAAACCTGCAATATAGTTTCTGAAGTACACCATGTTTGGTGCCAACTTTGTAAAAACCTTCATCATTTTTCTGAACAATAACTCCAATGATGTTTCTGAGATCACCTTTGCCTTTGTCAACATCTGGAATCGGTAAAGTTACATTATCTCCAATGTTGGCAGGTGGATGAGACTTGTCAGAAGTAGCTTTCATTTTCTTAGCCTGTTTCACAATATTTTCTGCTGCAGTTGATCTAGCTTTATGAATGTCATTTTCAGATGAAGAAACTTTTTCTTGGTTACTAACTTCGGCAACGTTATCATCACTGTCTTCTATCAGGCTAACATTGCAATCATCTTCTATTACCTTCCTTAAATCATCTTCATCCTGAATATCATTTATGATTTCTTGCGGCAAAGAGGAAGTTGAAAGTCCTACTCTGGGTTCTATTCCAAATAATGCCTTGTATGGCGATTGTTTTATCCCTGAATGGTAGGCGCGGTTTTTCATGAATTGAACATATCTCAAGCCTTCTGACCATTTTGTTGTAACGTTGTCCTTCATCCAAGAACCTATCATATTCTCAATATCTTGATTAGCACGTTCAACAGAGCCCTGGCTTTGACTATGCCTGGGTTTTCCGTGCACAATTTTGAGTTCTGGCCACAGACTGACCAGCTTTTATAAAACAATTATAACATTATTCACAAATTCCCTACCGTTGTCAGATTGAAGAATGCACGGCGCTCCTATAGTAAGAAATATGTCATTCAAATGGTAAGCCACCTCTGTCGCTCTCTTAGATTGTAAAGCGCGTAGCAGAACAAATTTTTAAATTTATTATGGTTTACCAAGACCATCTAACAAATTTCCATCTGGTTGTGTTTGAAAATCGATCAGATCAGAACTTGGCACCTACTATTCATTTCCGAATGAAGAATGGGCTTAGAGACTAATCCTCTTTTCTTCTTTGTTTTCTTTTGATGACAGACACTACACATTGATAAATACAAGCTTATCATTTCTTTTGTGATATTGGCATATTTTTTAGATGTTTCGGCTAACATCCTGTCACGACCGCCGTAGCCGACAGCCACATGAGCTGCGTCAATCACATCATAAAGTTCATCGGATGGAAGATAGTATTTTATATTACCTTCACTCCGTGCAATCAGTTTTTTCACGTCCCCAATTTTTAACACAGCAAATCGTTTCAATCTCCTTTGTTGTAATGGTGTCTTATTTTCAGATTTTTCTGCATCTTAAACTTGTTCAACGAGTTCCAAATATTGCTCTGATGATAACACTTTATAATGAGAAGACTTTTTACTTTCACTTTGTAAAATTTCTGTCAAAAACTTTTCCCTCCATTGTTTTTGATCTGCTTGTCGACTTGACGTAGGTTCATCCATATTGAAATAGAAGAAAAATTTATAATGTTACAATGTAATGTACATATAATGTAATGTAATATACTTAATATAATTATAATGTAATACAGTAATATCTAAACTTTTAATTTTAAACTGCAATCATTCATTAAATATACGTTACGCACGGCTGGCAACTAGACGCAAAATGCATCTAAAACGACGCGACGAAGGGCGAGCAAGGAGCGGCGCGGGGCACTCGGGGCGTGATTTGGAAACTCCCGCATGTACAAGTCTTGACATGTTTACTTAATTACTTTCGACTCTGCTAAATTGGTTTAGACTAGGCCGTACTAGTTTGTCCTAGAGTGTGCGTATTAATATCAGGATCAACTAGTTTGGCCTAGGCTAAACTAGGTTTGGCCCGTAACATATAATATAATGTTTATGAATTTTATAAATAAAAGCAAAAATTCAAACAGAAAATAAGTTTATTAAATCTTCTCTTAAAATAAATCACAAATTAAAAGGCGATGTAAATCTTTGACTTACAATGAGATATAATATTATGATTGATATTAACTAAATCACAGTAACTTCTCTTAAAAAACTTATTGCTAACATTTCAAATTATTACTTTACTGGAACCAGTCTATGGGTTTCAATCAGTCTTAGCAAATCCTGGTGTTAGTAATAATTATACTAAGTAATTATTATTTAAGAAAACTTAAATTAAAGATTTGTATAAAAAGTTTTATAATACCTTGGGATCACATTCTTTTCAATTAGGCTTAAAATACCTTGTTTTTTCGCTTTGGCCACTTGAAGTTTACTGGCATAAAGTTTTTTTTACAGTTCGGAGACTAGTTCCATGTGAATTTTGCCTTTTACTCAATGTTATAACTTGAGTAAACTCGGAGTCTTCGTAGGAAGTTTTATACAAAAACATGTTTTTATGGTCTTGTCAGTTTTAACCCTTATGTGAGTGACGAATATTTACGCGAATATTTAGACGCGACATTCCCCCAAAGATGGATTGGCCGTTTGGGATATTTTCTTTGGCCTCCAAGATCACCAGACCTTAACCCTCTGGATTTTTTTTATTGGGGTTGTATAAAGGAGAAGGTGTACAAAAAACCAGTCACATCAGTGGAAGATTTACGCGAAAGAATATTTGCCGCTGCTCGAGAAATTAAGGACGCAGGCCACTCGCAATGAATAAAACAATCGTTTATTAGAAGATGCAGGGCCTGCATTAGAGCTCGGGGTGGTCATTTTGAACACTTGTTATAAAAGTGAATAATAAACTGTGCAAAGATAACCTTCTTTTCTTTCAACTCCTTTAAATTTAATTCATAAAGGAATAAAATAATTTTAAAATAAAATTTTAATGAAACCTGTCATCAAGACAATAAATGGGCTCTTTTTTTATAAATTATGAAAATTCTTTGAAACCGAAGGATAAAATACCATCTGTTATACCTTTTTACAATCTCAATTGAATAGGCTAATTATTTGTAAGTTGGTCAGTCAAGCCCCATACATTTTTCTTACGATATGAGCGATCAAACAAGAAGAAAAAATGATTTGAAAGAAAAAAAATATTTTCGGTTGCATTTGTAAAAATTAGGCAACAGCACAAAAGTGACATGATACATGTGATAATACAACTATTCAAGTATAATAAATAAAAATCTAATAGCGAAAAAAAATGGCCGATAACTAAAAAACCATGATACTTTTACTAAACATGAATTGTATTTTTCTGATCCGTTATGATATTCTCCAGCTGCAGGTGAAGGATTATCCATTAATTACGCCACACCATGTATTTTTTTTAATGTTTTGACCCAGTCAACTATTTACAATGTTTTGTGGAAACCAAAACATATTTTAAACTCACAATAGATTGATAAGGTACCCGGGTACCTCTTTGTGTTTTGTATGACTATGAAAAAAGTATTTATGATTTCGTACAAAAATGAAATAATAAACATTAGTAAAAATGTTTTATTTTATAAAAATTACAAATTCTTTGTTTATACAGAATTAGCACAGTTCTCGAAGCAAGTGTTACATGTTGGACGACTTACTGCATGCTCATCACAAACTGGTTTTCTGCAGTTAGTGCAAGCTTTTCTTGTTTTTCTTTGCTTGTGTTTGAGTTCTCTGCATATGTAGCAACTTCCGACGACTGCAACACGCCCTGTAGAATCTCTTCTAGTCTGACTTATAGAAGTTGTAGATCCAGAAGAAATCGAAAGCCCTAGTTCTTGGCCAAGCACGTCCTGCATTGCAGATCTCACATGTAATTTTGATGTCACAATGCAATTTTTTGATCTTTGTTCTATATTTTTACGACACAGTTGTAGACTCAATGATTTCAAAAACTTTCTACGTCTGTCACTCGAGACAAATTGTGGGTTATGTTCCATGTAAATGTTATATGCTGCCAAAGCTGCAATGTCAATGACATTGTAAAAAAGTGCTAAAGACCACCGATTCGTTCTGCGTTTTACGGTATATTCTGCTAACAGCTTATCCATGTTGTCCACTCCACTTTTGGTTTTATTATAATATAAAATTATTTCTTGGCAGTTTCCTTATCACTTTCAATAACTGGTGACATGTGCATTGATGACAACATTATTACTGCTTTATTCTTTTTAGGTACGTAGGAGCACACAGTTGCTTCTTTGCTAAAGGCGAAGTTAGATGAATAAATCGCCCTCTCCTTGTGTGCTTGCATATTTTCAGGAAGAAACCCTTTATTTTTTCTTATCGTTCCAACTAGTGTCATATTCCACGAATTCAAGGAATGAGCCAGTTGAAGAGACGTAAAAAAAATATCCGTAGTTACATTCAGTCCTGAATTTCTAATTTAGCAACGAGATCTAATACAATGCATTCTCCAACATTTGTTTGACGATTGTCATCACTTGACTTTCCTGTATATATTTGTCCATTTAGGGGGTAGGAATTATTTGCATCACAAGCCCAGAATATTTTTATGCCATACTTTTCAGGTTTCGATGGCATGTATTGAGTAAAGCGAGTCCGCCCACGATATCCATATAGCTGTTCGTCAACGGTAATACATTCACGAAGCTTGTAGATTTTATTCTTTGAAATGAACATAGTCCAAATATCTCGTATAGCGGCTGCTTTATCAGCTAACAAACGTTCAGGGCGCGTTACATCATTATCAAACCTTATAAAGCGTAACAGCATCTTGAATCTATCATGGGACATCGCAGCCCGAAATAATGGTAAGTGACTGGATTTCCACAGTTCAGTCAAATGCTCTTTATTACATCTATGCACCCAACTAAAGATTAAAATGCCAATAAAAGCATCCAATTCTTGTTCTGTGAATGGTTTGAATATTTTTTGTTTCGGTCGCTTGCTACTATCAGGGTAATTTTCCATCAGTTTATTATTGTATGCTTCAGTAATCTTAGCGCCTTTGCGATTAGTTTCCCTCAAGATTATGTCACACATTTCATTAGACAATATATTTTTGAATATTTCCATGTGATTGTAATGTTTACTAAAAGATGCAGCCCCGCTCCGTTGACGAATAATGTTTCGACTACTAGTTTGTGTTCTGGGAAGTGGATCAGACTGCCACCGCGTTCCATCTTTTGAAATAAGAATATTTTCAAACGATTCCCCTTCAAAACTCGCATCGGAATCGTAAGAGTCAATCTCATTTTCGACTTCAGCTTCTGGCTCAACATCCGAAATTTCCAATCTCCTCGTACCCTCTTCAACCAAAGGAATATAATCATGTTCATTATCAGAAGCAACAAACTCACCTTCGTCACTAGAACATTCTGCTAAAATCTGTAGTAATTCTGTTGAATTATATCTTCAAACACGTGGTCTTTGTTTAGAAGTACTCCCTCCAATATTCATAATGAAATAATTATAAACTCACAAAATATAAATAAGCTCGTACAATACAAACAAACGTATACAGTCAAGTGTCAATATCAGGGGCGTGCGCTCCATATAGGCAGAAATGCAGTGCTTTACTTGTCATTCACAGATATTTTAATAAAACGTTCGTACGTTTTAGATGACTTTAATAATTAATTAATAGTAAATAAATAAATTAAAAAAATATAATAACTTAAAAACGCCTAATATTTTATAAATAGCAACTCATCTCATGCCGGTGCGTGTTGCGGGACAAATCATCGCATGTATGTGTAATTTTCATACTTCGCAAACGCACACACCCATGAATATCGACATGATTATATAGCAGGAAGTCCCGCGGCAGGCGATGGCTCTCCGGCCTCGGCTATCCGATCGCTTCCGAAAACCGCCGAACTGGCTTGTCGGAAATTATTCGTTGCCTATAATCCGAGTAAAAAGAATAGTCGGAAATCTAATAAATCACGTATGCACATTATGTATTTTTGTTTAGTAAGGTTTTATTTGTTTAAATAGAAGAAACGTTTTGTGTTTCGCGGGGGCCATATTCCATATTTCATGTGATAAGCATTGTTTACAATTTAATCGCTCCAGTTTATTTATAGTTTTCTTAAAAGATTTTTCATTTTAACATTTGAAAGTGTGTACATTTAACAGTTTCTTACTGAGTTTCTATAATAATTATAGTGATTTGCTTTTACTAGTGAGTTAGTCGATTTTTTAAAAATGTTATTTGACTGTGAGAAAGTGTTGAAAATGTTTGTTTATTAGAAATTAAAAATAACAAGTTCTCACAAATGTCATTCAGTGAAAATATTCAAATTCGGTCTAAAGGTAGGTGTGTACCCGAGTTACAACAATTAAACCAGCAAAAAAATAATGTAACTCGAAAATTTCATGTTAAAAGTTATGAAACGTATAACTGGCTGTGTGGTTGTGTACACACGATTAAATTATATTGTTTTCCTTGCATATTATTTAGTAATGTACATCGGGATATAGTAATCTCAAGTAACCGGAACCTTGAACATGTGAAAATTGAAGCTGACTGACTGGTGAGTAGTTATAATATTTTAAAATATGCTTATTATTTTACTTATTAGAATTTCTTCCGCCGTGACGATCGATCGCTGTTTTGTCTGCGTTGCCGTAGAAGATGTACATGAATAGTAGTACATCTAAGACTTGCTCTGTTGGCATGGTTTCTACTTAGATATCCGTCGCTTGGCTGTAACTATGCTAAAAATCTATAAACGAAAAAGTTTTTGTGACCGAGTACTTCGCCGCATACCCAGTGTCATAATCCTGTGCACGCCACTGGTCAATATCAAGCACGATGCATTAAATGGATTCACTGTTTCTTGTGCGCCGATAACCAAGTACCGCACTCCACCTCTCCTCCGCTTTAATCGCCGCAGATCGTCAAATGTTTAGCTTAACTAAAATAATAATATTCAAAGAATGTGTAACGTAAAAGCAGATCTTGATTGATTACATTACGTATCAACTGTATGAAGGTACCCGGGTACCTCGTCACTCTGATAAAGTTGTTTTATTTGTCACTCACATAAGGGTTAATAACTTTAAGATCTGCCCATTTCACCTTGTCTCCATTTTCATTGGTAGTGTAGTTGCCAATAGCCAGCGACTTTAAATTAATAAAACTCTCATGTGTAAGTTCCTTTACTATAAACGGTGTTCCTTTCTTCTTGGCAAAATTCTCTTAATCAAGGTAATGTACTGATCAGGTACGTAAATTGACGAAGATTTTAGTGCACTATTGATATTCCTCTGAATGATGGAGTGAACAGCATCCCCCTCATTTTGAGTGTGTCCTTTAACTAAAAATTTATGTGTTATGCTTTTAATTTTTGGAAACTCATTTACGGCGTGCTGGTACATTGCCAACATAAATTTATTTTTTTGCTGGCCGCAACAATTATCGCTGTAAAAGACGATGTCAAAATCTTCGGTTGTTTTATCATGTAAGTTTTTTAAATACATGAAAACGCACGAGCCTATTTCGTTTGCTCCGCGGCCTCCTTCGAAGGAGTATTGGCCACACAAAACATGTAGTGTTTTTAGTGCCAAGCTCAGTAATGGTAAAATTTAACAAATTCAGCTTTGAGACGTAATAGAAGCTTGTGAACACAACTTGTGATGGTTATCATGTTTTCCTCTACATTCCTTGAGTTGATCATCCATAAGATTAGAAGTTTTTTTTACAACGGTTCTAATATTTTTTTTTCGGAAACCGCGAGTGTTAATAAAAAAAACTTTGCATACGCGGATGCGTTTATTTTCTCGGGGCAAATAATAACCATGGTTGAAATTTTGTCGAGTACTGCCTACACGAATGTATCGATATTTTGGTTCCAATTGCTGTAGATAAATCTTCTCTGAGCTTGTAAATCAGCCATATTCCAATATGTTTAAAAAACCTGGTACCGTTCGTTAGATGAGAATATTTCACCACATTTAAACTTACACTTGTCAGAACATGTAGGTCCCATTTTCTTAGCATTCATTAGTTTTTTTGATTTTGCCATAGATGTGTAAGCTTTACCACTGTTTCGCAATAGTTTACTTATATTTGTCTTCCATAAACCGGGATTTGCTTTTCTTTTACGAGACCCTCTTTGTAAATCAACAGGATGTTCAACACTAGGAGGTTCTGGGTCAACGCTTGATAGTGACCGAATTTCAAGGCTGTCGGTTGGCTTGGGGAATCAATGTTGCGAGCCTGGGATCCAACGCTGTCTAGCCGATCTTCGACGTTGAGTTTCTGAATTTCAAAGCACGAGTCTTGAGTGTCTTCATCCGAGTCCGAATCAGTTATTGCGTCAACTTTGAAATCAGGATCCTGTACACTATCATCTGACGAAAAATTTGTTGTGCTGCTTGTGTCGGAGCTTGTAGACGAGAATCACTTGAATCACTGTTATCACTGAATCTGAGTCACTGTTAGAGGCGCTTTCTTCAACAACAAAATTTGGTATTTTTTCTGGCCTTCCATAATCAGATAAGCTAATTTCATCAAGTAATGAGACATCAAGGTTGTGCTGGCTGTCTGGAAATGAATTCGTATCAGAAGAATCATTCATTTCACCATGTAATAAGGCATGTGGTTCTACTTGAATGTCACCAGATATTACTAGTGGCTGCGGTAATTCATCGGGCTCAACAAATTTGATCATTGAGCTAAATTGCGGGTCAATACGTTTTGAAATTGTTTAACATTCCTCGTTTTTTGTTTTCATAATATTCATAATCCGGCGAGTTCTGCTATTCATTCTATAAATAAAAAAATATAGTTATTAGTTAAATTGTTGACGGACACAATTCATGCGTACAACAATATTATGATCCCGCGACAAAACAATATACTATTTTAAACCTTTTTGGCCTTGCATCAATATTTCATAGTGCGGAAACGCGGCTACTCCTCGTGGACTTTAAAGTTGACCAACAATGTTTATTCTTACCTCTAATAGTTCTCTGTGGCAAGAGTAAGATTCAGTTAGAAGCCGATAAAGAGGCTGGATGTTCAATAATACGTTGTTCGTCTAAGGTTCCATCTCCGCTTTGTGTTGGCTGCACTTCTTGTACCTCATCTATGAAAGCTTCTTCTATGTCGCTCTGGACGTCGTCTCCATTTTCGTGGTCTGCTACATCACTGTCAGTATCCTCACAAGGAAGCTCGTCATTACTTTCTAAAAGAGCGGATAGGATACCATCTTCATCCAAATTTCTCCTACCCATTGTAGAATACGTTAGTCGTGATATCTATAAAAATAAAACAAATATATATACAATAAGTTATCAAGTATAAGATGAAAAAAGTTCTTCGAATACTTAGCACGGGGCCAGATTGACGTGGTGTGAAGAGTCCATAGATATTTATTTTATTTATAATTATAAAAATAATACAATTATCATATAAGTCAAAATCATGAAAATCGCGTAAAAGATGCATAATTTTTTTCACGTAGTTGTTATATATCAAAATCGGTGACACTTACCGCATCGACAAGTCCGCCTCACGGAAGCTCCAAGCGGCGACTGAGATGTTCTAAACGCACAGCGACGGAATCTCGCTATTTAGAAAGAGAGAGAGCAATGTTTCGAGCGTGCATGCATCAATTTTACGCAGACTATCTTTCTAGGGTTAACATTGTGCCGTGTGAAGGAGACAAAGCTATACTATAGCTATACTGCAAACCGAATACGTTAAAGTTCATTAGATTTACTTGACAAGTCCGGCGAGTATATTATTCTTCTTCATCATACCTATGATTATAATATTCTTCATGCAACATATTTAATTTCTCAGCTCCCTTATTTTTGTCCACACTTTATTTTATTTTATTTATTTTCACTAAAAGTAATACAGATTTTACTACTCAAATTATTTTTATGATTATTATTAGCACTTATTACAGATTTGTATAAGTCTCTACACTATTTACCTAATCATATATTTAAACCTACATTATTTATTTCATAACTAACGGCCGTTAAATTTTATTTTATAGTTATTTTTGTTACACTTTAAATGTCCAAATTTTCCATTGCATTATTATCTTATTATAGTCTTCTTTTCAATATTACAACTGTCCCTGTACCATCTGCGAAGTGCTGCAACGGGGCAGCACTGGCAGGGTCGCCATGCAATGTGCAGGCTTGTGCAGGGAGTCCAATTAAAGATTTTGTGTTTGCGAATAACGTTTATTATCTCCCTCTTAATTGCACTTACAGTACAATATTTAGGGAGGTGATACACACACTACAGTACTACCCGGGTCCTTAATAAGCTGCAGGTGGTCCACATGATTAGATCTTGTGATGTCGAGTAGTTGATAAATGCAGAACCTGAACAAGGGGTATTTCATTAGGTGGCGCAAAACACTCAGGCCCAGGCTAATCGTGTCTTGGGTGGCTCTGAGGGCAAACTGGCGGAAAATTACCGTCGGGCCGCCTCCTACGGATCTATTCATCATTATTAGGGTGGTCATCGACTCGTCAGATTTCTTGATAAACTCGGGATGGTGCCTCCAAAAATAGGCAGTTTTTTTTATTTGGGGAAATCCTTCGTGGATCCACGACGGATTAGGGACATCGGCCGGGGTAGTTGGGGCTCTCCCGGGTGCGTGATTAACGAACCCGGAGATATCGCACTAAAACCCCAAGGTGCCTCCACCGCTTGTTGCTGGGCCGCCGTCCCGCCTAAGCGAACAGCAGCGACCCAGTAAGCGGCTTCTGCTTTCATCAGCAGAACCATCACAGCAGCCTGTCGACGACAGCTGCTATTTCTCCGGGAGAGCAATCCGAGGCACCGGACGCTCTTCTACCGGATGGGACTCGTGCAATGGGCGACGGATTCCCCAATCCATCACCCGAGTCCGTGGGCGAGGGCAGCCTCGAAGACGTTATGTAGGCTGGAATGGATGATATACAGGGTGCAATTAAACCTTCCTGCGAAATTTGGATATATTGATCATTGTTAAAAATAAAAATACACGTATTTTTTCTTTTATAATCACTCAGTACTAAAATGTTGAGAAATAGCTTCCGAAAGTTATCCTAGAAAACACCACAAAATATGGACGCCATGCGCCGCCCCGCCCTCCCGCTTAAGCGTATTTCATTGATAACAATAATAATTTTTCTTATTATTGTAGTATCGGTGTAGATGGTGGTTGATACTTAATGTGATGTTGGATAAATAACTATTATCTCAATTTTAAACAGTAAACAACGTCATAAATCGTCGGCTCTATTCTAAAAACATCAATAAAAAGGGTTTAATATGTTAACTAATTTCTAACAATAACTTATTATTTATGACCCTGTTTACATCTTACGGCTACTTCTAAGAACACGGCAACAATAGACAATGGCTAGTAAAAAGTAATTCTTAAAATCAAAAACTTAAAAACAACAACAACCGTGTACTCTTACCTAATCCAGGATTCCCACGATCATACATTATCATAAGTTGCGAATTTTCCCTTCATACTTTAACGGGCTTAGGACCGTCAAAATGTAAAGGACGTAGGTATGTTTAGAATAAAATTAATTGATACATCAAAAGAATGGAAAAATTACAAATTTTTAATTACGAATAATAAGCACTTTAGAAATTTAAATCTAAACCACATCCTTTGCATTTAGGCGTATTTAAAAAATTCAATCAACTTATGTACAACTAATTTAAAATCAAAACAACCCACCTCTAAATCTTATTTACATAATTATTTTGTCTACACTTAATAGTACTTTAAAAATTGTTCGAACTGCAATCCGTTTCGCTCTAAGCAGAGTCTAGCACGTTTTTGCACATTGTCTTTGAGTTTGTTAAGCACAACTCTGTCACTTTTCACTTCGTCAAAGGCACGCGCAATACGCGATTTTAGGTCTTCGAGGCTTGGGACCTCATCTACGTACACTCGCTTCTTAATCTCACCCCATAAAAAAAATCACATGAAGTGAGATCTGGTGACCTAGGCGGCCATGAGACGGGACCCCCGCGACCTATCCAGCGATCACCATATTCGCGGTTTAAATAATTTCTAACAGCGGCGGCGTAATGTGGCGGTGCACCATCCTGCTGGAAATAGAACTGCGGGTGGCGAATGAGTGCGAGCGGCACGTTGTCCATGAACTCCGGAATAATGTTTTCTAGCATTTCCAGATAGGTTATTCCGGTCAGCCGCCCCTCGATGTAATAAGGCCCCAGTATTTCATCACCGACAATGTCGGCCCACACATTAGCACTAAAACGCACTTGGTGGTAGTTTTCTTTTATCTTGTGTGGGTTTTGATACGACCTCCAATGCTCGTTGTGTTGGTTGTACAAGCCCACACGAGTAAAAAGGCACTCATCTGTCCACAAAATAACTGCATCAGGGTGTGCGATTAGCCACTCGCAGAAAGTGCGACGGGGCGCGGCGTCTGCGTCGTTTAAAGCCTGGACCTTTTGGAAATGATATGGGTGTAAGTTCACAGTGTTTAATAACTTCCACACCGCAAATCGCCTCAGGTTAAAGCGGCGGGCGGCATCTCGGGTACTCGCTCGTGGGACTCTTTCAAAGAACTCGAAGATGTCATCTTGGAGTTCAACCGGTAAACTCGGCCTTCCTCCTCCTAGAGCGTGTGCAGGTGTTGCGAACTGTCCATAGTCCAATAGTCGTTGATTGATGGACAAAATTGTTTCGCGACTTGGTACACCAGCAATCGTGAATCCGCTGTTACGCAGACGAGGAAGGCTTTCTTGCTCGTACAGTCTCTGGGCTCCGCGTAAACTTTCGCCACTTAAAATGTAGCATCTCACCATCTCGTAACACTCGCGGTTAGAGTACAGAGTACATTTTTGATTTTGTCACAGACACTGAATATCACGAGTGCGGCGGGCGGTGATAAACAAAATAATCGCATCATTGCAATGCACAATGCAAGCGCACGCGCCATACTAACGGCGCATGCAACATGCCCCCACCGCCCGCGCGCCACCCCCCGCGTCACCTTCGCTTTATCCCTGTGCCGGTCTTTTGCCGACTCCGCGCGACAGACTGGCGCCTAAGTAGTGTATCCATTCTGTAGTGAATTTGGTTGGGATAAAATATGTTATTGTAAAAAAATTAACACCCTATTTTTTTTGGTTTAATGGACTCTCCTAATGATACCTAAGCCCTAAAAAAAATTTGGCAGGTAGGTTTAATTGCACCCTGTATATCATCTCCGGCTATTGCAGTTCCGCTGGAAATCAAACCTGTCACTACACTGACACTTAGTGCCCCACTGACCTGTACCCCGTCCAAGAAATACCTTCTTCCGTACTCTAGTAGCCTTCAGGATCTCCAGGATTCCGGCACCTTGATCACGATTCCTGCATCTGTGCAAATCCCTTCCAGCACCTGAGGAAATTGCTGAGTATATTGGTCGGGAGTCAGTTTCCTCTCGGCCAGGTATTGTTTAGACGGTATTCTTAGCACAATTACCTGGTTGTCCCCCTGTCCCAGGAGGGTTGCTGGTGTGTCGCACAGGCGATCAGCCCTAAGTATTATTAAAATGGATGCAAAGGGTCCATCCTTTCTGTCGCAGCCCTTCCAGCCATGTTTCGGGACCATGAACGCACCTGCGCCCCTCAACAGGACTGCATTTGGGGTCTTGATCGGGAGGGGCATATCTGTCTTCAAAGAGGAGGGTAGAGGTGAGAAGTAATGTATGTGTGAAACTACTACTCGATGGCATGTCCATTATCTTGGACATACTGCTCAGGTTGAAGTGTCAACTTCAATTACAGGTGGACAGACATTGTTGAAGCCACGCCACAGTGTGCCCTTGCGTGTCTTGATGTCAGTAACTCTCACGATGCCGTCGCCGCCCGGGTACACATTTTGACTCGTTCCAGCAGGCATAGTAAAGGAGGTACCGTCTTGACCTTCACAAGGACGAGTGCGCCCTCTAGTAATGCGCCATATGCAGCAGTCCATTTTCATCTCTGTTGAAGCATTTTAACATATTCATAATGAAAGTGGCTCCAGAAATTGTTTCAAGAGTCCCGCGTGTAGCGCTCCAGGTGTGTAATTGAGACGTTGGAGACGTGTGGATATGGAACTGACAAAAATGGTCGTCCAATTAGGAAGTGGAAGGAGTGAGGGCGTTAAGGTCAGAGGAGTCATTGGAAAGAGTTGTTAAGGGACGGGAATTTAAAATGCCCTCAATTTGAGTTAATAGAGTTGCCATCTCCGCGTATGTT
Organism: Phengaris alcon alcon; assembly: GCA_037179445.1. Classification (NCBI taxonomy): domain Eukaryota; kingdom Metazoa; phylum Arthropoda; class Insecta; order Lepidoptera; family Lycaenidae; genus Phengaris; species Phengaris alcon. Next base: position 114,774 of record JAYRCH010000639.1, on the reverse strand, counting down.
AAATTTGTTAGTGTGACCCTTTAGCCGCTAAGCAAAAAAAAGCAATGTTGCAACCTGTTTAGATGAAATTTGGTGTCTAACGTATAGCAGCCTCAGCCACACAATTAAAATGCGGTGAATACGTAAGAGAAAAAAATCTCCTGGGAAATAGCAGAGATAACGTTAGATTCCTGCAGCATATTATGAATGACCACTGTACCTACAACATTCTTGCAATAAAAGGATTTGATTTGATTTGAATGTAACTAGCCGCACCTACAAAATTTGTACCGTCTGACATAATATAGCGTGGTTTAACACCGCGACGAGAAATGAAACGATTAAGAGCCGCCAAGTACGAATCCCTTGTCATGTCGGTAACGCGCTCTAAATGTACAGCTTTGACGACCAAAAAATGTAAAATGTATAAGTAAGATTTAATTAATTTACATCCCCGAACTTTACGATATCCTCGGCTGTCTGAATTGGCCCGCTATAATCGACACTACAGTTAAGAAAGGGAAATTCTAGAGCACTCCTACAAGCCGGTATTTTACCCATAATAGGCTATGGGGGGTATAATATTAGCCTTCTGCCTGAAACATTGAATACATTTATTAACAATGCTTTAAGCTGAATTTCTGCCACCTAGTGGCTACTAAAATTGTCTAATAAAAGCTAAAATTAATTGAGGTCTGCCGTGAAGATCCTTTCATGAGCGTTTTTTAATAGTATTTTAGCTAAATGATGTTTGTTACACAAAATTACTGAATGCTTGACATTGTAGTCATATTGCGAATTAGCAAGCCTGCCGCCTACGTGAATGAGGTTGTCGGCATTTAAAAAAGGTGTTAACGAAATTAATATTTTAATATTAAATATTCCTCTGGGAACATTTCTAGTTGTGCATCATGTAAAATTAAATTAAGAGAATTTTATAACTCTACGCGGGATAGATAACCTTTAATTTTACTTTTTAAGTTGTAAATAAGTCGTAGTTTGCAAGCAACTATTCTTTGTAATTTAAGTTAAAATGTTTTTGTATAATAGAACAGTTAATATTTTCATTAATTTTATTTTTGAAATTGTTGTCACTAGAATTAGTTGCTGATAAATTGCAAATAGTTTCTGGCAAATTTTCTTTCGATATGTTAGAAAAAAAAGGCGAAAGTCTTTCGTCTTTCTCTAAAACTTTTTCAGGAGTTTTGTGTGTCATATGGCCCGGAATATTCTTATCTGCAGATTCGATGAATGGGTTTTTACTGTTCTGGTTTGAAATTTGGGTGTTTCGGCCGAATTGAGGTCTTTTTTTGCACAGTTTGAAGATCCATGATCTGGTTGTAGTTTGTCGGTAGACATCGTTTCGGATTCTGGAATAGCAACTTCAACCATGGCAGCGTCTAGAACTTCTGGAGTATATCTGGGAGGTCTATCACCATCTTGAATTGTACTACCAACAGAGTGTTTTACGCGTGCCCAAATTAAATAAAGTGATTTGTTTTCCAATTCGTGTCTGGGTTTGTAATAGAGTTCCTTAAAAAGTTGTGATTTATCAGTACTCAAATAAGTTTGTATTACTTTTTCCAGATTTCAAGGAACTGGTTCTGTAACGTCAGATCTTCGGCCTGTGCTATTTTTCGGGATTTGATTTTTGTCATATCTACGCAACTAGGGCCGAAAGGACATACATACATATATACATATAATACAGCAACAATTCTTATATTCTCCTTTATTGGTGCTTATCACAGATACGTATTACAAATGATATAAGTATGTCTAACACAAACACGTCAACAGTCTCTACACTGAGAATTGTTCTTTTCACACTGACAATTGCCCTTTTCACACTGAAAATAAACCTATCTAAATAGGCTTTACTTCATGACATATGTCAATGTCAAAAATGACATTGACACTTGCTTTTGTCATTATGTAACATCCCCCTTTTCGAGAAAAAAGCAAAGTAATATTATAAGTACATAACTAATAAAAATATAATATTACTTATCTATTCAAATTTCTCATGTATGTACAATTTAGGACGTCTCACAGTTCTACCAGACCTGGTTACGTAACCGGTATTTTCTAGACTCACCATAGGAACACAGTTATCATCGATAATGCAATTTTGAACGGGACAGTTTCCGAGTTGTGCCGAACTCATGGGATCTATACTCTCCTGCATGGGAGGCATATTGTCAGTGCTGCCGTTGCCATAAAAAGAAGGTGGATGTTTCTTTTAAATTCTTTTTTCTAGGTCTAACGTGTCCCCTATTCCTCCTATACACAACACCATTTGGATCCACAACATAATAAGATCTACCACATCCTAATTTCTCTTTAATTATTCCCGGAGAGCAAAAGGATTTAGGATTTTTTTTTGAAGTAAATGTCATCTCCCGGCTGAAACTCATGAGATGTATGCTTCGCATTCCTGTCAAAATAAAAATACATTTTGTCTCTGCTTTGCCTATGACATTTTTCAAATGTCGAAAATTTTACAAGCTTAGGTCTAAGTTTTTTGTTGAGAATTGGTAAATTTACTCGCAAGTTTCTAGACATTAATAATGCGGCCGGACTGGGAAAATCTCCCTTAGCAGCATTGCGATAGTGTAATAACGCCAAATGTATATCCGAGCCATCTTCCCTGCATTTTCTTAATATGTTTTTGACAATTTTAACTCCGCTTTCAGCCTGGCCATTAGACCTGGACCAATAAGGACTGGTGGTTATGTGTTCTACGTCCCAATCAACAAGAAAAGACTTGAATTTGCAGGAGTTAAATGGTGGACCATTGTCAGACACCAATGCTTTTGGTATCCCATGTCGAGCAAAGAAGGATTTGAGGTTTTTAACAACATTATCGACAGTGTAATTCTTATTCAAAGAAGCTAGCTCTATGTACTTGTATTAGTAATCCATGCAGACAAGGAAATTTTCTCCATCAAAATATAATAAATCTATACCTCCCTTCTCCCACGGAAGATAAGATATCTCATGGCATATTATGAGGGCTTGTTTCTAGTCCATAATACTTTCCATTATATTCTACAATAGAGCTTTTAACATGCACCTCATAGGCACCTCATAGGAAGCAGAGTTTATATAGATTGGCATGTGGGTCATTATTTCACTCAAGATGTCATTTAAGTCGTATTTAGGGTTGTTTGTGTTGAGCTTTATTTCTTTTGAAACACCTTTATAGCTTATGGTTATAATGCTAGACCACAAACTTGAGAGTGGTCCATACACTGTAGCCATGTCATTCATATTCGGATTAATTTCCCAACGATACCATACACATGAAGTTCCATGTGCATATAGACCATTACAAGACACACTTGTGAAATGGCAACCATATCCATTAGGATTACTGCTATTTTTTTCTAATGTATTTAACATATACCCATTCCCACACTCTGACCCGTACCAACACTTTCCAGATCCTAGGCAATTCCATGTCATCTGATTAGTTATTTCATAATCACTAGTCTTATATAGTTTGCTATACCTTATATAATATAATAATGATAATTTCTCATTGTTCAAATCATGGAAACATACTGTTTCACCATCCCCAATATTCAAAGAATATGTTGACAGATCATAACATCTGTTGTTATAACAGATCCTGCCATTACTCTTTAAGTATAGCATTTGGTCATATGAGTATGTAGGTGTTGGTAGTGCCGCTAATATTGCTGTTGCTCTTACAATATTTGCTGCAGGAGTATATCTTGTCCTTGGTGCTGATGTTGGCCCTGGCTTCTGATCTTTCAAGCATCTCATCTACTTCGCTTGTATCATTTCATCTATTATAAACAATATCAGCATAAATTTCAGTATCATCAGGATTATTCCCTGTTAAGATAAGCCTCCTCCTTTTAATCTCATTCATTAGTTACGGGTTACTATATTTAATATCTTTAAATTTGACCTGGAGGTTAGAACCTGATGTTTTATTATATCTATTTATCCTCTTGACACGTCTTCTATCTGACCTCATTATCCAGTGCACTAACCCAGCAACAATAATCATTGATATATTTCGACGATATTTAATAGTACATATGGTAACATATAACTAAAATTGTTATTAGTGATATAATAAATCCAACAACCAGTGGTGCAATCGAATTCCTACACTTCAGAATGTACTGATTGTAGGCACAATATATGCCACATGTGGCACAGTCAAAGAATGATATCAGTGTACCAGAAACTATGTTATCACATTTCCATTGGATGAGACCAAACATTAGTGGAAGTGTATTGTTTTCCTCTCCCAATGCAGAGTTAAACTCATATACATTTTCATTGTTAATGCAGATATTATAACCTTTTATCCTTAGTTCACCATTAGTCACCTTAACACCACCCATTGTTAAATCACTACTCATACCTAGCAATAGTGGTATACTAAACATAATAATAGGCTTTACTTCATGACATATGTCAATGTCAAAAATGACATTGACACTTGCTTTTGTCATTATAACCTTAAAATGTCTTTTAGTAGAACTTATGGCCGTTCAAAAAAAAACAAATAAAAATCTATCATAAGTACCTAAGATATGTTTTTTTAGAGGTCTATTTTTTAAATTTTTTGAACACAGATCATAAATGAATGAATTACATTTTTATTGTTTTGATATTATACTCTAACTATGCTGATAGATAGACAGTAAATAGTATGACTAGCTATTGCACTTTATTTTAAAAAAATATACAAGTTCATTTATTTTAGAAAAAATTGCATAATTTATTTTTTAAACATTTTGGGTTTAAAAATAATGTATTAAGGCATGAGTGACCAATATTTTTTTAATAATGTCGGTTTCAAGTAGATTTTATAATGGTACAATTCATCATTGTATCTACCATGAATAGTGAATTATTGCTATTAATGTAGGAAAGGAGAAAAATGTACTAAAGAAAGAACTTTGTAATTGGGAAACTTTAAAAAAAAACTGACCATTGGGGGTTCACAAAAAACAACGTTTAACATTAAGAATAATTTATTTTACACGTATTCATACGTTAAACGCATTAAGAAATACGCATAAGAATTTTTTATTAGTAAGAGGGTTAATATATAATTTTATTTGCTAATGTGTGGATAGTATTATATTTGTGGTGGATAAGCGAAAATTTGAAGACAAAATGTCTGGGATAAAAGATTTAGTGTTGCTACCAGAAATAATAACGTGCAGTGCCATCTAACGAAAATATACCGAACTAAACATATTAGAAAAATATTGTTGTATGAAGTGAAATGACCCCGAGGAGGATCACCTCTATAAGGCAGAAAACTGAAAAGGTGAAAAGTGTCTGACAAAAGTCATTAGGTATATAATAGTTTCAAAACTGACCATAACGGCGCTCAAGTCAGAAGGGTGTGTGATATGAAGTTAGCAATAAGAGAAGTTAGAGGAGTTAATTGAGTTGAGTTTAGTTATTTAATTTGACGACTTTAGTAATTAGCAGCAGATGAGCAGGTACTCCTTTACTCTGGTCTCCATGTACGAACCATTTTTAATCGGTAATGCTAGTGAAGTGAACTGACAATAACTGACTTAACGCGAATAGACTATAGGTGCATTTGGATACCGCGTACTGTCGCAGCAGCTGCGATGCACAAAATTAAACCTTGTGTTAAATTCATTGTCGTGTTTGTTGCAGATGTGGAGCTACATCGTGCTGGTGGCTGCGGGCGTCGCGGCCGCGCGGGCCGGCGACGGCGCCGAGTGAGTAGTAGTGCTGGGGTAGCCAGGCTTCCACGAACTAATGTAAACACCACGAGAGGGAGGATTTATGTAAACTGTTATCATCTTCACAGTGAAAATAATTCTAAATTCAATCAATCCGATGAAACAACACGTGTCTTTCGAAACTTATAAAAAAATCACATAATTTGATTATAATGTAACGATTGATGACGAAGTGACGAAACTGTTATTTTTATTTGATTCAAAGACTGAGAGGTAAACTCGTCTACAGGGCGCCGCTGTACTCGGCGTCGGAAATGTCGTGGGGCGGACCGGCGGCGGGGTGCGCGGGGGGCGCGGCGCCGGGCGGGCGGCAGGTGCAGTGCGCCCTGCCCGCCGGCCGAGTCACGCTGATGGCCGGCGCCGCCGCGCTGTCGCTCGCTTGCGAGGACAGCGGCTTCTCCTGCGCCGAGCTCCACGCCGCGCGCCATTTGCTGTCGCCGCAGCCAGCCGTACTGCGGTTTGTTCATTTTATTTCTATTAACTGGAGCAGGAAACGAACAGACGGATCGCCTGATCCATCGCCCATGGACAGAACACCACGCAACACAAGTGCGTTCCCGGCCCTTAAAATGCCAATTCCCCAGTGGGACGTACGGTAACCTCACTGATTTGACGAAACACAACGCGAGTCGTGGTCGAGGCAGTTTTATTTAATAGTTATTGTGATTCACTAATGGTTGTCCTCAATAAGCTAAATAAACTATACACTGCAGGTCGCTGTCGGTGCGCGGCTGCGCGCTGGGGCCGCTGGGGCCGCCGGGGCCGCCGGGGTCGCCGGGGCCGCTGGGGCCGGAGCCGCTGGCGTGCGTACTTGCGCTCGTCAACGCGACGGGCGCGGTGCGTGTGTCGGTGACGGACGCGCGCACGCCGCTGCGCATCGAACACGTGCGCGGCCTGCGCGCTGTGCGCACTCTCCGCGTCAGCTTCGTTGGTATGTATCCAACGGCGTGCCTAGAGTGACCACTCTAGAAATGAGTCTATTTGGTAGACAAAATTACATTGGTACTGTCCGTAGGAATAGCTTAGGTCGGGAACTATTTTGGGACGATTTATGAACTATATTTCTCTATACTACCCTATACTTCCCTAGAAAGAATTCATTTTTCCGCGGTGGTCATGCACTGCTATAGAAGAGTTTACAGACGACATCTTTAATGTTTAATAATGTACAGTACATCCCGGGATGTACAGCTTTTAATTATTATCTCGAAAGTGTCACAAACACAAACTGTACATTTCGAAATAAATTGCACAAAAACATTTTTAAACTATTGTGAAATAAAACGGCATCTACAGAAGAGCCTGTAAAATTCAAGTTTAGTTGCACAGGGAAGCTAACAGACGGCGGTGTTCTATCAGCATGTTAATCTATCAATGGTCCTGTGCAAAACATGATGACATATGATGACATATGATGATATATGATGATATATGATGATATTGATTTATTAACTGAATAAGCAAATAACATTCATTCGGCAATGTTCATATCAGGTACTACACTACGAACAGTGCGCAAGTCACCTTACAATCACAAGACTTAATAATTATAATTTTTAATATACTTAGTCGGAAGAAAAATCCTAATGCACAAAATTAAAGAATGCTCATTTCTTCTTCAGACAAAACCGCAATGAGCGTGCCGTACGACGCGCTGGCCGAGCTGCCCGAGCTGGAGAGCTTCGCGCTGCTGATGGCCACGGTGACGCTGGAGGCGGGCGGCACGGACGCGGGGGCCACACTGCCTCGCCTCGTGCGGCTGGAGCTGGCGGGCGGGCTGCTGCGGTCGGTGCCGGCCGCCGCGTTCGCCCGCACGCCCGCGCTGCAGCACCTGCTGCTGTGGGGGAACAATATGACGCACATCGACGCCGACGCGCTGCGCGGCCTCCCTCGCCTGCAGACGCTGAGCCTCAACAGCAACGCGCTGACGTCGCTGCCGGGCGCGCTGCTGCGGCCGACGCGCGCACTGCGCACTCTGCACGCGTACGCCAACGCGCTCACGGAGCTGCCCGCCGACCTGCTCGCCGGCCTCGACCAGCTCGAGGAGGTCCGTACACACGAAGCCTGCTCGCCAACTTAAAAGACATGCCCAACGAGCGGGCGACATTCAAAACTGCCTGTAATACGGTGATATGATTCGATTCGATGTACTTTTGCTCCGATACCGACTAAGTACCGAAATATTAATTCGATGCTAACAGTAGATATCAAGTAATTGATATCGAAACAAAAGTATCGATTACTTACCTAAATGAAAAAATCGAAATGTCCCTAGCGATGCAGCCCCCAGTGTTGCCAGATATACGGATTTGTCCGTAATCCGTTCGTGTACGGAATTTTAATGTTTAAGGCTAACTGACTATTATATGAGTTTTTCAGGAAAATGCCGGGTCATTTACATGTTTAAGAACCCAAGTTTAGTCAGACTGGATTATACATAAAATATATATTTTATGTATATTCAAGTTTATGTTGAAGCAAGTATGTAGCGGTTCAAGGCTGAGACTATATGATCCGGAATCCGGCGGTCCTAGGAAAATTTAGAGCACTGAAAATAGAACTCTGCGTTAATACCATAGAGCTGAAATTGGAAGTGTCGAGCTGTCATATTAAATGACATTGACATTTGCCTCGACACATGTGTGTTCGATTTTCAGCTCTATTGGTAGTAGCGCAGAGTTCTATTTTAACTGCTCTGAATTTCGCCGGCCTTCCGGATTCAGCCTAATACATGAATTGAATTGAATTTTATTTAAAGTAACATACGGTTCGTTTCAGCTAAAGATATTCAACAACAACGCGACGCTGGTGGTGGCGAACGACGCGCTGGCGGCGCTGCCGGCGCTGCGGCGCGTCACGCTCGAGTCGAGCGGCGTGTCGCGCCTGCTCACGAACACGCTCGGCGACTCGCCACTGCGCCAGCTGTCCCTGGCCCGCAACCGCCTGGCCGCTCTGCCCGTGGCGTTGTTCCGCCAGCAGCGCGCGCTGGAGTCGCTGGACCTCAGCTACAACACGCTGGCGTCGCTGCCGCGCGGCCTGCTGGCGCCGCTCGCCAACCTCACCGTGCTGACGCTGAGGAGCAACAACCTCACGCACCTCGACAGGTATCTTGCCTGCCAAAAGCAAATGCGACACATACAGATTAGACCACGGGGACGTAGGACATCGGCTACTTTTTATCGCGGCAAAGTGTAAGTGTAAAGGGTCCCGCGAGTCTTCTAAAACTAAACGAAATTACTTGAATTTTCCAGCGACTGCTTCTCCGGGCTGGCGTCGCTGCGCGAGCTTGACCTGTCCGCCAACATGCTCGCCAACCTGCGCGCCGACACCTTCGACCCGCTGCAGCAGCTGCAGGTACATGTCTATACTGTACCGTACTCAGTACAGAAACGTCATCTATTGAAATTGAATAGATGATGTTTCATAATACGATTCACTTAATGTGGCCACTATAGACTTGCTGATCCTATTTATTCTCAACGTTACAAAAATATCAAATTCGACCAAAACAATGATTGTATTTCTTTATTAACCCAATAACACGGTTAATGGGTGACATGTAAATTGGTAGCTGGCGTTTTATCTCAGATTGTACAGGCTGTCCCGTGGCAGATTTAGGATTTGAATTTCGAATATTTTTTTAACGGTTGCGCGGGGGACGGGGAGGGGTTACAGTTTGGCGCCGCATTTGTGCGGGTTGGTCAGTCGCGATGTCGCAGTGGACTGGCGCCGGGCGCGCACCGCGCTTTCGCAGTTGATGCGTATTTTGAAGCTAATAAATCGTGCACTGTTGCTCGCCGGATATTTTGTTCTCACTATAATATTCGTCGCTTAAGTGAAGCACCGAGTGAAAGTTTGATTCAGACGACGACGATTCGGCTCCTAGCCGAACGTCGAGGACTGCACAAAACATTGAACGCGTTGCAAACAGCGTGCGAGAAAATCCCCGACAGTCCGTGCGTAAAGAGACCGTCAAGTTTGCTGCTTCCAAAAACCACGGTGCACCGAATTTTAAGCTTGGCCATTAAATTCCACCCGTTCAAGATCCAATTGGTACAGGCACTTAATCCAAATGACTACAGAGAACGCAAAGAGTTCTGTGATAACATGTTAAGCCGATTCCGAACTGTTAACACCATTTGGTTTAGTGATGAAGCTCGTTTCCATTTGAATGGCTTTGTCAATAAACAAAACTGCCACTATTGGGCGCCAAGAGGACAAAACCCGCGATTGAAACACCAACAAACATCGCACAGCCCAAAAGTAACTGTTTGGGCAGCTCTTTCTGTCAATGGAATAATTGGACCGTTTTTCTTTGAAAATTCTCGTGGAGCAACCGTAACTGGTGATGGTGATGGTGATGTCTATCGCCGCATGCTTATCGAATATTTTATACCGAAACTAAGAGAACATCCATCGAACAGCTCTCACACGTGGTTTCAACAAGATGGCGCCACGCCTCACACAGCAAGAGCCACCTTGAGCCTCCTTCGCGAAGAATTCCCCGGAAAATTGATTAGCCGATTTGGGGACATCGCATGGCCACCCAGATCGCCAGATCTCACCCCATTAGATTATTTTCTATGGGGTTACTTAAAGGGAAAAGTGTATGACAGTAACCCGACAGATCTATCGGATTGACAAAGACAATATCGTGCGAGAAATGAATGCTATTCCTCGGTCAGTATTGCAGCTCGTCGCTCAGAATACTCTCGAAAGATTCCGCAAATGTGTACATCGCGATGGAAAACATTTGGACGGAGTGATCTTCAAAACATAAAATCCGCATGTCTTTCTTTTTGTGACAAATATATTTGTGTACTAAAATAATAACATCCTTTTATTTAATTAAGAAATCCTAAATCTGCCACGGGACAGCTTTTATGTGATCGGAGTGTTGTTAAACTATTGCGATTTTTGAAACAACCAAGTTCATTCACTTATTGATTGTTCATTGTTTTAAACACTTACGGATTGTGTCGCGGTGCACTTTTCTTTTTCCCGACGTTTCGGCTACTTTCCAGCAGCCGTGGTCACGGGAGGACTGAGGTGTCAATTGTCCTATTTGTTGAAGTTGTTCAAACTATCCGAAGATTCTTCTTCAATTATCATTTGAGTTCCGATCCACGCAAAACATACTAACAGTATCTTGATGCTTCGGTGATTTATTAAATTACATTTTATTTTGTTAATTATTGGATCCCAACTAGATGGCACCACCCAGCACCTTCTCGGTTAAAATTAGGGTACTTTTTAATTTCTATAGCCTCGCGTATCATTCTTGGGCGATAACGGTGTTCCTTTGCCAGTACTTGTGGCTTATCAAATCTTATGTAACGGCGAGGTTGATCCAGTGTGTGTTCGCAAATTGCAGATTTATTGTTGCGACGGTGTTTAACACCTGCGATGTGTTGTGTCGAACACGTCGCAGGTGTTAAACACCGTCCGACCGAAAGGCTACCTTTAGAGGTGAATTAAAGGAATTGAAGGTTTTCTGTCATGTGTGCACACAGGTTTGTTTCTTTGTACGCAATGCCATCTATATTTACTAGCAGTTATTAATGTACGGTGCAGGTGCTGTCCGTGGCGCACAACTCGCTGCGGCTGGGCGCGGGCGGCGGGTACGGCTACACCCACAGCGATGTCACCGCCCTGCCCGATGACGTCACCGCCGGCCCGTGGTCGCCCTTCCGCAACCTCGTGCGGCTACGCCGGCTGACGCTCGCACACAACCGCATCGCCGCCGTCGCCGGCGACTGGCGTCTGCTCACGCACCTGCAGACCCTCGACCTCGCCTACAACAGCATACAGGAGATCACGGTCGGTATGGAGTAGGGCGAGGATTCCTCGATTAAAAAAATAATGTCATTTGTGACGACGACTAAAAAAATTTTTATTCGTCCGATTAGTGGACGACTAGACGATAAATAATACGACATCTCCTGCAGGACGTGGACATGGAGTTCCTGAGCAACTGCACCGTGGACCTCCGCCACAACAACATCAGCGCCGTGTCCGCGCCGCCCGCCGCCGCCGCCGCCGCCGCCGAGCTCCGGCTGGCCGACAACCCGCTCGCCTGCGACTGCCGCATGTTCCCGCTCGCCGCCGCCCTGCGGGCTGACCCCGCCGCGCCCCGCCTGCGCGGTGCCGCCTGCGCCGCGCCGCCCGCTCTGGCCGGCACCGCACTCGGCGATCTCGACCCGACCGCGCTCACCTGCGAGGTCGCCGACTGCCCCGCCGCCTGCGCCTGCACGCTGCACCCCGCCGCCCACCGGCTCGAGCTGAGCTGCGCCGCGCCGCCCGCCGTAGCGCCCGGCGCGCCGCCCGCCACCGACGTTGTGCTGCGCCTCACCGCGCCGCCGCCTGTCGAGCTGCGCCTCCCGCCCGCGGTCGCGCTGCTCGACCTCACCGGCCTCGGCCTGACGGAGCCGCCCCGCCTCGTCGCTCCCCCGCCGCGACTCGATCTCGACCTGCGCAACAACTCCCTGCGGCGCCCGCCGCTGGACGCGCTTTCGGCGGGCTACGGCGTGCTGCTCGCCGGAAACGCGCTTGTGTGCGACTGCGGTGCGCGCGCGGACCTGCTACGCCTCGAGTCGCACCGCGAGCTCGTGCGAGACTACGAGCGTGTGCACTGTGCAGGCGGCGGCGCACTGGCCGGCGTGCGCCTCGCGCGCCTGTGCGCCGCCCGGGACGCCGCTGCGATAAGCGGCTCGGTGGCCCTGGCGGCTCTAGTCCTGGTGCTGCTACTGCTGTGGGCCGCGCGCCGGCACCGGCCCGCGCTGCGTCGCCTGCTGGTCAAGCTGGGGTTGGCTGCGGACCGCACGCCTCCCGCCGCAGAGTACGACGCGGCGGTCTCCTACGGGCCGGCGGACGCGGAGTGGGTGTGGGCGCTGGTAGCGCGTCTTGAGCGCGCGGGGCTGAGGCTGTGCGTGCCGGAGCGCGACTGGCCGCCGGGCGCTGTCATCACGGAGCAGGTGGCGCGGTCGGCGGCACGTGCGCGGTTGACGCTGGCGGTGGTGTCGCGGTCGCTGGTGGACGCGCCCTGGGCCCGGCTGGAGCTAGCGGCGGCGGCGGCGCACGGCGGCGCGCTGCTACTGGTGCGCGAGCCCGAGGCGCTCAAGCTGCCCGCGCTGCGCCCGCACCTGCACGCCGCACGCCGCCTGCGCGCGGACGACCCGCGCCTGGCGGAGCGGCTGGAGCGCATGCTACGCCGGCCGGGCTCCGCGCTGGGCCGCGTGCGCTTGCGCCCCGCCGACCTCACCGCGCCCGCGGACGGTGGCAAGCGTCCCGAGCTGGTGCTACAGGTGTCGGAACTGGCGGCTACGCCCGAAGCCTGGCCCGGCGACGCGCAGGCCGGCGACATGAAGCTGCTATTCGACCCGCAGAAGCCGGCGCCAGCGGCCGCGTTGTGACCGAATCTCGTGGAGTTCAGCCGCTGAAAGTGTAATCACGGCAGCAAACTATAATGTCTTTACGTATTAAAACTTATGATTAAGTCGTCCAGATTTATATAAAAATTAAAATATTTTTATTGTAATAATTCATTTTGTGAACAGGTGTTAGTAATAATAGCTAGTAGGTTTCGAATAATATTTTGAGAATCTCATATATATATATATAAATCTTTTTGTTATCAAACTAAACCTTTGTGATATTTTTCATAGCATTCTACATTGTAAAATTGATTTTATAAAATTGGTAAGGGAATGAATCTCATATACAAATTTTATATTTACATTTTACAGAAACTAATAGTTGAATACAAAAGAATAATAATTAAAAAATCTTTTTTATTGGATTAATCTTAATAAATCTATGTATCATATTATTATGATCTGAAAATGGTGCTTAAAGTTTTATTTAGACGTAATTTTTGTACCGACGTTTCGTGTTGTCTTAAGTATTTTGGTGTTGTAAATCTGTGACTAATAATAGTAATAAATTGATCTAGTTTTTATAAATATATCAGAATAAGATGTGAACGTGTCCCGATTGCTGTTTCGACAGATTGTTGATTTCATTTTTATTAACAAATTATTCAATATAAGAAAATGTAATGATTTGAGCCATCTCTAGTCAATCATTATTAAAACGATTTAAGATAATATTGGAGATGTGTTTTTATTGTATAATTATTAATAACCTACTTCACTCTTCATCCTTTTCTACATTCCCCCTCCTACTGTATATCATAAAAGTATTTTTTGAATTGATTCAAGTACAGGGTCGGTAAGAGCTCACTATTGACGGCGATTTGCCGTCAATAGTGAGCTCTTATTAGGCAAATATTAAAAATTATTGTCCCAGCGGACCACACACAAGGTGAGGCTTCAAAAGTGTGAAGATTGTGTAGAGAAATAGTTAAAATTGTATCCGAATTTAAAAGGGGAATTGTTTAGAAAATATGTTTTATTTCATACTTTTTTGTACGTTTTTACTTTGGATGTCGTATTTCATTTTTTGTTTTAAAATAAGAAATTTTCCTTTTTTAGTCATATTTATATATTTATATATTTATATATTATTTATATATCATATTTATATATTTATATATTATTATCTAAGGACGAAATACGAGTATAATACCAAAAAGGTATTATACTCGTATTTCGTCCTCGAGCTAAGTAATGTTATTTATTGAAAACAGCCTGTAGTATCGCGTAAGTGATACCACTTCAGCACTATAGTTGAAAGCTGGCAACACAAAGAAAAAAAAAACACTATCCCCACCACACCAAACTCCATCTCTACCGAGACCCTTGAGCCGGCTTCGTTCGCAATTTAGTGCTCAACCACTTCGCCTCTCATTGGGTTTCGCATTCAGTATAAAATTAATTAAAATTAAAAAATATAAGAAATTAACTAAAATTATTTAAAATTTAAAATTTAAATTTTTTTATTAAAAATGTGTAAAAGGCAAAGTGCTGATAACAATTTAGATTTTATAGTTAAAAAGTTAAGAAAATTAGAAAAAGAAATAAAACGCGATCGATTTACGCGGCGATGAAATTTATCCAGATTTAATTCTTCAAGTAGCTCCTCAATTCCCTCTTAAAAGGCCGGCAACGCACCTGCAGCTCTTCTGATGTTGCGAGTGTCCATGGGCGACGGTAGTTGCTTAACATCAGGTAGCCCGTTTGCTCGCTTGCCCCCTTATTAAATAAAAAAAAAAAAAAAAAAAGTTCATCGATATCTTCGATCGAGAACGCACACGAAGCTTGTAACGGTAAGTTAATTAAAAAATATTATAATACCTACTTATTTTTAACCGATTTATTGCGTCAGAATAGTCACCAGGACTATATAGATGTAGTGGGTTAACACTTTAATGGATAGTTTTTGCATCAGAATAGCCGCATGGGCTATATAGATGTAGAATTTATACTAAAACGTTTTTTACTAAAACATTTTATTTTTCCTTGTATTCCAGAAATGGATTTACAAAAGGAAATTAATGATTCTCCTCCTATTGAGAATGTACTTCCGGAACAAGTGTGTCCTGGAACATCAACAAATTTGCCGCTCGTTTCCGTGGATCTAGCTTCCGAGGAAGGTAGATCAAAAAATGAGTTTACAGAGATTTTGGGGGAAGATCCGTCCGCTACCGTTATCTACGGACAGGAAATACATAAAGAGATAGCGTCTAGATTTACACAAGTTTGTGTATCCGGTTTGGACAAAGAGAATCGTAAAAAATTAATTGAAAAGCAAATGGTTCCAAGTAATTGCATAAATATTCCTGCGCCACGACTTAATGCGGAAATTAAAGCGGGACTTTCGGATTCAGTGGTCAAACGTGACAAGGCCATCGAATACAGACAACATAAGTTGGCGGCAGCTATATCTTCGCTAGGATCTATTATATCCAATCAACTAATCGGTAAGCAAGATAATTACGACTATTATGCGACATACAACATATTTTACAATCGATAGCTAGGCGAAGTCTAGCCTTAAACTACGTCAAAAAAGAACTAAAAGACCATCTGGCTTCTACAAAGATTGATGGTTACCTTTTTGGCGAAAATTTAGCCGAAACGTTAAAAACTGCAAAAGCAGTTTCAAAATCTAGTTCCGACTTAAACGCCGAACAGAAAAAACAAGTAAGTCCTGCGCCAGTAAACAAGAATTTAAACTGGAAGGCGAGGACCTCGGCTCGCAGGCAGCCGACGGGCCAAGCGCCGCGCCAACAACAGCCTGCTGCTCCGAGGGCTCCTGCACCCTCGAGACACGCTGCTCAAACCTACTCGCGGCACTCCAAACAGAGCCGCCGCTAGTAAACGAGGTTCGTTACGCGGGTAGATTAGCTCATTTTTATAAACAATGGACTATTACACTGGATCTTTCCATATTGTCCTGGATAAAAGGCTATAAAATTAAATTTAACAAATCCGTTCAGCCAAATAGTGTATCACATTTACACGAATTTTCAAATTCTGCTACAATAGAATTACAAAAAGCCGTTGATAGTTTAATATTAATAGGCTCTGTTTCTCAATGACAATATGTATCCCGTGTATTTTTAATACCTAAGCCAAACCGAAAAATGAGATTTATTTTAAATTTAAAAAATTTGAATAATTTTATAAATACCCGACATTTTAAGTTGGAGGATATCCGTACAGTTTTAAATCTTGTATAGAAAAATTGTTATTTAGCAACGCATGATTTAAAAAACGCTTATTTTTTGATAAATATGCACTCAGATTCACGAAAATATCTTAGATTTTTTGTTGGATACAAATTATACGAATTTAATGTTTTACCGTTTGGCTTATGTACAGCACCATATATTTTTACTAAAATAATGAAACCGGTTGTATAATTATTACGTTCACGTGGCTTGTTATAATCTATGTATCAAGAGGATTTGATATTAGTTGGGGTGCATATGAAGAATGTGTCAAAAATGTAGAAGTTACTCGGAAATTATTAAGGAATTTAGGTTTTATTATAAATAAAGAAAAAAGTGTGATACAGCCATCACAATCGGTGAAATACTTAGGTTATATTATTGATACTAGTAAATGGACGTTAAGTTTACCAATAGGAAAAAGAGGACATATTAAATCTGAACTTATAAAATTAAAAAAATTAAATCTTTTTAAAATAAGAACGCTAGCTGAACTTATAGGCTTGTTAGTTTCTGCATGTCCGGCAATAGAATATGGCTGGTTATATACAAAGGAACTGGAAAGATGTAAGTACCTTAACCTAAAGAATGATGATGATTACGACAAATATATGTCCTTGCCAAATTCATTATTGCCGGACATAAATTGGTGGATTAATACTATCGATCACTCTTCTCATAAAATTAAAGATGACAAATATTGCTTAGAAATATTCTCTGACGCCTCAACAACGGGGTGGGGCGGGTGTTGCGATAACCAAACGGCATGTGGTCGATGGTCTAATAGTGAACATAAGCTACATATTAATCATCTCGAACTTTTAGCTGCACTTTATGCCCTTAAAATATTTTCCAAGGATTACAGTAACTGCCAGATATTGTTGCGTTTGATAATACCACTGCGGTCAGCTATATAAACCGTATGGGCGGTATACAATACCCTCACCTCGCTAGGGTGGCTAAAGATATATGGCAGTGGTGCGAAATTAGAAAAATAATTGTTTTCGGTTCTTATATAAAATCTTATGAAAATACTATAGATGATAAAGAATCTAGACGAATCCATCCAGACGTAGAATGGGAGCTATCGGTAGATAGTTATAAGACATTAATAAAAACCCTTTCATTATACCCGCAGATTGATTTATTTGCTACTAGAATCAACAAAAAATGTGACAAGTTTGTTTCTTAGCATAGCGATCCAGACGCCTTTGCTATTGACGCCTTTACCTTGGATTGGTCAAAATTTCAATTTTACGCATTTCCCCCTGTAGCAATTATTGTTCTAAAAGTATTAAGAAAAATTGTTACAGATAAGGCAAAAGGGATTGTAGTAGTACCAGATTGGCCTACACTACCCTGGTACCCCATATTTATACAACTATTGACCTCAGAATTAGTAAGAATAGATTCTAATAATTTTAATATACCTAATTCCAGAAACATTCACAGCCACCTTACCCTGGTTGCAGGGATTTTATCAGAAAGGCGATACTGCAGAGAGGTATCCCACAATCTTCAATAGATATAATGATTGCTTCCCTGTCGGACAATACACTCAAACAATATGATGTTTGTTTTAAGAAATGGTATGTTTTTTGTAATTTTAACTCTGTTAACGTTTATCAACCATCTATTACTGTCATATTAAAATTTCTTGCGGAAATTTTCAATTATGGTGGGCAATATGGAACTATTAATAGTTATAGGGCCGCTTTGTCATTAATTATCCCAAACCTATCAGCCGATGACAGTATTTCTAAAGAAAGGCCAACCAGACGAGATAAAGAATGTAAACAAATTTTCAGGGGATCAAAACATTTTTATTTGCTTAAATTATTATAAATTTCGAATTTTAATCGCTGTCGTCTGTACTAGACAAAGATGATTCGTCGGAAGAGTCCGAGTCAGCTGTGTTTATGATAAAACTATCTATTGTATTATCAATCATGTTGTCAATATTGCTATAAAAATTGTCCTCGACTTTATTACATGATCCACACAATTTCGCCATTTATCAGCAGATACACGTTGGATCCCCTCTTGTATCACTCCCTCCCCCTATCCCCTCACTATACATCTTCAAATTTAAATGTAGTATTATTGCGAGCTACGTGTCCCTTTATGTCAGCCCATACGAGTTCAATGGCATTGAGCTCGCAATGATAAGATGGCAGTCTTAGGACTTCCACCTTAAATTTTTTGGCGAGCTCATCCACAGCGTATCTTTGGTAGTTCGCCTTTACGTCATTCACTTTCTTTAAAAGTTCTGCCTTTACGTCTTTTTCATCATAGCTTAGTTCTTTATTACGCAGCCGTTCTTGAATACTTGCTTTTCTCCATGCTCTGGTGGGTGTTTTTTCTTGGCGTCTTGAGTGGTAAGGAGCATTGTCCAGTACCACTACAGCATTTTCACCAAGTTTTGGTAAAATATTCTCAAACCACTGCTCAAAGCGGTTCGCGTCCATTGACTCGTGGTAATCACCTGTGTTTTTTGACTCAAATACATCATCAGCCCCCTCTGTGATACCATTTTCATTTACCATATGCACCACCATCAGTCGTCTGCCCTTTGAAGTACGGTTCTTTGCACCCGTACTCAGTCCCTCCATAAAAGCTTGCCGTTTTGAAGTTATTGTAGTATCCACGTAAGTTTTTGAAACAGTGTGCCCTGAAAACGAAATAAGTTTTACATTACCAGTGATATGCACTGCCGAAAATTCTAATTATTTTAGTAAGTCATCTTCTTATTTTGTGGGCTGCAAGGCTTATCGATCCCAGAAATCCAACGAGAGAACAACAAATAAAGTGACTTTTTAGTATGTGTGTCCCCTGCGGGAACCGAACCCGCGACCTCCAGATTAAGAGCCCACGCTCAGCCCACTCGGCAACGGAGGCAGTAAGTAAAGTAAGGGCAAAAGCTAGTATTTATTAACATAATAAAGGCACAATTATTTGACAAACCTGCATTCACCCATGTTTCATCCATATAGAATATAGAGCGATTCTCCGTTCGGTATTTTTTAATCTTTCTTAAGTAATTCATTCGCCATAGTATAATGTCGTCTCTGTCTATTAAAGCATTGTTTCTTTGTCGTTTTATATACTTAAATTTTAAATGTTTAAGTATTTTCTGAAATGTCGATCTCTTAAAGTTAGGTAATTCTTCATCATCATTGACAGCTTGGGATACTTTTTTTAATGTAGGTAATTCGCTTTTCAGATAAAAGCTATGAACTTTCTTTCGTATGGCCTGTTTATCAAACTCGTCCACTTTTTCCGAGAATGTGACCTTTTTTTGGTTGTTGATGGGCTTTGTACATTCCCAGTTGTTGCATATTCTTTTATAATTCTATATACGGAAGCGACACCGATGCCCTAAATGCTCGCTGTTTTCTCCATTATACTTGTTTTGTACGGATATCAGTAGGCCAAGTTTGCTTCACGTATTTGTGCACATTAACGACCGCTCCTTTTTCATTAGATGTAAAATACGTCCGCTGTAAATAAAAAAAATGTGAGGAATGGTAAATTTTAGACTATTTTCTTATTATTATATAAAAATAATCTTTTTTGATATGGAACCATAAAAATCAAAATTATGGGAATGGTTCAAGTGCAAATGAATTAATAAATTAACTTACCTTTTGACGCTTTTTGCGTGGTGAATTGATTTCTTTCAAAGGTTGTCTAGAGCCGCCAGGCTGTGATTCCATAATTAAAATCAACAACTAAGCACTCACAATAACAGCAAAAATCAAAAATAAAACTAACCGAAACGGAATAATAACAACAAAAAACCAAGTAAATACGGAGACGAAAAAATATGTTTTACTTCGAACGCAATCCAAACAGGAATGAACTTGTTCACAATTGTTTGGCGGACCAAGTGTTGACAACTGCGGCACTGGCCGCTTTCCTGTACCACGAAACACGCTACGACAGCAGCTGTCGTCGACCAACTGACGTCATTATTGCATACGAGTGATAAGGACAGATAAAATATTAACTCACTTTCATAATGCAACTCAGTAGCGGTCCGTTTATTTACGTTTTTTATCTCGTCTCGTTGGCCTTAGATTCTGTAAAGGTGTCTATAAACTAAGACCACCGTTGCCACGTTACAGTTATACATGGGACGTGTACTGATTAATCATTTAGCTTCATGGTTTCCTAATGAAAATTTATCTACTGATCAAATCTCAAAAAAAGTGTGTTACATTACTAGCTCTCGTAACCGCTCACACTCTGTGACAAACTATTTCTTAAATCAAGTAATTATTAAATTATGTGATTTTATTAAGTCATCTCGAATAGGTACAAAGCAACCAATTCTATATTTGCCATTTTTTGATGAACGCCCCGAAATTGGTCCTGCTAATACTCTCATAGCCTATATCGAAAAAAACAAAAGAATTGCGAAAGTACAAAGAACTGTTTATTAGTACTCGCAAACCTTATAAAAATGTATCCAGCCAAACAATTAGCCGTTGGATAAAATCAACTCTCAAAGATAGTGGAATTGACGGATCCGTCTTCTCATCCCATAGCACACGTCATGCTTCCACTTCAATGGCAAAAACGTTAGGCGTTAGCCTCGATACTATTAGGCAAACTGCGGGATGGAGCGGAAATTCCACTACCTCTGCTAAATACTATGATAGACCAATAATTAAAAATGATAATCTAGCTCTTGCTAAAAATCTATGTTCTTTATAATGATTTAATATGATTATAAACAACCAATAATTGTAAGTCTTTTGTATGAATTATAAGTTTTGTTAGTTATAAAGGTTTTATTTCTATTTTGCGTGATATTTCTTACTCTAAACATCTACAGGATGTTTTCAATAAATAACATTACTAATCTCTAGGACGAAATACGAGTATAATTAATGATTAAACGAACTTACCTGTACGTGAAGTTCTATCATAATTATACAAAGTATTTCGTCCGAAGAGATTAGTAATACCCGCCCACCCAATACAACCCTAAAATGTGCTCTACAAGAAATATCACTAAGTATTATTTTAAATTTTTTCTCAACTAAATGAAGCCGGCTCAAGGGTCTCGGTAGAGATCGAGTTTGGTATGGTAGGGATAATGTTTTTTGCCAACTTTCAACTATAGTGCTGAAGTGGTATCACTTACGCGATACTACAGGCTGTTTTCAATAAATAACATTACTAATCTCTTCGGACGAAAGACTTCGTATTATTATGATAGAACTTCACGTACAGGTAAGTTTGTTTAATCATTAAAAATATTTTATTTTCATGTATGAAAATGGATAATTATTATTGTCTAAACACGTTATACTACATAAAGTGGAGTCATTTTAATAGTTAACATTTGAGGTCTGTCATAGTGAGGTGACCTGCTTAAAAACATCGATTAAAGTGAATGAATCGATACGGACTTGAAACATATGTGAATTTTAAAAATCATCAGGCGAATCCGTCCCATTATTATTTTTTCTTTCGTAAATTTAAGGAACAAAATAAGACAAGTACATAGTTTAACAACGTGGTTATTCATTTATGGTGATATTTCTTCACAACTAATCTTTGCATTCGATTCTACTTATCAGCTTTCGTTTTTTAGAGTAACATCCCTAGTGATTAAATAGAAAAAGGGTTAACTGACGCAACATTGTAACGACGTTCATTTCTTTAGATCAGAAATTATTATGTTTAGAATGGTTTATTAGTGAAAGCAAATCGTAAAATTACTCATATCGGTCATTATTACAATAAATATGTAATCGTAATTGAAAAAAGTTAAGCAATTGTGCAGTTCTAACAAAACGAAAAAATATATTATTTTATGCCCGCCGTTACAAGGTTACGTTGTTGAACTTTGATGAATTATCAAATGTTACCTACCTATTAAAATGACTCCACTCTGTTTAGATCCAATTTAATTTAAACGTGCTAACGTTTAAATTGGATTACTTATAAAGCTAAGTAGCTTCAAATTTCACTTATTTTCCATGCAATAAAGAAATACACACAATGATTTGGTGGAATTTAAACATATTGCTTACGTTTAGATAAAATGGGTCTGAACGGAGTTTACATCTTTACATTCTTAACACTATTGAATAATTTATATGCAATTAAATAAATTAATCCGTAAATCTTTTTGTATTAGTAAATAAAAATGGCATTTTACTGCTGAGTATAAAAAAAAATATATTTTTTTATTTTTATTTCTCTATCTAAAATACAAATCAATTCAATAATTTTAAGGCCTAACCAGAAAAATAAAAACCTGCTCTCAGCATGCTTCATTTTTATTGCAGGAAAACTACGAAAAACTGGTATGTGATTGGCTAAATCTCGAACTTTCTTTATTTCATATACAAACTAAAATCATGCAACAAATGTAAGCCACTATACAAAAATATACCGAGGAACGAAAAATTTTATGATAATATTTTACTACTATAAAACAAGAAATGTAATGTGATCAGAAATTTATTTTAGTAGTTAACAACGTATTTATTATTAAATAAATCCTGCCAGATATAATTTAATATAAAATTATCAACAATAATTATTATACAAAGTGTTTATTATGATTTCCCATAAATTTCGAGTATTATCGTTATTTATAAACTGACATTTTATACACCTTATATAATTCAATCCTAAATACTTTTATTTTATTAACATATTAATGACAATTCACATTATGATTATTGTTATATTTAGGCTGATATTTTTATGTAATTTATCCCTGTTCTTTTGCAAATCAGTCTTTGAAACATAAAATTCTGACATGCAAATCCCGTAGAGTTAGCATTTTATTGAAATCTATACCTATATACGAGGGCTGATTGATAAGTTACCGAAACGACAAAGAAAAACTTCAAAAATCTATTTAAAATAAATTTATTTATCAACATAGTTTCCTTCTACCTCGATGCATTTAGTCCAGCGCCTCTCCAATGCCGTTACACCAGTTTGATAAAATGTTTTCTCCAACCCCTCAAAATACTCGTCCACGGCAACAATGACTTCTTCATTTGATGAAAATCTCTAGCCACCTAACCATTTCTTCAGGTTTGGGAATAAGTGGAAGTCGCACGGGGCCAGATCCGGGGAATAGGGTGGATGCGGTAGCAATTCGAACCGCAATAATTCATGGAGTTTGGCGACTGCAACCATTGACGTGTGTGCAGGTGCGCTGTCATGGTGGAACAAAATTTTTTTCTTGGCCAAATGTGGTCGTTTCTTCTGGATTTCTTCACTTAATTTTTGCAGCAAGCTTGCGTAGTACTCTCCATTTATTGTTTTTCCTTTTTGCAGATAATCCACTAAAATAATCCATCGAGCATCCCAAAAAACAGTCGCCATCACTTTGCCGGCCGACAAAACCGTTTTTGCTTTCTTCGGGGCAGGTTTTCCGCTCTCAGTCCACTGCTTAGATTGTTCTTTTGTCTCGGGAGTATAATGATGTATCCAGGTTTCATCGACTGTTACATAACGCTTAAATACTTTTTTGACGTAACATCAATCATAGCGTAAACACTCTCTCCCGTAAATAATTAATTTTTTTTCTGGATAAAACTAATAAAAAGTGATCAAAGTTATGATAAAAATATAACAAGTTACCTAAACCATAACCACAAGTGTTTTCTTGATTGTGTGACCTAAATTGGGGAAATAATTAGTGGTGAGTGCTCGACAACACTACTTACTCTCAGAAATCCAAAAAATCCTGAAGATTACCACTAAAATACAGGAAATTATTCACAAATCCTCGTCAAACATACAAGCTGAGTTTTATCTGTAAATTGAAAGTAATGTGGCCCCTATGAGTCATATTTAATAACCATCACAAACTGGGCGGTCAGTCAAACAAATTGAAGCCGTTTGTAATCCGTCATTTAAATTAGGTCGGATTTAACATAATTTTTAACAAAAAAAAAAGTCGGTCACAAAAAATTTGGAGACAATTTTGAAGTTTTATCACTTTGACACATTGACAGATGACATAACAACAACTGACAGCCATAGACAAGTACTTTTTTTTTTCTCCTTGATGATAACAGCCTTTGAACAATACTTAGAAAGTGTCTTAATAAAAAATACTACAAATACTTATTTTGACAATGGCTGGGAATCAGTGCAGTGGATGTAACATTATTATTGAAGATAAAATCTACATTCAATGTAAATACTGCCATGGTGCTTACGATCTTTTGTGTGCAAATATGTCACTTAAGGAATTTAACTCCATGACGAAGGATCAGAAAAAGGAATGGAGATGTCCTGCGTGCACCAGCAAAATGCCCAAACAAGATAATCAAAATACGCCTCTCCGTCAACAAAGTACGGCTCAAGACATTTTCTCCCAAATAGTTGATAATGTTACGACAAGAAGAGAAGTTACCCTGACGCATAAGAGCAAAGAAAGTGATAGACCTGCTTCTGCAAAACTTATTGATGAAGCTAGCGTTCCTAGTCTCGTTCGGTCTTCCTGAATTTAAAAATGAAAATCTAACTCAGGTGGTAACTCAGATTAGCAGGGTAGTGTCTTCGCAAACTACGGAGGACAATATATACGGCTTTCGAGTGGCAAAACTGCATGTGAACAGCACCCGCCCGCGAACTGTTGTTGTGAAACTTCAGAGCGCCAGACATCGTGATAATCTTCTTGCTGCAGTGTCAAAATATAATAAAAACAGCCAAGATAGACTTAACACTAGCTTGATTGGTATTGGCGGAGAAAAAAGAAACATCTACGTAAGTGAACATCTAGCACCCGAGAAAAAGTCTCTTCACGTTGCAACGAGAATAAAAGCCAAGGAGTTGTCATACAAATATGTGTGGGTACGCAACGGAAGAATTTTTGTAAGGAAGTCGGACCAATCTCCTGCAACAGTCATAAACAGCGTGGTCCAGTTGAGCAACCTGCAGTAACAATAATATGTGTCTCTTAGCAACTTGAGTCCTAGACACCTTTGCAATGTCATAATGTTCCGTTTCTATTACCAAAACCTGCGCGGAATGCGCACTACAACCCAATATCTTTACAAAAATGTTCTTCTGAATGATTATGATGTAATAGTATTCACTGAGACTTGGTTGAATAACAATATACATGACGCTGAATTTATAGACGAAAGATATACTGTATACAGACGAGATCGTACTATATCACATTTTCATGACAAAGTGGATGGCGGTGGAGTACTTATAGCTGTCAAAAAGTCAATCTCTAGTATACGATTAAGTGAAAAGGAAAGTGCATGCGATGATTTATGGGTTTTGGTTAAGATTAAACATGGTAATGAGACTAAAAGTATTGGTGTATGTGCTGTTTATACTCTTTGTTCTTCTTCTACGCAAAAATATAATGAACTAATAACGTTTTTTGACAACTCTGTAAATAATTTCTTTCAGGCGATTTCAATTTGAGTTCTGTAACATGGCAAAGGGAGTTGGATGGTATATCAATTGTATCTCAATGTAATCAAAATAAATTGGCATGTGCCCTTAACGACTTTATTGCAGTAACTGGACTGAATCAACATAATCTTGTAACTAATAAAGACGGTAAAGTTTTAGATTTGGTCCTCAGTAACCTGTATTGCGAAACTGAGTGAAAGAGGAGTGAATGTAAGGTATGCTGATATGGAAGTGAGCAGGGAGACCAACAAGGGGTGCGTGCAGGGATCTATCGGTGGACCGATCCTATGGGACCTCTTGTTGGACCCCCTGCTATGGATGTTAGATGAAATGAATATTTTTTGCCAGGCTTTCGCCGACGACATAGTGCTGGTTTTTGAGGGAGAGACTGCTCTTGATATCGAGAGGAAGGCGAACGGCGTTTTAGAAAAAATTAGTAAGTGGGGGGAGCTGAACAAGCTAAAATTCGCCCCCTCACAAAACATGTGCACTATTAGTCACGCGGAAACTTAAGCACGGCGTGCCTCGACTCGCTATGGGGGATGTCTACTTGAAATATTACGAGGAGATAAAATTATTAGGCCTAACAATGGACACCGGCCTCACATTTAACGCACACGTTGGCAATGTGTGCAAAAAAGCCATATTTAGATATAAGCAGCTTGCTAAGGCTGCCAGAGTAGGCTGGGGGCTTAACCCCCAGATATTCAAGACAATATATATGGCCGTTATAGAGCCGACTATTCTGTATGCATCGGCAGCGTGGGCACCCACCGTGGAAAAGATGGGGGTCCAGAAAAGGCTCAACTCTGTCCAACGGGGTTTTGCTCAGAAGATTTGCAGAGCATGTCGGACCGTCTCCCTGAACTCTGCAATGCTGTTGGCTGGGATACTCCCTCTTGATCTCAGGATACTCGAAGCTTCTAGGCTCTATGAGATCAAGAAGGGGGTACCGCACCCGGCGTTGAAAGACAGGGAGGTGGAGCGAATGGCTCCAACGATCGAGGACCCACATCCGGCAGAGCAGGTAGAGCTGAGGTTTGGGTTGGTAGACGAGGACTCGTATGCAGACGTGGTTAACAGCCACGTCCATAGGATCTATACGGACGGCAGCAAGATTGAGGGTCGAGTCGGAGCCGCACTCTCCGTATGGAAGGGTGAGGTCGAGACGAAGGCCGTCAAGCTTGCGTTGCCGCTGTATTGTACCGTCTACCAAGCCGAGCTTCTAGCGCTCCAGAGAGCAGTAAGTATAGCCTGCAAGAGTGGAATGGCGAAGGTCGGTATCCTTAGCGATTCCAGATCGGCTCTCCAGGCAGTCACCCTTAGTTCCCCTCATCCCCTGGCAGTGCAAACAAGGGAGGCCCTCCGAAAAGCTGCATAGCAGAGGCGGGAGGTCTCCCTGTTTTGGATTAAGGCGCACGCAGGGTTGAGAGGGAATGAGAAGGTTGACGAATTAGCCAAGGAGGCCGCGCTGCGATTGAAAAGGAAGCCTGACTACGATCTGTGTCCTGTTTCATTCGTCAAGCGTATCTTAAGAGGGGATACGGTTGAGGAATGGGACAGGAAATACGAAGTGGGAGGGACGGCCGGAACCACGAAGCTCTTTTTCCCAAGCGCTGCTGCTGCATACAAGATAGTCAACAAAATAGACATAACGCACCACACTACACAGTTACTGACTGGACACGGCGGGTTCGCCTTCTACTTGAACAGATTCAAGTTGAAGGATGACCCGTCGTGTTCATGTCAGCCAGGAGTTAAGGAGACGGTTCCTCACCTGTTACTCGAGTGCCCGATTTTTGCTAGCAGTAGATATGATACTGAGCAAAAATTGGGCATATCGATGACGGGTGAGAATCTGCCTGCCATCCTGGGGGGAAAGAAGAGGGACATTTTCCTCTCTTTTTGTAAAAGAATTGTGTGTGCAACAAACAAGAAAAACTGTGATAAATTGGTGCCATAGTAGTTTAGGCTCTAGATAAAGATTTATTGTGATATTAGGGTTAAGTTGAATGTGTGTGCCGTTGTTTTATCTAAATTGTGTTTTATATATTGGAACTATCACTATTGATTTTATTTTATTTTATTTTATTTTATTTTATTTTATTTTATTTTATTGATTTTATTGTTTTATTGACATCTTAAATTTAATTTGTACTGTATATTAATGAAAAATTTTATTGGATTCTATTGTGTTTTACTGCGTTTCTAAACTGTACTAATATCTGTTGACTTTTTAGCACTATAAAAAACAGACAAGTAGTCACAAGTTACGACGTAAGAAAAAATCAATTGTATATATAAAATAGTAAGTAAATAGCAGATATAAGAAAAATTGTATAAGAACTTGAACTAGATATAAGATATGTAAAAATAGGAAAAGAATGTAACAGAAATAGAATTAAAAAAGAACACAACAAGCCCTGATACTGTTAGGGGGATGGAAATAATAATAAATAAAAAATAAAAAAAACCTGTATTGCGAAGTAAGTCAAGCTGACTGTTTAAGCAAAGTAGATCCATACCATCCTCCCCTCGATATAGATATTCGTGTAAGTTGTGATAATTCAGTATTAGAAAATGTCCCTCGTTCTGATTATAACTTTTTCAAAGCAAATTATAATGATGTCTCCTTCTGTTTGAGTGACGTGAATTGGTCTCACTTGTTTGGTAACTGTGTTGACGTAGATGAAATGGTAGTAAAGTTTTATGACGTACTTAACGAAGTTATTGAGAAATATATACCGAAGTGTAAACCACGTAAAGCTTCGTACCCAGTTTGGTTCACTTCTGACCTAATTAAACTCCTAAAGGAGAAAGAAAAGCTAAGATGTAACTATCGGGAATTTAATAATCCTCGTTACAGATATGAATATGAAATACTAAGAAGTCGATGTAAAAAGCTCGTTAAAGTCTATCATAGGAATTATATTGAAACCGTTGAGAATAGCATCAAGCATAATCCACGAGTTTTTTGGAGTTACATTAAACAAAAAAAATCCTCTTCGAATAACATTCCTTCCGTTATGATCGAAGATAATGTTAAGGTTTCTGGTGGTGTCGACATTGCCAATTTATTCGCGTCCCATTTTAGCTCAATCTATGTGTAATCAATGAGCGATTCCGAAAAGCTAACTCAACATTCACCCTCAATTATTTCTCAACAATACACTAGTACATTAAATGGCGTACATGTTACTAAATCTGCCGTACTTAACAAATTAAAGAAACCCAATCCACAAAAAGGTTCCGGCCCGGACAATATTCCCCCAATATTTATAAGAAATTTTGAACACGCTTTAGCATACCCCTTAAACATATATATTTAATAAATCAATAAAATCTGGTACTTTTCCATCTCAGTGGAAAAGAGCACGTATAGTACCCGTGTTTAAAAAAGGTGTTAACAGTAATGTGAAGAACTATCGTCCTATATCTATCCTTTCCACCTTTGCATAGGTATTTGAGTCAATTGTATGTCCAATTTTAGTAGAACATACTAAAACACTTATTTGTAGTCAACAACATGGTTTTCAAAGTAAAAAATCAGTAATTACAAACCTACTTACATTCTTAACTCCTGTATTCGAAGATGTAGATAATGGCAAGCAGGTGGACGCAGTCTACACTGACTTCGCAAGTGCATTTGACCTTGTCGACCTCAATATTCTGATTAATAAATTAAAAGACCAATATGGTATTGACGGTAGTATGCTCATGTAGTTCAAATCGTACCTGTACCATAGAGAACAATCTGTAGTGCTCAGTGGACATGAATCAGTAAAATATTTGGCTACGTCAGGTGTACCGCAGGGTCTCACTTGGGTCCAATTTTGTTTCTGCTGTTCATAAATGACATTGTACATAGTATCCATGATTGCCATAGTTCGTTGTTTGCTGACGATATGAAAATATCTTTACAGATAAATAGTGCTTCCAATTCTCGATTATTGCAGTCTGATCTAGACCGCATCTACCTATGGTGCCGCAATAATCGTATGAAATTTAATGCCTCTAAATGCCAGCAAATCGTGTTTAGTAAAAAAAGAAAGGTTGTTCCTACACGCTACAACATAAATGGGATTGATATCGCTTTTTCTACAACTGTAAGGGACTTGGGCATAATACTTGACACCAAACTGAGTTTTATTCCTCATTTTGACTACATTATTAACAAAGCTGCTAAAACTCTTGGATTCGTTAAGCGCAGTTCAAAATAATTTAAAAACCATCAGACTAAAATTGTGTTATTTAAAAATTTTGTTCGCAGTATCCTTGAATTCGGAAGCATAATATGGTACCCCTTGTACAATGTTCATTCGCAACGCATTGAGTCTCTACAACGCTCGTTCACCAGACACCTGGCATATGTGACTCCGAACATTAACAAAAGATGCTCATATGTTGACAGGGGTATGATGGATTTAGTTTTTCTTCAAGAAGTAATTAAAGGCCAAACGCCATGCCAAGAATTTCTTGAAAGAATTACTTTCTAAGTCCCTAAACTATCATCCTGTCGTAATCCTACTGGTGCATTCCATATACCAAGATATAAAACTAACCTAGGCAAAAACAGCCCATTAGTAAGACTGCCGCAAACTTACAATGATTGGCACAAGTTTTTAGACTTAGATATTTTTTATGACCAACGCACGTCGTTTAAGAAAAAACTATTGACTAGAAATGTAAACAATGATAATAAACTTTGATCAATGCAATTAGTTTTGATTAATTTGACATTAATTTCAATTTTAATTTCAATTTATTTTACAATTTTAATTAATGTATTGGCTATTATTTAATTTTTGGAATGATTTTTATTTTATTATTGTTATTGGTAATTTATTCAATGTTATTACATCAATTTTACTTTTTACAATTATATTTTATTAAAATTTGTAATCATTTTTACATTTTCCTAATGAAATTATTATAATTAGATTACTTTTAAAATAATTGCATGTCCTTTTTTAATTTTTAATTTTATGTACCAAATTTATTTTTTAATAACTTAATTTTGATTGTTTAATTGAATTAATCTAAAATATTGTGCATATCTATAAGTGATGTAAACCCTAGCTCCTATTTATTTAATGTTGATTAAAATGTATGTGTTTATATTGTTGATGTGCCTAAATAAATAAATAACGCCGCAAAAACTCATTAGGATCTCGGTTAAACAGCGCCAAACACTCCGATGAATCGTCAACTCGACGTTGCTTTTGGTCTACAGTGAGAAAACGCGGCACCCATCGCGCGCAAAGCTTTTTCATTCCCAAATGTTGGTGCAAAATATTGAAAACGCGTTCAGATTAAATGCTCACCATCTCTGCTATCTCTCGCAACTTTATGCGCCGATCATTCAATACAATTTTGTAATTTTTTTTGATTATGTCCGGATTCGTGACTTCATTTGGACGGCCAGACCTGTGGGTGTCTTCGCAGCTCTGACTTCCACGTTTAAAATCAGTTACCCAGGTGTGAATTGTACTCAATGCAGGAGCAGAATTACCTAAAACACTGTCTTGCTTGGTTTTAATCTGGGTTGCTGTTTTCTCTTTTAAAACGTAAAACTTTATCACCGCACTAATTTCGTTTCTTTCCATTGTTAAGAAAATTTACGACAGAGAAAGTTCTACGTCCTCTCAAACAAATTCCATCAGTTCGATTAAATTCAAATTTGGCGTTCTATTTTCAAAAAGATGCCAGAATATAATGTAATATTCCTTTTTTGCGTATCATTTTTTTAAGTTCGTCGTTTCGGCCAGTTATCAATCAGCCCAGGTATATATATAATATCTTGGAGGAAAAATAAACTATTTTGTTTATTATAAGTCGATAACAAAAACATTACTTTTAAACAAACTAAAAACTACATTAAATAACATATTATCATACCTGTAAATACGAGACACGACAATTATGTTTATTGTTATTCCTCCAGTCTGGTATTAAGTTAAAATCTTTTGTACATCTTTATATTCTTTGCTTTTAACATTTTTCCATTTTAATAAAATTTGACAATCCCAATCAGACTTCAAAATAATTTCTAATTCGTATTTAAATATTTAGCACATCACACTACTTTAAATAAAAAGTTAGTTTATTATTTACATATATATATAATATATATAGTTATATAGTGCAACTGCACCTTAACCAGATGGCGCTAAGAGGTACATCAAACGTTCAGTTTTGAACCGTCAAACAGGTGAAGACGTGACATATCTATTTCAGTAGTAGTACTTATCATCTATGATTGCTACACATAGGTAACACAACGTAAAAACATGATATTAACATTGTGAAGTAGTTTATGTTGGATTTGTTTTAAGTTTACAGAAGGTGTATTGGGGTACGTTAGTAAAGAAGGCAACTTATTTGCATTAATTGTATCTTGGACCATCGTGAGTGTACTACCCGAAATAATACCTACCGTAATTAAGGATGGCCAAGTTAATAATACTTTAGAAAACTCGAAAGTTTTTGGGATGCCATGGTGCCGATACCAAGTAAAAGAAAGCATAAGTAAGTAGGAAGCTAAATCCCATGAGTACAGAACAAGTTTTGGTTGGCCTTGGTCCTAAAACTAAAGAATGTGAATATATTGTTAAAGAAAATAACCAAGCTATTGTGAGATTAATATTTTTTTCTTACACAGTACAGTCTAACAAACTTTAAGTGCAACTTTTTTTGCATGTCTGTCAATGGTAGGAGAATTGCTGCTGCCGGGTTAGGGAGATCGCTAGGTAGCGACTAGCGAATAGGAATAAAATAGAATTTAGTGGCTAGGGCAGAACTGCAGGCTGATGCTTTCGATATGTCTCGTGCTTTTCTCACGTTTGAACCACTTTTGCCTCGAACTCGTAGGAAAACAAAAGTCACTGTAGAATGTAAAGTAAGTACTTACCCAATTATCATATTGCTTAGTAGTAATTGCAAAGTGTGCATAATCCTACATATACACTGCTCTTACAGGTATTAACAGCACTCTCTTTTTATGCAAGTGGCTCATATCAAAAACCTGTAGGTATGAGCTATTTGCATGGACTTAGTCAGAGCAGCATGTCAGAGGCAATTGCAGAAGTGACCATGGCCTTAAATCACCCCTCTATATTGAGAAAGTACATCCATTTTCCTCAAACCAGACAAGAAAGGCAAACAATAGTAAATGGGTCAGTGCTATGAAATATAATTATATTCATCATATTGATGTGTGTTTTAAGAGAATTACATAAAGCTTAGAAAGCTTTTTGTGGCAGGTTTTCAAACAAATTTGGCTTTCCTGGCGTTTTGGGGTGTATTGATGGCACACATATTGCCTTGGTCAGGCCAACTGAACATGAGGAGAGATTTTTTAATAGGAAGCACTACCATTCCATGAATGTTCAAATCATAAGTATCAGTACTAGTAGTAGGTTGATTATGTAGCAGCTATTTAATACTGCTTTGCTACATTGTAGCTCAGTATGAAAATATTTTTCCTAATAAATATTTCTTTATGTTTAGTTCAAACTATTTTTCAAAAATTAAACATAAATTATTTCAAGTTTTACTTTTTCTACAGATTTGTGATAGTGATCTGAACATATTAAATATTGATGCAACTTTCGGTGGTGCTACCCATGATGCATATATCTCGAGAAATTCAGAAATACACAACTATTTGCAGCAGCTGTATCAAAATGGTAAAAGCATATGGTTTCTTGGTATGTATTATTGTATACCAAATGAAATTCATTTTTTGTTAAATTTGCTTTAAATTTGTCATAAATTTTCATTTTTAAAGACGTTGGGCGTTTTTTACCTGCTGTTTAAAAAGTCGTGACCACAAACCAAAATACTATTAGATTGTACAATTTTCATTCACACTTAATTTCCGCAATTTATTTTAATGTTGATCAATAGAGAAGTGAAGTCATATTTACTATAAATATTCATTGATATAAGTTAAAATAACTCGGTGTTTACACCACCCGCAGATATGCAACCTATGGTATTGTAGTCCTGATCCTTTAACCAAATTTTATCTTTGGTCCCCATGACTTTTGTTTAATAGTAAAATTCACAATGCCTTTTCCAGACGTATAGTTTGCTAAATAGGTATTACAATAATAAGTTTTGTCATATAACATGTTCAAGTAGTTTGTATGAACATTATATATTAAAAAATATATTTTCTTAACAGGTGACTCTGGATACCCATTGAGACCATGGCTTCTGACGCCAATTGTTAACACACAACCTGGAAGTGCAGAAGGACATTACACAAATATGCATTGCCGAACAAGAAACACAGTTGAGAGGTGTATTGGGGTATTGAAAGCCCGCTGGCGGTGTCTTTTGTCACATAGAGTACTACATTACAATCACCATGTTGTGGCTAAGATTGTTAATGAATGTGCTGTATTACACAACATCACCAACAGGCACCAGGCTTCCTGTACCTGAATTAACTCCCAATGATGTTCAGAGGGAAGCAGACTTTATGATACCTCGGCAGCCATACAATGAGGAAGGTCAACAGCTTGAAGGTGGCAGGCAACAGAGACAACTTATTGTGCAACGCTTATGGAGGAATAGATAAGAATTATTTAAACCAATAATAATAATAAATGCTTACTCCTACCTACAAGCTTCTTATGTCAATCATATTTCTCAGATGTATATCATAGTACGACCGACTCTCCTCTCATACTTAAGCACATCTATCCTTTACTTGTACACCATGATAGTATGTGATAAACTAGTCACTATTAATAGGTATTCTAAGGCACATCTTGTAAGTACCATCTCAACGGGTTAAATCCTTTCAATTCTTATTACTATTCACTAGCTTGCTAATTGAGGAGCGTCGGAACAAAAACCGATAAATCACATTTGTGTTTTTTGTGGATAAATGTAAAAATATGGCCAAGTTCATGGTTTTCTAATTTAGAGTTAAACGAAATCTATCAATTTATTGGTGTTAGCATTGCTGTTTTGAAACCTAAAATCTGCATTCATGACTGTAGTACTTGTAAAGCTATGAAAAAAAAGAAAATGGATATATTGGTTATTGACCAAACCAACTGGATCTATCGGTTTTTGATAAAATACTGTAGGATATATCGGTATTTGATAAAACTTGAGTATGAGAGAGCCAGATGAGGTGGTTTCCAATCAAACAACTTTATTAAAAATCACATCAGGTAATTTAATAACTAAAAGCTTAGTCGCTATTTACGTTACATGAAAAACTTAACTATTATGGCTATTTCTGGTTCCAGACAATCGCAATTAGAATCATGATCATGTCTATCATGGTTATCAGGAACACCTACTGGTTTTGGCAAAATGTATTTAATGTAATATTTGGATTCCTGACATATATCAGGTATTATGGGTTCCCAGAAAGTTTGTCGTAGCCCATTTTTAAGTCTTAAGAACTAAACTAAAAGTAACTTACGAAAACATAATAAACAGTGCCTTTTTTAGTGAAAACAATATTATGACAAATTCTTCTACTTTTGGGTCTCTTGGCAAAGGTTTAAAGTTATCATCTAAGGTAATAATATTATTTTCATCGTCATACAAATATTCTTCACCTCCAGACGATGACCCACTGGGCACAAATTCTTCATCGTCTGATGTGTCATCTTCTTCCATGTTATTATAAACTTTCTTTTTATTCTTTTCGAGGGATTTTTTTTCTGTAAATACATTTTTCTTTACCTTTTTTATATCTCTCAATGTCTCTTTTCTTCTTCTTCAGTGATTAGCTTCTTTCTCTGGCGTGTCTGTTGCAATCATGCTTTTACCTAGAGTTCTTTTTTTTGAATCGCGAGTTTTAGCTCTAATAGGTGGCATAAACTGCATGGGTGATATAAAGAGGCTCGTTGTTGGAACTGGTGAAGAAGTACGTGAAGTAGATGTCACAAATGAGGGTGTTATATTATTCAACTCAACCGCCTGATAGATAGATAGATAGATGGATAGATCGTTTATTTGCTTAGAATGCAGGTACAATAGTAAGATGTTACAGTATTTTTCAGAGCCTTATGCATTCTGCCTTTACGGCATGCAAAATTTTATCGTTGTCAAATTGTTTAAGCTACTACATATTATTTAAAACTTCAGACCATAAATCATATTATGTTAACATTAGATAGTATATGTGTAGAAGAAAAACATGCGATTTAAAATTAACATATCTAGTACCTAAATAATTCATAATCAATATCCTTGTCTAAAATTGAAGTAAAAGTCACATCTAGTACTATCAACTAATTATTTAACGTCTTGTCATTTAGAAATTCGGATACAGAATAATAGCACTTTTCATTAAGCATTTCTTTGAGGTTCCTTTTAAATTTGTTTACAGCTTGTTCCTTAATAACTTTTGGTATATGATTATAAATGTGAGGAGCCATACAGATAATGCTTTTTTTTAACAAAGCAGTTTTGTATCCAGTTGTGCACAATTTATCTTCGTAATTGGCTCGTAGTTTTGTGCTCCTAATTCTGGTTTCTTTTAACCCGGCGTCATTGTGGCGGAAAAATGTTACACTAACGTTGAGGAGGGTCATTGTGACCCTGTACAATTTTACCTCGTATTAAAAAGAAACACATATTTATTTGAAAATTCTTTTATTTATTTTAAAAAATGTCTTCACTAGATAGACTTTGGCAAAGAAACAATCAATAAAATCAACTTAAACTATGTGTATTTCACATCTTAAACACTTCTAATTAAGTGAAAAAAACATAACTCTCTTATAAATCTTCTTTTTTTATCATAATAAAACCTTTCTTTTATTAAAAATCTACTTAAATCTAGTCTACAATAAGAGATCTTTGAATTAGACATCACAAAAATATAGGAACTTGTTTTTTTAGTCTTTTTTGTTGAGGGTTTCACTGCAATTTTTGCAATAAGAAATCAAGTGTTCAGGGCATATAAATTTGAGACATGTGTTACATGTGTGACTTGTCTTCCTATCCTTTTTGTAGGGACAATCTTGGCATCTTCTTCGAACACCGATGAGCTTTCTAGGAGGTTCTTCAGAAGTTTCTCCAGTGAATTCCTTCATTCTTTTCCGCATTTCACGAGGCAGATTCGATGAATCTTTTCGACAAGAAATGTGCTCATTTACTAGTGCTATGCCCAAATTCTTCAAAAAACGACGACGTTTTATATTTGATCCATTGTTGGTATTTCGTATAATACCAGCATTTACTCCAGCCATTATATGTTGCACACAGTTCGTCGGCAACATCCACTCCGCCTTTGGTTATGTTATAAAAAGTATTGATCTCAGGCTTTTTTTTCTCTCCACTAGATTCATCAATGTTGCCGTCATGATGCAAGCTCGAAACAAGCAGAACAACTTTATTTTTCTTTGGTATATGTGACACAAGTGTTATGTTTTTCTGATACCCAAACTTACTCGAATAAACCTCCTGTGCGCGTGTTCTTGTGAACTCTGGTGGTATTTGGCGTTTATTTTTTCTCAAAGTACCGGTACAGGTTAATTTATGTTCCTTGAGAAGGTGAACAATGAGTTCGTAGCTGGTAAACCAGTTATCAAATGTGATGTTTCGACTGCTTTTCGAAATAGGCTGCACAAGACGATTAACGACGTCAAAGGGTTTATTGCTGGCAGCGAATGGACCTTCAGGCTGCTTTCCTGCATAAATTTCTAGATTGGAGATATAAAAATTCTTAGCATCAACCAAAGCGAAAATTTTTATTCCGTACTTCGCAGGTTTTGACGGAATGTACTGCCTAAACTTAGCCTTTCCTCGAAAAGCAACAAGCATCTCGTCTATTGTTGCATTTTCTCCAATAACATAGCTTTTTTGACAATTTTCGGTAAATAATTCGAAAATTTGACGAATAGGAGCCAAATTATCAGTCTCTTTTCGAAAATTGCGCGTCGACTTGTCAATGTCAAAGGCAATACAGCTGTTTATAAAGTGAAAACGCTGTTGTGACATTGTAAGACGAAAAATGTCCACACCGGTGCCATCCGATGTCCACAAATCATTCAAATTTTGTCTTCCAGCACGATGAAATCCAGCTATGTACAGTAAACCTATAAAAGCTTTTAGTTCACTCATGTTGACTTCTTTCATAAATGGATATTTCGATGGATTTGGACAAGCAGCCATTCTTTCTTTTATGCGGTCATTGGTATAATTTAGTATTATTTTGAGCATTTCATCCGTCATGAAAAGGTACCAACATTCTAATTCTGATTTCGCTGATTTTGCCTCTTGTGTTACTCCGGGCTGCTGCGTAATAATATTCTCAGGGCGAGTGCGAACATTTTGCCGAAAAGGGGTTTTAAACCATTTTGTTCCATCTTTCCCACAATAAAAAGAACCTCGTACCTGTTCATCTGATGAAATGTCACTTTCCGATTCAATCATATCCGGAGGATTAAATTGGCAGCGTAACCGTTCTAATGGAATGTCATCTTCGCTATCACTCGCTTCTTGTTCGGTATCACTTCCTTCACTACACACACTAACATGGTCTTCGCTTTCAGAATCAGTTGCACTAAGCTCATTTTCATCGCTATCTGAAGATTCTTCAAGTATTGATAGGATTCGATGGCGCTCCCTCTCCTCCAAGTCCATTTTATATATTTATCTAAAAAAAGAAAGCGTAATTAGGTGAAAAAACGTAATAAATTGAAAACAATTTACGGCACAAAGACGTAACGTCGCCGTTGAGCTGGGTCATAATTACCCGGTCGCGACTTCACACACGTGTAGCTCCTTGCGCAGGCGCCGGCCGACTGAAGAGACGCGCACGACGGAGGGGGGTGATCCTTAATGGCAGCTACTGAGACACACGGCAAAGCACGGCAATAATTTCGAAAAATATTGCAGAAATAAAACGTGCAGGGTCATATTGACCCTGCCTCAATGACGCCGGGTTAAGGTCGGGAATAAGTGGATGTTTGTTTTCACAAAAATATGCTGAGCTGACATATCCTCGAGTGCGCCGGTTCTGTAAGTATCGAAGGCGATGTAGGTCTTTCTTCAGTTACATTGTCAGTCACTAAGTCCATGCGAGAAATCTCACCTTCCTGTACTAGAGGAATTTGTGGTCTATCGGTTACGGATCAGTAAAAATATTTTCATCAAATGGAAAAATGCCACATTTTTTAAAAGCGTTAACAATGTTCACAGGAGTCATTGCTTTTAAATAAGCAGAACCAACACGCTCGGCAATATTGTAGATGGTTAAAGGGCGCCCTGGATTTCTCAATAACCACGAATCCAGTGCTGCATTGTAGTAGGTCTTAAATGGGCCAAATTCAAACTAACATCAAGAGGCTGAAGCTTTGCAGTTGTGTGAGGATGAAGAGTTAGGATCGTGACACCAGAAGATTTTGCCATATCAAGAGCCTCAATTGAAAGATAACTTTCGTGGTTGTCCATAATTAAAAGGGCTGGATTATCTTTATATGCTGATGTATGTTTAATAAAATGTTTCATAACATCCAAAACCAGTTCAGTATTCATCCACCCTGAAGGTGCAGCCAAACCCAACGTCGGCCATGGTGCACCAGATAACATATGCGGCTGGAATTTTTTTCGTGGGAAAACCATTGCTGGTAGTAAAGATTGTCCCGTCGCGCTTACAATAAGGCATGTTGTAACTAAAGATCCCCTTTCACCACTAGTAACTTTTCCGACGTTCATGCCTTTACATGCCAAAACTTTTCCTGGCCTTTGTACAGTTGTGGTTGATGTTTCGTCAAAATTATATAGTCTAGTGCCATCAGAAAAGCTAGGATGTCTCTGCAATACAGATTTAAATTGCTAAAAAACTTTCCTACGGTGTGTTTATTAAAAGCAGTATCTCTAGCAATGCTACAGGCTTCTGGTTTTCTCAAAGATAACTCTGCATTTCTTTTTTTGAATGACCGAAGCCATTCAACTCCTGCCATTTCTGCAGCAGTCCATGATGGAGGTATGTTTTTTTTTATTGATTTAGCCATTTGATATGCGACACGACGACAGTCTTTTGAAGAGAGGCCATAAAATATTTGAGCACAATAATCAATGTACCGTAAAATGTGGCAAATTGATCACATTTTTTTAAAGTTTTTAAAATAACTTTAAACCAGATAGACTTCTTTAACATTTTTATTTTTTTAATGGCAACAATGATTTCATAATTCACTTTTACTACAAATCGGGCGAATTAACTTGACACCTGGTTCGACTGACGTTTCTCTTATGTACTGAGTGAAAAAAAAGTGTTGTTTTTTTTAATTCTTATTAAATTAAATCAATATATTTTACGTAATATTATTATTAATTTTAAAATAATAATGGCATGTAGAAATTTATATTTTTGCGTAGTTACGATTAGGTATGACCAGTAATGTCTATTTTGTATTGCTTTTCATTTTTAATGCCAAATTATGTAGGTAATTACTATCTGTGCCTAGCGTTTTATCAGGGAAAATAAATTGTGATATTTTCTCGCAGTAAAAAATAACCTATGTAGTATGTGTTAATCCAGGGTATCAATTAATTCCATACCAAATTTTATTAAAAAACGCTCCAGCCGTTTAGACATTTCCCGTTCACTACTACGGTACATGTTATTATTTACGTAAATAACTCTGAAGTAAAAAATTATATCAAAAATATGTAACCCGTAGCTGGTTAATCATTTTATAATGTGTATTGTAATATTAATGTATGTCGTATTAAAATATTTAGGAATTAACTATTAAAATGTTTATCTTATGCTTTTGATTAAGCAAATAATTTTAAAAATAACCTGATAAATCCATGTTAAAATTATGTCAAAAATATGTAACCCGTAGCTGGTTAATCATTTTATAATATTATGTATTGTAATATTAATGTACGTCGTATTAAAATGTTTAGAAATTAACTATTAAAATGTTTATCTTATGCTTTTGATTAAGCAAATAATTTTAAAAATAACCTGATAAATCCATGTTACAGTAATGATACCTACAATAAATGAAACGACATACGATAGTATATCTAGACTGAAGTATTAAGATATTAATACTTTAAAATTTCGAAGACGAACGACTTCGTGACCATGTTCTTTTAATAGCTCATCCACGACATACTTTTTTTGGAGCTTATTCGTTTTAAATAGCTGGTACAGTTCCGGTCTCGTCATATTAATTTCATAATTTAATATTATGTGTTGCCAATCAATCAATCAATCAATCAATCCTTTATTGCAAGAATATGGTATACATTAGGTCTTAAAAATATTATAATAACTAGGATCCCACATTCTGCCATCACAATGGCGCGCAAAATATCCTTAACATGCAAGTTCTTAGGTGTGTGAAGTTAGCATTTATAAATTGCAACAAATTGGAAATAAATAAAATATAGACATACAGTTAATAATTTAGAAGCTTCAAAAATTATTGATCATAACAATTTAAATAATAATTAAATAAATCACACAATTTTAGTATTAGTCATAGAAATTAAATAATGATATATCACGGCCCTTAAGTATTATTAAAAGGGCATAACAAAAAAAAACAATGTATCTAAAATCAATATAAAAAGTAAATTATAGCACAACATGTCATCATAACAACAAAATCTTAATAGTATTCATAATCCATAATCATCATAAAATCAAATAAATAAATTAATAAAATATTATGTCTAAATCATCATGTCATGTAAAGAGTAAAAATTAGATATCTAATGTCATATTTGTAAATTTAAAAATAACATTCATAATTCATAATCATCATTAAATCAAATAAATTCATTACTAAAATATTATGTCAAAATCATTATAATGTCATGTAAAAAGTAAAAATAAGATATCTGATGTC
Source organism: Phengaris alcon alcon (assembly GCA_037179445.1). Lineage (NCBI taxonomy): Eukaryota > Metazoa > Arthropoda > Insecta > Lepidoptera > Lycaenidae > Phengaris > Phengaris alcon. Next base: position 73,114 of record JAYRCH010000639.1, on the reverse strand, counting down.
ATTTTTGTATATTTAAAAATAATATTCATAATCATCATTATATCAAATAAATTCATTAATAAAATATTATGACAAAATCATTATAATGTTATGTAAAAAGTAAAAATTATATATTTAATATCATTTTTGTAAATTAGGGTAATTTTCATTTTCATTTATCTTTCTTTAAATGTCATGTATTCATTTAATGTATAAAAACAATTATTTAACAACCATTTAGTTAATTGTCTTTTAAAATTATCTAGGTTTAAGCTTTTGAAATGGTCAGGTAGCTTGTTATATACAGTAATGGCATTGATGTACACATTTTTTTTATAGATATCATACCGGCACTGAGGCAGGTATAGTTTATACTTGTGTCTTGGTGTAGTACTTCTATTATTAATATCAGAATTTTTGGGAAAGTACTGTGAATTCTGTTTTACAAAAGTACAAATATCCCTAATATACAAGCATACCAGAGGCAGAATATGAAATTTCTGAAATAAGGGTTTGCAACTGTCTGAGGGCCAAGCTCCGCAAATGGCTCTTACGCACTTCTTTTGAACCTTAAATGCCTTGTCAATTTCAACAGAGTTCCCCCATAGCAATAGCGCATACGAGAGCACCGAAGACATATCCGTGGTATGCGCATAATCCGGCCGCGCTCGAGACTTTGATACGTAACATTTTAATTGCGTATACAAACTTGTCTGGTTTGTTGCATACGTGGCTTATGTGCTCTTTCCAATCACAGTGTCTGTCTACTATGACCCCTAAAAATTTTGTGGAATTGACTTCTTCTATTTTAATGCTGTCAAAGGTTAAATTTAACTCAATTTGTCGTGTTCTATAGTCCCTAAATTGAATGATTTTAGTTTTATTGATATTAATTTTTAAATTATTATATTTAAGCCATGAAATTATTTATTATATATGTATATTTACATATTTACATATTTTGTCAACCGTATTACAAATGTCATTTTGGAACGAGTCTACATTCTCACATTTAATTATTACTGTTGTATCATCCGCGAATAAAATAGTATTTTGATCTGTTACATTAGGTAAATCATTGATGTACAGCAAAAATAGTTCTGGCCCTAGTAAGCTTCCTTGCGGAACTCCAAATTCGTTGCATAGAAACTTCGACCTACTAGTAATTTGTTTCCCTTGCGTAATTTTTGAAATCTCTACGCATTGTCGTCTTCCCGTGAGATAACTTTTAATCCAGTCATAGGCTTTGCCCCGTATTCCATATTTTCCGAGCTTGTATAGTAGAAGCTTATGATCTACAAAATCAAAAGCTTTGCTCATGTCTAGGAATACGGCGGCTACAGGCTTTTTATCGTTTAGAGATTCTGTAACATATTTTATAAGATTAAAACAGGCTAAAGATGTGTTACTATTTTTACGGAATCCAAACTGTTCTGACCCAAGTATATTATTCGCGGTAATAAATGCGTGTAGTCTTTTTAGCATAGTTTTCTCAAATATTTTTGATATTACCGGTATTAATGTAACTGGTCTGTAGTTGTTTATGTCAGATATATTTCCTTTTTTAAATAGAGGTTTGACAATGGATAATTTTAATATTTCAGGGAATGAACCTTCTTCGAAAGAAAGATTAATAATATAGCTCAAAGGCTTACTTAAATCTTTAGCACAAGCTTTGATTACTTTTGTGTTCAAATCGTCAATTCCTACAGAATTTGTGTTGTTTAGACTATTTATAATTTGTAGAATTTCATTTTTATCCGTTGGCGTTAGGAAAATAGTTTTCAAAATTTGTGTAATTAGTGTTTTAGCAATGTCATTTATTTTAAATTTAAATTCTTTGTTAGTCAATTGTATATAGAAATGATTAAAAGCTTCGCATATGTCAATAGGAGCCGTATAAACTTTGTCATTATAATTAATTGTATTTATGTCCAAATTAGGTTTCATGTCATTAATATTGCTATTTATGATGTCCCAAACTGCTTTACATTTATTTTTATTATTATGTATATATTTATTATTTTGTAGTTGCCTTGATTTATAGATACATTTTTTTAGAATTTTGTGGTAAATTAGATATCTTTTATAATTTATAGCTTTATTTCCACCAGATCTTTTATATTTTAGATATAGGTTTCTTTTTTCAATTGATGATTTTTTTAAACCTTTTGTAAGCCATGATTTGTTCGATTTTTTATTATTATGTTTACATATTATCACAGGGAAGCAAAGTCTGTAAAATAAAACGTAATGTTTTGTGAAATTCTTCGAAGGCATCATTTAAGTTGTTTATTTGGTAGATTTCGGAGAAATTAATTGATGACAAACATTTACAGAATTTAAGTATATTTTCCTTGCTACAGTCCCTAACAGATCTCGACCAGGAAATCAGTTTGTTTTTTACCCTAATTGTGAGAGTTTGTCCTGTTTCGTGATCTGACAGACATAGATGGTGGACTTCAGCTAAGCACGCGTTCATGTTACTTGCAGTCTCCGCATAAAACAATTTTTTTAGATCTGATTGCAATTTTTGTCATCAATTCCTCTAATTTTTCAATAAAAATGTTAGGATTGCTGTTAGGGGTCCGGTATATACATAAAATAGACATTTTTGGCGACAATTTCAATACCCGATACTTCAAAACTAAAACTATTTCCAAATTCATTAACGATCCCTATACCTTTGCACTCGATGCTATTTTTCGCGAGTATGCAGGTTCCGCCCCTTTTTGTGTTACGTGAATATGAAGAAATAAGTCTATAACCCGGTATTTTTAGTAGCGATTCCATTCCTTTCTTTATGAATGTTTCCGTTAAACAGACTATATCTATTTCGGTGTTTTTTTGCGAAAATCTTGTAAGCGCTAATGTAATTTCTTCAGCTTTATTAATTGCTCCGGCTATGTTTTGGTGGAAAATTATTATGTTATTATGGTTTTCTTTTTTATCCACGAAAAAACGTATCATTTTTAATGTTATTTCTTATCGAATCCCTCTTTTTTGAAAAGTAGTAGGGAATTGTACCCTTTTTGTGCTCTACGCAAATAGAGTTATTTTGGTCAGAACTCAGTTGAATATGTATTGGTTCAGGAGAATTATGTGTACTTAAATTTAATTTTGATTTTGAGGTGTTGTTACATTTAAGGAGCTTGGGCGGAGAGAGGCTTTTATTCTGATTATTTCTAATGTTCATTATTTTATTATGTAATAGGAACTCTATCTCTACGTTAATGATAACCCTAGGTCTTTGTAATAAAAATGTTCTGTTTCTTAAGTGCTCACAGTAATAATCCTTTAAATATAAACAGTTATTATAATTTTTAGCAATCAATTTAATGTTATTATTAAGTAAATTTATATTTAAAAATTTGTTATAAGTAGTTTCTAGTATAAAGACTTTTTGTTTACGTAAGATGTATAGGCTATTGCTAAGGTTTGCTAATATACAGTAGAGATTTTTGTCATTAGAACCTATAGCTAAGATCACAATGTCACCTTTTTTTAATGTTGATATTACTTTATGACAGTAACAGAGTATGTCATAACATCTTGCGTATGAAAGAACTATGCCAAGTATTTCATATGTGTTATCATTTCTTTTTTCTCTGTCGTAGTGAATCTGCGAGGCTAGACCACGAACTTGTTGATCCCCTAGTATAAGTATCTTGCGACACGGGGCGCCATCTAGCGAGGATTTTGGATTATTATGGTAATACGTTTTGCTTTCGACTTGATTAACTGAAGCAAAGCCCTCCAAGGGCGAGGTTATTATCTTCAAAGGTGTAGTAACTATTTGACGTGGACGGCCCCTTGGAGATTCATCTACAGATCTTCCGTGGGTGGATACAGGCAACTGACGTGGTAGCCTACTTCCTATGTTGGTGAGTCTCTTATTTATTGGTGTTACACATTTTTTTTTCATGGTAGGATTTGATACATTTTTTAAGAATTCTATTTGTTTGTTTTTTTCTTCTATTGTTTTTTTTAGATTTAAGCATTCCAAATTTAGGTTTATAATTTCTTCGTGGGCACTCTGCTTTTCAGTTTCTAAACTTTGTATTTGTTGTTTCAGGTCGATTATTTACGGAACATCACTATTAAAAATGTCAGGAACGCTTTTAATTGATAATTCTGAGTATGAAGAACTGACAAATGTATCATCTAGATTTATCTCCGACAAATCCATGTCAGATTTTCGTCGCATAAGTGTACGTGGTCTTCTAAAAGTGACGTTTTCATAATCCATAGTAATTTAATTATTATAATTGGTACTACTAGTGCCCTCTTTTGATGTTACAAAGATCTGTAGTTATGCGTTTCTTAGTTATCGTGGTAGATGTCCAACCAACTTTGCATTTCATTTTTTAATGCTGATTGATGAGGCACTTTTTCTGACTGTGTTGAGTGGTATGGTGCATTATCCATTACAACTATGTCGTTTGGAGGCAAGTTGGGCAACAATTTTTCATTCAACCACTTTATAAAATTTTTGGTGTCCATTTCGTTATGATAATCACCTGTCTTGCTTTTATATAGTAGCTACGCCCCAGGGATAAAACTATTTTCGCCACCCGCATGGACGAGAGTCCAGCGTTGACCCGGATTAGTATTTTTCATTATACTGGCATCGCTACTATTCTGCCAGCACTCCTTACTGTATAATGGGAGTGTATCCAGGTTTCATCCAGATGCGTGACCGGTATTTTGTCTGCACCAAGTTCCCGGTTTTCTTTCATACGCCTTAGATAGCGAGCCCTCCGGGCCGCAATATCCGGTTTTTGAATTAAAACCAATCGAGCGTTCTTACATTTTTTAAATTTATATCCCTATTGATCTTTTAAAATGAGACGCAATGTGGTTCTCACACCTGAAAACAAAAAACAGGCTCAGTAACAGATGATAGAAGGACTTTATTATACTAGTATGTAATAAATAAATGTATTAATTACCAAAGTTTATTAGTATCATAAAATATTATTATTATATAATTTGTTACTTAATTTTTATATATTAATTTAATTTATTATTATATAATAAATGAACAAGTGACAAAATATTCAAATAATAAAGATATAAGTAATAAAATGAAGATACACACCTGGAAAATTTAAATCCCTTTTTGCAGCGGCCAATATCTTTTTAAGAGTAGGGATTTCTTTTCGGACTGTATAAAACTGTTAACAATATTTCTTAGAGCGACCGAGTAAAAATTATCAAAGCTAATTTTTTTTGAACTTGGTTTTCTCTTTTTGCCAGGTGTTGACGGTTGAGGTAGGGCAGATGTTGAAGTACTAGACATTGAAGGCACTGGCGATTCAGATTTCACCTAAAATAAAATAAGAAAAAACTTTATTCACTTAAAATACACAGCAAATTCGTAAAAAATTATAAAATAAAATTCATATGAAGGTAATATTAGATAACTTTTAACTCATTGACAAACTAACTTTAAGCTTAGGTATTCTAGTGCATACGACGTAGTTATTATGTGCTCATGATTGAAAAACGTTAAATATATGATCAAACTTTATTAGATATTAACAATTTTATACTGCAATTTCAAATCGGACCAGTAGTTCCTGAGATTATCGCGTTCAAACAAACAAATTCTTCAGCTTTATGATATTAGTATAGATAGGTACATAAAACTAATTACCTGCTTTTTTATTCTTAGCAATGTACTTTTCGATATCCCATTTGCAGCGTAGGTTCTATTAATGGGTTGATCCACAGGAATTAGAAACTTCCTATTAATTTTAAGATGCTTACGAGCTTCTTGAGCACTTTTAGTATGATCTACGGGAATCACTACTTTGCTGAGTTCTTTCTCGCGTTCAAAAAAAGCCAGTACCTTCAGTATTAAAGCTCTCTTTACTATGGATAGTTTTACCCATGTTTGCAATCAGCAATACATCCACCACAGATGCACGGAAATGTCCAAACGTAAATATGAATAACAAAAACTTAACAAATATAACAAATTTAACGTTCAAACGTAACGAATAAAACAAAACTCAACAAAAATCCTAAAACAATAACAAATAATGACTAACAAATAACTCCGAAACGCAAACTCAATAACACGTGCAACGGTAACAGATATGCTAACGCTACTGGACGCGCTCGGCGAGAGCGGGGCGCGGCGCGGGGAAGCAAGAGGCAGGTGTCAAGTTCATTCGCCCGAGTTGTAGTTATTTCCCTAAAATACATTTAACCTGACACTATAAAAATAAACCTAACAGAGGTCAAGTTGACATGAACTGACGGTTCATATCATTTCTTATTTTTGTTCAAGTTGCCAATATTATTTTGTCTTCAGATTTTTAAACATGGTAACCCGATTTGGATTATTATAAAAACTAGTAATCCAGGATACTAGGCCAAGTTGCCACAGGTTATGTACCAATTTTCATACAAAACATATATATTGGATATATTCTAAGAGCTAGCAACTTATTATTTCGATTTTTTTTTTCTGTGTAACTAAAGTTGGTTTACTTGTATTTAGGAAAAATAAAAAATAAATTATTAAAGAAATAATCAGTTTAGAAACCTGTTAACTGGATTTGTTTCCTGAATAATTGCCGCTTTGATAATGCTGTTTTCATTACATTGTCTTTTTTCGACTCGTAAAAAAGACGAATGCGCAAATATCTCTTCAATAATGAGCCTTGACAAATTGTTAATATTATTTTTCACATTAACATGTTCCTCTGCATTAGGGAAAATAGACCTACCAACAAGTTTTTCCATAATTGTCAAAGCAAGTTTTGTCTCTGATGTTTTATCTAAGTTATTTGTCTCCGCCATATACTTCCGCAAATAATTTTCGGCTATACCACATATTAAGTAAACAGCTTCTGATACATAAATTAAGCCGCCGTTGTCCCTTAAAACGACCAATTTGTGAAACCACAATTTTTCATTGGTCAGCATGCTATCGATACAAAAATTACACTTAATTTTTTTCATTAAGTATCTTGCTACATTCCCAGCAATGTAGCCTACGACATAATTTTTGTAGTTTGGATCATCAGTAGAAGCTATCAGAGAAGCAATGTCTACATGAGATACGTCGTGTCGTTCTGATTCTTGGTACGGCTGTTCCTCGTCATCGTCAAAACGTTCTGAAAAAGTGGTTTGATTAATACATTTTATTGGAGAAGAACAAGTCAGGACAGAAATATCTTCTAGTGGCACACAGTTGCCTGTTACGACTGCTTGTAGTTCCATGTGGCATAATAGTTTTCTGTATGCACCTTTGAACTGAAGGACATTAGGATTATCATTATGCCCTCCATTCATTCTTATCATGCCGAAGAACAGTTCCAAATGATCTTGGCTCAAACGGTACGTAGAAATATAGACCATTTTTTTTGTATCCTCAACCAAAGTTTTATACAAGTGTTTTAGGCTTTCTATGCATATCAGCATTCCTCTAAAACCTTTATTACTTTGAACACTTAAGACTGACTCAAAACTCTTAATTTTTATTCTTATAGCGGCCTCATTTTCATGGTACGTACGCTTCCTAGTAGTTTTTATACTTAAATTTAAGATATATTTTTTGGCTTTTTCAAGGAGATCTAATATATTTACTTAATTATCTTTTGACAATGGCCTACAAAATCCGTATTGTGTTAATCTTCTTGAATTAAAAACATCAAATAGATCGTTAAAAAGCATAATAAAATTTTCTGTGCTCGCAGATTTTTCAAATTTGTCCAGTTTTAGGGTTTCGCGACAAAATTTTAGACTAATAGAAACACTTCTGCTAAGAAGTTGCATGGCCAGTTTAACTTTCATAATTGTATTTCTAAACTCTAAATGTCTTCGTGTTAGCTTGTTCGCAATGTTGAGTCCTTCTGTATCCTGCAAATCATTTAAAAGTACCAAGTAGTTCCAATCCACAACATTTTTTTGCTCATCGAGGAATTGGCTTTTATCTTCCCAGTGATTACGGATAAGCTTAATCATGTGGCATGGATCTAGAAATACCGCCAATCGTGATCTGATGAAGGGTGCTTAAAGGTGGTTTTCATGTTTTTTGGATATTTAACCCGACGACCTAACAATTCCATCGCTGAAATATTGGTGGGGTGACCATAAAAGGTTAGAGATACAACTTTAACTCCAGCATCATGACATTTAGCTAAACAGATGTTTATTAAATTTTTTTTATGTTTTCCCTCCAAACTATGAATTAGGAAATATCCCAAAGGGATTTTCCAACGCTCGTTCAGGCAAACAAGCATAAAAACATAAGCCTGTGAGGCTTTTACATCACTAGTTGTGCCTGTGCCAACATCTACATTTCCCAGACCGCCTTTAATGTTTTGTGGTCTTATCGCCATTTCATCGGCAATCAGTCCACATATTAACGTTTTGTCCGAGCTTTGGGACTTTGATTTTAAATGTTTAAAGGATTCATCTGTAAAACCCGGTGATCCATCGATGCTGCGATACCAATTATACAATGTTTTTGGGCGTGGAAGACACGTATCAAAAGTATTACGAACGTATGTATATGCTCGAGGACTATGGTAGTGCAACGTAAGACAGAATTTTCTGAACTCAGGTGTGTATTTTGGCATAGGACGCTTTTTATCATTTTTAATTTTTTTACCATGTTATTGAATAAATCGGCAGCAAAAACATTTTCGGACAATAAATTAGATACATCATTACTAATGAATCTCTTTTTTTGCAGTTCACTTAAAATTTCTTTAAGCGATTTCTTCCTCTTTTGGAGACGCCGGGTCTTTTGTTTTAAAGTTTTTATAACTTTTCTATGCTTAAGATTTAGTAATAAGCTTTTCTTCAACCTCTTTCGAAGAAGGGCCTTACGAGGAGTGTCTAATATATAACCCAATTCGTCGTCTGATGGGCGCCTAAAATTCCCGCGTGACGTACTCTGTAAAATAAAAATTCTTATAAGTTCAAACCACAATATTTACAAAATTCTTGGTGCAAAAAGAAAATTACCGATTTAAAAATCTATAGTTAAATTTTAAAAACCAAAATTCAACACTTTTGATTGGTATTTTTGACGATTACTTACAGGTTGCGATGAACTTTCAGTAACTAAATTTCTATTTGAAGTTTCACGAACACCTTCTTTCTTGTCTTCAGCAGCATTTAAACTCTAAAAAAAGTCAGGTAAGTAAGTTTACTACAAGGATAGTTGTCTAAAATTAAATAGTTTTTAACATTTAACTGTCTACAAAAACATTTATTTTCCTAAGAGCGTTTTCACATTATCCGATCCGATAAATGATATCGGTTAAAACTTATTAATCGGGACTTAAGGCGACGCCTTGATAATTTGGCTGTAGCGATATCGATTTTTCTCAGCAATGACTAAAGCTAAGAAATTAAAAGTTCATTGTCAGTATTCATCATGTCTTTGTCTTTGAATTACCCAAAGCATAACACGATTGGTCAAATTTTATAACACAGAATAATTAATCAAAAACACCTCTGTAAAAAAAGACATTCCTATTTTGCCAACAGAGGAGAGTGTTTTAAGCTTCCAAAATTTGTACATAGATTGGTTCAAGCATACACATTAATTTGCCCATAGCTTATATGAAATGTATTTATGGTTTTTAAATTACGCGACAAAAACCATTTTGTCGTTACGCCCTTTCCATTTCTTGCTGTTCCATTGCTTGTTCTCAGAAAACAAGCAATCTAAAACATATCCAACACGGTTTTTTACTTTAACGCGGCGTCACCTTAACGCGACTTATTCTAGTAGTAATGCTACTACGAGTACATACTTTTTCTCGACGTTTCGGCCGTGTTGCAACGGCCCCTCGTGACCACGGCCGTGTTGCAACGTCGAAGCCGAAACGTCGAGAAAAAGTATGTACTCGTAGTAGCATTACTACTAGAATAAGTCGCGTTAAGTCCCGATTCATAAGTTTTAATTATAATGCAACGCGAAAGTTTAAAATGTTAAAATGATATCGTTGTCGGACGCCGATCCGATATCGGGGTAAGTAAAATGTATATAAATATGAATGTCACATGTGACTCATTTGATAGTCATGTTGTTTATATTAACAACGACACAACTACACTCACCGATAGCCCATGAAAAGGTGAAACCTCATCCACATTATCTTCAAATTGATCATCTGTGCATGTGCATGAAATATGTAAATCCTGAAAAAAGTAATTTTATTATCATTTGCTTCATTTACTTTTATCAACATCGTGTCACAAAATAAAATTTAAATAAGTACTAAATAATGCTTCGATAATTATACCTTAACAGGGACAGCATTTCGACGTAATCTACACAATCCACCCTGTGTTATGTCTCTTATATATGAGTCTGTATCTTCACTTTTAAAATGTTTTGAACATATACGTGTATTTTTGGTTGGCTTCCAATATACTTCTCCACGACTAAGCCTTATATTTTTCACCCACTTGTCAGCAATAACAGGGTCGGTAGGAATCCTTTGAACAACAACACGCAATACTCCTATAAGTTGTCATTTTAACAAGTGTGGAAAATAATAGTATTTTAATAACCTCCTTTTTTTGAAGTCGGTTAAAAAGATAAAACCGACTTCAAAATTGTACGTAATTGAGAATTAAAATTGCCTTATCTCAAAAACTACTGAACCGATTTTAATTAAACTTGTAGTGTTCCCTAAGTTAAACAATACCTAGTACAACAAAAAAATAATTACTTAAATCGTACTTGTAGTTCCGGAGATATGCGAACACAAACATAAAAACATACATACATACATACATACATTCATTCATTCAGACACTGAAATAGACTAATATATACAAAAACTGGGCAGGTCTGGAAATATTACATACATACGCGTCGAATTGATAACCTCCTTTTTTGAATTCGGTTAAAAAGTTCGTATACTTCTCAAATTTCAGGTATATGATATCGCTAAATCACACAAACACCTAAATTAAAGAACAACAGTAGCAAATGTTTTAAAATTAACTAGTCGGAGCAATTATAGTCAGTTAAAATGGGAAATTTTTTTCACAATCGGCATCGGGCAACACTGAGCATTGAACTGAAACGATTATATTTTGACTTATTTAACTACAAAATACTATGAAATACTGAAAGTTTACCTGTGAAAAGTGATATTATCACATTTCTTTTGTTTTTAAGATGTGTTGTGACAATTTAACTGCAAAAATCGTAATTTTTTTTTTTTTTCGCGAGACGTTCGGTGTTTGAACACTACGGAGCGGCCCGGCGTTTGGAGCCATTTATGGCTCCAATTAAGGTGCTTCAAAATGGGCGCGCGGACTTGGTTTCTATATGTAATTATTCTAAGGCTAGCAACGTTTTTGAGAGAGAATTTCAGGTAGGCCAATTTTTCTCACTCTCCCGCACGTCATATGGACTATCTGGCTGGTGGTAGTGGTTGCGTTCATCAGTGCGCATCCTACCTGCACAGCTAAAATATCAATTTTTTAAATCATTTTAAGAAGTTTTTTTTTTAATTATTTTTATTGAACTTTCCACAACGTAAATCTAATATTGCCAGACATTTTTATTGCTGTTTAAACTGTTCCAGACGCTAATTTCGAATTAAAAAAATATTTTTTTCGATTTTTCGATTCGATTTAAAAGTGGAAAGTGATGTGGTATCATTTTGCTTGGTCTAAAAATAGTTGTCGAATAAATTACAGAGAAAGAATTAAAAATTATCGAATAAATGTGTGGATTAATGTAGTATCAAAATAATTATTTATTGTTGAACAAAATTAAGATAATAATCAATCTCAGTATGAAAATAAACAAAAATTATATTTTTTAATTGATAATTGTATCACAAAAAACGGAGGCATCTTGATAATCATAATCATCATCATCATCTTCATCATCACTGCTGTCATTTTCATTGTCATCATCGTCATTTGGGTTGTCATCGTCTTGTAGAAAGTTATTATCTGTAAAATAATGAAAAGTTTAATAATCTTTCGGCAAAGAAATTTATTAGTATTTTATTTTTAATTTTTACCTTTAATAATAATGTCGGCAACTAATGATGGCAATTGCTCTCCAACAAACCAGACAAAATCATATTTATCGTCATTTCTGGTCCAGCCGGAAGCTTGAGGTGATAGAGATGTCGGGTGTTTTAAATGAGCATTTCTCTAAAACTTTGTAACGTAACGAACTCGCAGTAAATGCTGATACAATTCACTTTTGCATGGTGGTAGGCTTGATGGATCAAAGTTACGATTTTTTTTTTTTCAAAATTATCATCTGCTTTTTTAGACCGATAAGTATTTGAAAACAGATTGAACCGAACTTCATTGACGTTCCAAGAATCACGAGCTCCGTAAATATGACAAATTAACTTTTCTAAGATCTTAAATGTCTCATTTAGCAATTCTTCAACATCTGTTATAATATTTTGACAGGCTAATTGATACTCTTCTGATTGCTCTAACAGTTTAAAAGGTCGAAGTTTACCTTTCCGGAAAAGAGCTGGTGTGTAGTCGAATCCTGTGAGTGCATGAAAGCACGGTAGAGCTTTCGATAAAGAATTCCCTAGAATTTCGTGTACATGATTGACGCTTATAAATCGCTCATGATTCCCCACACCCAAATTTATCCAGATTTTTTTGATGCATTCAAATGATCCATGTTACCAAGAAGTATTATTAAAATATCTGTGTCTGAGCAGCGTATCACAACTTCGCCATCGACATTTATTTGGCAAATGTGGTATATTATTCGAGAATCGGCCTCTTCGTGTTCTTCGCAAGACAGTGAGTCTTCAACAGTTTTAATAACTTTATTATTTTCAACCCGGTATGAATAACACTTGTTGAAGTTCAGATAAATTATTTTATTTCCAATAATCGGAACCATTTCATCACCAGCCCAATGGTCAATAAAAAAAAATAACAAGGCCTTCTTTAAAATATATATTTTTAAATAATATACAATATACAATAATAGAAGACAATATCGACACGGTCGGATTTAAATCGTAGTATCATACTCAAAAATTCTTTATTTATAAAGCATCAAAGGTTACAGGTACTTCTTGCATTAAGTGTAACATGAAGAGATGAAGAACCATCTAAAATAACTGAATTAAAAAACGAAGGTGGCTTATCGACGTTATCACCGATTTTCTTCTCAATCAGTTTAAGTAATTGAGATTTGTCAGTTTTACAAATACTGCCATCTGCGTGGCACATTGATGTTGGCACTGGTGTCAATGGAAAAGTTAAAACTTTTTCGATATCAACTTTATGAGTTAACGAGATCCCTAACATTCTCCCAAATAAATCGCGTTGCATTCTCAGCTCGACAACTTTATTTCCAAGAGTTTTTTTTTTTTTTGGAGCCTCAGCGAAGTTAAATATTTTGTTTTTTTTTTATCGGTTTGTCAAATCTACATTCATCTACAGCACATTTGTTAATAAACTGTTTCCTTAACTCATCAGCATTTTCTTCGACATTCAGTAGAAACTCAGCTATATGTTTAGAGACCGGCTTTCCAGTAGCTATATTATAAAGATTATCTTTGTTTAAATCTGGATCGAACGGATTACAGTTTTTTTCTAAGATATCGATAAAATCAGCAAGTTGTTTTTCAAAAATTTTAATCCGATTAGGTTGTAAGTCTGCGGAAACGTCTTGCAAGTGTCTTAATCCACAAACATCGAGAACATGGGAGATCAAAGCAGCCCTGATACTGTGGCTTTTTGTCCAGCGTTGGCGTGCAGCTATCGAATTTGTAAAGTGTGCAATACCGCTGAGACGTTTAGCTCTGCATTTATAGTCTGTTCCAATGTAAGATCTATTGGTATTCTTGAAAAAGATTTATCTGTTCTTTTAATTCCGAAACATCCAGATTTGAAGTCCTCTTCAAGTCCTGGTTGTGTTTCGTTAACATTCTTTAAACTATCATAATATTTAACACACCATCGAGCGTAGTTGGGTTGATTAAACATAAAAAATAAATTTGTGATTTTTGGAATTATATGCTTAAGGCGATATATCGAAAATAAATTATACCGCAAGGGACGGCGCCTATGCTCGTAGGCGACCCCGCGCGGAGAGCTCCCCCGCGCAAAAACATCGCGCGCTTGCAGCTAGCGCGACCGTAGTTTTGATTTTTAGAACAAGGACCTATGGAGTCGCAGTTTTATTAATTCTTAGTAATTATTTTATATAATTACATTTGTAGAATATGATGGACGTAGTTAATTTATTGGCGTAAGTATTATAAGTTTTCTACATAATTGTTTTACTCAGCTCCTAATATCCACTCTTGACCGTTGGAAGAGTGTGTACGGAATTGCAGGCGGTATTTGGGTCTGGTCTTGTTATGTCAGGCTGTTGAGTGATGAAGAAAACCATAAAACTCCTTAACGTTTAGGAATTATATACTGCGATTTATCAACAAAAACTACTTAAATTTTAATAGGTCGACTGACGAAGTCACTATTTGTGTGCGGACTTGTTACTTCTTTTCAGTTATTAATTAAAGTTATGTTTTTCTTTTTTAACCCCCGACCAAAAAGAGGGATGTTATAAGTTTGACGTGTCTGTCTGTCTGTCTGTCTGTCTGTGGCATCGTAGCATCCAAACGGGTGGACCGATTTTGATCTAGTTTTTTTTGTTTGAAAGCTGACATGACCGAGAGTGTTCTTAACTATAGTTCATCATCATCAGCCTGCTCATTGCTGAAATATTTATCTGGTTCGTGATAGGACGATTAGCAACTTGCAGTCGTTTGATTGGTTTTATATTTTGCATTGTGGTTCGTGACACTTATGAATATATATTACACATTATTGGAAAGTTGACCTGGTGCTGCAGCATCACCTGGTAATCAATAGGATACCCAACTCCTCACCAACTTAGAGCAGAGGTTTCGTGTTTGGGCTCATTTTAATTGCGACAACCAGTAAGACGTAAATAAACAGTAAATATTTGCATGCTGCTGCTGCAGCATCACCTGGATTCTATAGAGGCCGAGCTCCGTATGAACCCAAAGTGGAGCTTTAATGTTTGGGCTCATATTGACGGCCTCATCCAAGAGGACATATTTAACCCCCGATTTATAGATGGTATTCATTGGGATATGATCCAGTTGATGGGAATTATTCTGCACAAGTTTAAAAAGCATAAAATAAAATTAAATTAAGAAATTTAAAAAAGCCCCCGCCAAAAAACTTTAAAAAGTAATGAAATAATATTTACTGACTAAGTTCCTAAGAGTAAAATAATATTTTAGTCCATAAATGTTGTCAAGGTGTGTCGGGGGACCGCTAATGTAGATGTTTGATTTCACATAACATTTATAGTTCAAGGGTCAGTTCACAGCGACCCGAATCGAGAGAATCAGACTATTATGGCGATACAAAATGCAAAAGTCGCTGTTGTAGTAGTTTACTTGGCGGTCCTCCGACACACCGTGACAACATATTTTATGGACTAAAATATTACTTAAAGTCAGTAAATATTATTTCATTACTTTTTAAAGTTTTTTGGCGGGGGTTTTTTTAAATTTCTTAATTTATTATCATATTAAACATACCAAAAAAATTCGGAATATACCAAAATAGGGGAAATAAAACATTATATAATGTATAGACGTTATATATTAATGTAAAATGTATAGACGTGATATATTAAATATCTAAAAATTTGAGAAATTAATCAACGACTCGACATTGAAAATAACAGCATTTTGATTTGATGGTTGTGTTTCATTTTCTTTATTTTCGGTAGTCTTTTCTTTTGCCTTGTTATAGTCTGGTACACGTATTGGTTTATTTTTGGTGAATCTCGGATCTACAATTTCAGGTAAAAGACAATAAAAAAAAATGAAAGCAATTTAGGCTCCATGCGTTCTTTCCAGAATTGGTCGTCCTTTTGGATCATTTCTATTTTGATCTTATCGTCTTCATACCACACTGCTAGTATGCATTTTTTTTATCACAAATATGCATTTGTCCTTGTACTTGAATAAACCAATCGGAATTTTTATTTACTGTCACTTCTCCAGTTTTCTTGTCAATTCGACAGAAATGCATCTTGCCTTGTTTGATGGCTTCATCAATTCCTATTCTATAAGGCGCCATGGGACACTTTATTTCTACCACCGTATTATCATCTATAATACCATCAGGGGTAGCGCCTAAAAACTGGTACTGTCGATCTATAAACAGTCCACACTGCTTGATATTCACCTTTAACAAATTGGACAGTTGTTCGATGGCCACCTTTTCATATTTTTGACCGTGGCTTATGGAAGCGACATGTGAAATATCTGGTCGGTATAACATATGTTTGACCATGTTTGCACAGCTATTGCTTTTTTTCCATTCAACAACTCTTCCAAAATTTGAAGCTGTTAGAAGGTTTCTTCGCATCTCCATCCATTCTCCACACTCACTCTGCAATATAGTCCTTTCTTCAATTTCACGACGTTCCTTTTCTGTTTTTTGTAAATTTTTTAAGAATATGGTTTTAGCCATTTCGTATGTTTCTGGATCCATGTCTGGAGTTTCTACATTTTCGCCGTAGTTAAAATCAATTTTTTTTGGCATTAAAAGTCGGTTTTTTTCCTTTTAATTTTCTGATTGTATTGCCTTGTTTTTTCATTTTTTTCTTCGAATTTCTTCAATCTCTTCAATGGCGATTTTTTGTAAATATTTTTTGAAACTGTTGTGTGAATTTTTTTGCTGTTGAATGAAACGACGGCTCCTGCACATCTAGCTTGGTAAGATCGTTTTAAAGCGTAATTTACTCGTTTTCCTCCAACAAATGTTGCAATGACACCATTAAAGCGTTCTACTATGTTGCTATCAACATTTTCAATTAAACTTCGTGCATTTGAAGCAACGTTGGCAGTGAGAAAACGAATTTTTTGCCAAAGGTGACCATTAAATATATCTTCATAACAAGCAAAATAGCGGTTCAATTTGGTTGAATAAGTTAGGTGTAGTACTTTTGGAGCAATTTATTACTTGTTGTTTATATGCATGTATGTATATCTAATATTCACATTTATTGCATTAGTAGGAAACAATGTAGCGTAGATTGTATTATGAGAATAATAAAATTTTCTTACGTGTCCGCAACACCTAAAGAACTATGAAGTTCCAAGTCAAATACCGACTCCACTGGTGGTCCCTGTTCTTTGGATATGTCGTCAGTCGTTGATTTATATTTTATCCTATAAAATAAATATCAATATGTGCATAAATGTATATCTTATATTCACATTCATTGCATTAGTAGAAGACAATGTAGCGTAGATTGTATAATGATAATAATATAGATAGGTTCTCACGTGTCCGCATCTAAAGAATTATCAAGATCTAAGTCAAGTAGCGACTCCACAGGTCTCTGTTCTTTGGATGTGTCGTCAGTAGTAAATTTATATTTCCTACAAAAATAATAAAATAATCATAATAAAGCCATTTTACCAATAATATAACATCCTCCCTCAATCAATAGAATAGGTACACACGACGACACATCAGACTATAATTTTTAGCCGCAGTGTATACGAGTACCTTGACGTGTCGTCGTTTGTACAATAAAACGAACAGAATAGCTGTTCAATTTGGTTTAATAAGGTAGGTGCAGTTGTACGGGTGACAGCGCGTCATGGTATACACTGCGGCATCTTATGGCGTAATAGGAGCTGTTTTGCAACAAAAAATTATAGTCTGAAGTGCCGCGTGGTACTTTTTGAGCAATTTATTACTTTTGTTGGTCTTCTACTAAAATTGTAACATGTAAATGTACTTACTTATTTCTATTGGCCTTGGCCATTTCACGAACTAACTCTTTATAGCGTTCTTTCTTTTTCAATTTAGACAATACTGTTGTTTTCTTTTTCCCCATGATCAAAAATTATTTACAAAATGATAATGAAAAGCCTTCACTCTAATACTAACTACTTATTAGTAATAATTCACTATTTATGATTAACCTAAAATAACTATACACACTCAATAAAAGTATTATTTACAACTACAACATTCAAATTATCGCGGTAACGCCTGGCTTGCTAACTAAATCACAGAGAAAAAAAAAAAAAAAGACATAGGTTTACCGTCTATGAGAGCTGTATTAGCACTGAGTCTGCAAGAGAGCGGCTACGCAATTATACTTAATTTGTATGACTATAAAGTCGTGAATACGCTGCGGCCAGAAGCCATCGGCTCGCTCGGAAATTTCGACGTAAGCGACAAAACGTATACGGTTTTGCGTTGCAAAGGTGTCTATTAATTAGACTAATTTCCTACAATACATCTATTTTCATTTAAAAATAATCTTCAAATTTCGTATTTTTAAGAGGTCATTTCGAAAATTAAATGTATCGAGGCAAAATACATTAATCGTGTTTCTAGTTCTTCTCAAACCTAGATAAGGCTATGAAGATATGTATATCTCATTACCAGATTTGTAACATTTCTGAGGGTCCTATAGTATTACGTCAAAAAGGACAGTTGTTTTCAATATATCATGTGAGCCTGTGACACATGCCTTCGTCCATAGCGACCCCCCATCTGCGGAAGACTAATCATTATGGACGAGCTGGAGGTCCCCCGAAGTCCCTATCCTCCCTACTAGCTCATGTGGCCAAAGGCATTGTGCGGATTAGTTGTTCGAAAACGGTACTAGGGCTGTTAGAATAGCGGGAATCAGACATCTGAAGGGGCTAGTACCGCCGATTAGGCTCCGCAGGGGCCTGTCCAACAGGATCTCCCTCCACGTCAAGGATTAACCCCTCTCCTTGACTGTCGTCATTTGATTAAAACGAGTCCAGTTCATGTGAGACCCTCTCAACACCAACTCCGGTATTTGATTTAATAGGGAAGGTCCGATTCCCAGAAGCCGGCGTTGCTCATTTAGCGACGCCCGACTCCAGATACCACGCCAGGAGAGCGTACAAGATGTGGCCTGGACGCAACCTATCGGAAGTCCTAGTTTATCTGCCACTTTCTCAACTAGCTCCTTGTGCGTCCCGTACTTACTACGTTTCGCACGGTGTGCATCGTCATGAGGTCGCTGACCCGAGACTATCTGGGCATCCCAAATCACTCCGTCCCCTCCTTTAACCGCGATGATATCGGGCTTTCTGACCCCCAGTGTGGTCACAATCTTTGGCTCAACCTCCACTTGCCACCCTAGGCGGGCCATCTCTTCCGAGACGACCCGCACGACCAGATTATGGCGTTCTATCCGACCGCCGTGTGTTCTGTGACACTGCTGGATGGCATGAGCCGTTGTCTCCCTAACCGTGCAACCTGCCCGGCAGTTCAACTCCGACTCTCTGCCCTCCCTTCGCCCTCTCGTCGTCCGAACCCTGGACGGGAGTGCGTTTATATGAGTGTGCACGAACTGCACGAAGTCCCGGCCGGTGTACCGCCCACTCCGCTCACGTATCCATTTGGTTGACGCTACGGTATTGGAGGATTCTCGTAATTCGAATCCATCGACTGAGCGATACAAACTTTCACGCCAGTAATCTGCCGTAGAGGAGGCCTCGCTAGAGCTACTACCCCCTCCGGTAACAATGGTGAACTTTCTCATTTGCTTTTTAGCCCAGCTCAGTTTTGTACGGATCTTATCAGATCTGGCGGCGGCCCGGGCTGCTTCGCACGTCGAGCGGTCGAGTGCCCCGTATCTCTTTACAACGAGACCCGGAACAACCGCCCTCAGTGATGGCAGACCCAAACCCCCGTCCTTAACCTCCGCATGGAAGTAAGCAATGGGAATGTCCTTAGGGAGCCTAAGCCATGTCCTCACTGCACTCCGGATCTGAACGTCGAGCATTCTCAATCTGTCGTCCGCGATTCTGCCCAGGACAAACCCGTGCATGAACCTTTGGACGAGATGCCCCCTCACCACTTCCAGCCTCTGCTGTGGTTTAAGGGGAGCCCTTGTGATGTTATTCAGGGCTTTTGTAATGTCATGCTCTAACGTTACGCATCCAGTGGCCTGGTAATCAACTCCCAGGTATCGCCATCTCTCCACACAAGTTGCTTGGCGAAGTTTGCTCCGCCCTACCGCGAAGGATTTCTCCGTTGCGTAGTGCAACTTTTTCCTGTGTCCGTCCGGCACCATAGAGAGTACAGAGCTCTTACTGTGGTTGATGCGCAATCCCAACTGTGCGGCACACCGCTCTACTCTGCTCAGGGCCTCCTGCATCCCTCCCTTTGAGCCCGTTACTAGGACTACATCGTCAGCGTAGGCCAGAGCGGATATTAATACCCCCTCCAGCCTGTAGCCGACGTACGAAGGCAGAGAATCGAGGATACTGTCCATCACAATGTTGAACAGCATGGGCGAAAGTGGATCGCCTTGGCGGACCCCTTTGCCCACTCTTACGGGTTCGCTCGTGTTTCCGTGTGCGGCTAAGATGGTAGTTGTCGAATTGTATAATCGAGCGACATAGTCAATGAATGTCTTGGGCAACCCTCTCGCCCTAAGTAGCTCTAACAGTGCCTTGTGGGACACTGTGTCAAACGCCTTCGAGAAATCGAGAGTCGCCACGTGGCACTCCTTTAACTTTTTCCTGCAATCCCCCATCACCGCGTCGAGCACTGCTGTGTTTTCGAGCGTGCCATCGGCACGAATAAAGCCGCGCTGACGCGGATCCGGGGGGCAGCAAGCCAGAAGCCTCCGCGCCAGGATCGCGTGCAGTTGCCGCAGAGGTATCGACGCGATCGAGATCGGTCGATAGTCACCCGGGCTCCGTCCGACATTGCCGCAGTGGCTCCGGTATCTCACCTGTGTTCATCCAACAGTTGAATATTTCCGCTTTCCGGTCCACAGGAACTTTGCCCCACTCACCGGCCCGAATACCATCCGGCCCGGGAGCGGTTCCGGGGTCTAACCGCGTGTTCCTCACTTCCTCTATCGTGATGGGATCCCACAGATGTGATCGCTCCGCTATACCCCCGTGCTGTCCTTTGCAGCTTCCAGGACTTCCGGTGTGGGTCCTTGGGCACCGGACACAGCTTCGAATATTGGTCGCCAGTAGGCTTCCAAGTCATCTAGGCTATGCTCGACTACCCTGCAGTGTCCATCTATCACTTCTGCGGCCGCGCGCCCTCGGTTCTTTTTGTAGAGTTCCTGCACCCTTGCGTACTCTACTCTTCTGAGCATCCGTTTGGATACCTTGGCACTACGTGCCCTTTCGTCAATTCCGGTTTTGGGAAGCCGCCTCGCGGCTTTCGCGGATAACCCGAAGCGCGACTTCCTCTGATCGGCCCTCACAAGTAGTTCCGACACAGTCTCCGCCACGCCCGGGGGCACCGCTACGACCACGGATGGTTCATTAGCGGGCCGAGCCATGGATTCACCGACGTCGCACGGTAAGTCCGCAGGCTGCGCTGCCACTTCGTCAAGTTGTGTCGAACCCCCGGCCACAAGTGTCTCCGGGATCGGGGCAGCCTCTGGCACATTCGTCCGATACCACTGTACCAGACTCCTGTACTTTTGGCTCCTCCTCTGCCCTTTGATTGCCTCCAACGTTCTATCTAGATGGGGCAGCCTTGCAACTAAGTCTACGTTCGTACACTTTCCCTTCTCTGCGACTAGTTGCGCCTCGGCACTAGCCAGCATTGCCAGTTCCTCTTCTCTCCAACGCCGCTTCACCATATTAGGAGCAGCTTCCGTGTTAGCTAAGACCGGGTGGGCCCTTCTTTTGTGGACTCCCAACCCTGTCTTTGTTGTAAAGGTGCGTGCACAGACCAAACACGCCCAACCCGATGATTTGGGTCTTAGATCGGAGTCGCCCCTCTCCGCTTCAGGAGACGTTATAGTCCTTGAACTGGGCTCCTGTGGGAGACCCAGTAGACTGTTTTCTTTATTCATGTCAAGAGCAAGGATTATAATTGGGCGGGAACGGGGTGCCAACCCGAACCCACCCATTCGCCCTGTGTTTTGCAATGGCCCCAAACATACTAAAACACATAGGCTTGGTCGACCAGCCGAAGCTAGCCGACCTTGCGAGGCTGATGACTCCTGCGGGGAGAGTCATCCCCTTTTATATAATTCCGTCAGTAGAGCGCCAGTCGCTCGCCCCACCAACCAGCCGTGCCCGCTGGGCGGGTAGGCAACTGGCACTCTACTCCCACAACACTAAACATTTCAAAATCACCCATGCGTATGCTCCTTGATAAAATGATGTAATAATTAACTAGTTGGATGTAGATCATGTAGAACTGAGCAGTTTTACCATGATCACCTTGTCTTGTTTTATCTACGAATTTTTGATACGAAGAGAGCAGTCCGGACAATACTTGATTCGGTAATAATTCAGCAGTCGTAGTTGAATGGGAAATTTCAAGATTTTGATATTGAAGAAGATCATCTATTATTTGTTATTTTAAAAAACAGTGTTCGACTTGCTTTGTTTTTAAGTATTGGTCAAAATGTAATATTTGCAAACCTACAGCCATCAACGGATGCAGACGTTTGCAACGATTAAAATGTTTGCCATCAATGATTCCATTCACAGAACCTGATGCTATAATCTTACTGTCAACCATCATATGTGATAATCCACACTCATTGATAAATACTCCAATCGCTTCAAAGAATGCCATCATCAAATGAAATGAGCCAAGATGTATGAAGAGATTATCAAATTTTGGAGTTTCTGTTGCCTGAATCTTGAGCTATTTTAGCGATGGCCAAATCATATGTTACTTGGACGTATTTTTGGTTACATTCCACACCAACTTGTTGAGCCTGTGTCATTGTCAACTTCACTACTGATGTCTCTGTTGGTGACAAATTGATTGGAGTAAGGTAAGATACTTTTTGTTTTGGAGTATTATCCTTTATAATTCGACAGTTAAATCCCGTCCACATTGGAGTGTTTGGCACATGGAAAAAGAGTGAAGTCATATATAATAAATCAATAGTTTGTATTAAAGACCAAGTACTTGGAATAGGAATTTCTCTATGTTCTCAACAGGTGTTAATTGTTCTAACATTTGTAATCGAGCAGAAATCGGAACGAGTTCAGGAACAATAGCTTCAAAGGTTCGTCTTCTTTTCGTTGGTGGTGGTGCACCAACATGTCGGACTGATCACTTCTAGAATCTACATCACTTTCATTAGGAGCATCATTATCAATATTTTGATATATTATACCAACGGTGTCATGCAAAGTTTCCTTTCCATTAAGAGTATCAACGTACCTATCAAAGTTATCAAAGGCTACGCCTGTACATAATGATGATTTTCGAATAATGTCAGGTGGACTAATTTCAGAGCGATGAACAGGTGAGTTCAGTTTCCAGCTTCAGTTTCCAACTCCTCCAGTGTAGTATAGTTGCAGCAATGTCCAAGACGATTAAGAATGTTAATGATTTTTCTACTACTTGTAAGACTTTTAACAGCCATTCCAAGAGTTATATGTTTTGATGGTTTAATAGTACCATTAGTTACACAAAAAATAGTATCAGAGGCGATTGAGTTGCTTAATCGATCACAGTTTACACCATTTCGGCGACGAATATCTTTGCCTCCAATCAATACTTTAAAAAACCGATCAGGAATGGTACATTCACCATTGATGAAATCACTTGGCTTGATTTTTGAAGGTAATTTTAATTTTTCCATTTTTAAAATGGCGTTCCGCAGGATTAAAGCTACTTTATCAATAAGCTCATTTTCCTCGAGTCTCGTCAAATCATTGTCTTCTAATAAACTGCTATCTTTGTGCATGATAACTCTTTTTTTATTTTTTGTAATAACTTTGATTGATTTTTTAAATTGTTTGAAATTTTTTCCTCGAGATAATGATTTGTCATTAAATTTACATCTGACTCAGATTGAAGCTTCAATTCATTATTGTATGTGTCACAAAGAGAAGATAACAACAAACAATTTTTATTGTTGATAACTTCTTCCTCTATAAATGACACAATTTGACTGAAAATGCACTGGTGGATACTCCGATTGTCATGCCAGGGAATTGTCATGTCATGTTTGAAGATTATCAGCAATAACTTTATTGTAATCATTTAAATATCCCAATTCACGCGAATGATGATAAGAAATAATTTCACTTTTTGACTGTAAATTTTTTATTTTGTCTAGCAACTCTCGATTACTTAATTTTGTCATCCACTCTGCTATTTTTATATAAATTTTTGCATCATTTGAGGAGTGTAAAGTTTGTTGTTTACCTTATGATGGTTTGCGATCTTTTCCACAAAAAAAACAAACTCGTTTGACACCTGGATTTGTTTCTATATTTACCACATTTTCAGGCTCAATAATTGTATTAGAAGTGTCAACTTCTTGGATATTAACTTCTGTATGTGAACTCTGAGATGTATTATCAGGCAGGGTTTTGCTAACTAGATGTGCTGGGAAGATCTACTGTTGACGAGAAATTAATTTCAGATAAATTACGGTATTTTGCCATTAAAGCTGTAAAACTGCTGTAACAATTTCTGTGATATCCATCAGTGTCATTAACTTGCTCCGGTAACTGTACACTATCATATTTCAGTTTAAAATTTACACGTACTTGTAGAACTTCTTTACACTTTTTTAACTTATCTTCTACAAAAGTTATTATTTTTCCATTTCTGTCTTTGCAAAAAATATATTTTAATTTTTCATTAGCCATTGTAACACAATTTTGTTAAAAACATTAAAAATAACAACAACGAACACACCAATGTGACTAAACTGACGCTATCTTGACTCCAAACAGCTGCTGTCGTCTATCGCGGTTGCGCAGCTAACACGTGATTGTCCGTACTCTTCCAACATGCCCAATAACTTTTCAATTTTATATCGGTCTGGCTGAAGGTTTAACAACCGAATTATTGTTTGGCAAATTAATTTTAAGTTTTTAGATACTTAAATAATATTATAAAAAAATTTCAGCCATACTGACTGCTGGAGTGATAAATAGGGGCAGAGCTACCATGATAGGCCTGTTTTTAAGGTTCATCCAATCCAATGTCCTTCCTAAGTTGGATCAAATCTCTCTCCTTTAACTGCTTCCTCTGGCTCATGAAATTAAGGATATATCTTGTGACAGTTCTCCCTATTAATATAAAGAGTATAGATCCAATGATAACAATAGTGAGTTTTGTCCACCAGTCCCTTATCTCGGCTTCTCTCAGCTTATCTTTGGCCTCAACCATATCCTTGTTAATCTTATTCCTTAATAAGTTATTCCTTATAGTTTGGATACTCACTGTGTTTTCTTCACCTCTATATGATTCTTTGAGAGTTGAATCAATAATTTTGCTCAAATCATAGGAGGGTGTCCAGGGTTCCTTACCTTCTTTACTGCTTCTTTTGTTTCTGACTAGTTTGTCAAGATATTTAGGTTTTTCGCTCGGAGGTTTGCAGAGTTGATTGATTTGAAGATCTGGAACAGTTCTCAGGATAGCATCAGATTCGCATAGAATGAATCCTTCATTCATGCATGACATAGGATCGACAAGGATCGGGTTTTCTATTATGTTATCCTGACTATAAGTTGGATAGGCAAGGTAGAAGTAAGGTCTTGGAGAAGTATAACATACGTTATCTTGGATGACTGTCGGTTCCCACTTGACATAGTTGAGCATCTGGAATTCACTTGATGTATTAGGGACTTCGACTGATAAGACTATTTGGTTGTTAACATCATATATTGCTTTAAGTTGGACACTGAAGTGGGGAGTTATTGTACCAATGTAATTGAGCAATGGGTGGGGTAAATGAGCCTCTAACTAATCTCTCTGGTCAGACAAAGACATCAAATTTGCTGCTATTTTTCCATTTATTAGGAGTATGAGAGAAGTGACTAGGGAGCTGAGATATGACTGAAAAATGTTAGTTAATTGAGTATAGACCTCCAAATCAGAGTGGGATTCAGAGATAAGTTTACAGATTTCTGATACAATAGAGATAGTTTGGATATTCAGAGATGACGTCATTAGGGTGATATTATCAAGTATTTCCATACTCTTTAACTGATTGTGGTGTAATGTTTCAATCTGGTTGGTCAATTCCTGATACCTGTGGTCGGGAACAGCCCCTAGTGCATCAGCAATTTCGAAACCAATAACACCTGCCGATGCAGCATAACCGGTATATTTAAGAGTTTTAACAAACCTTCCGTACTTTGTCAACTTACCCCCTGTTCTTGCAACAGGCTTGACAATTCGAAGTAATGTCATAATAATTCTTAAGGGATTCCTGTTCACACGATTGAGTCTGGATATATCTATTTTAGGGTGTATAAGTTGCTCCTCCAATATAGGTTGTTGGGTCACTAAAAGCTGCTGGAAAATAGATAACTGACTGTTAAAGGCTCCAGAAGCTACTTTTTCTGTCCTACCCAATGTGGTGAGTAATCTGTCTTTGGATGTTTCAGTCATCTTGTCGAGTTCAAAATTGGATATCACACGTTTTATAATATCACTCGGGTGTGACAATTTTAAGAGTATGATATGTGGAGAATAACTATCAATGGCTGCTCCTCTAATAGCTGGAGATGTTGTCTCATAATAGTTTGAGCAGACAGAAACATGTATAACCATCGAAAGAATAACAGCCCTATTAAGACACATTGCGGGGGTTATGATTATGTCTTTTGTTGAATGTCTGAAATGAATTTGTCTGAATTATTTTGAAAAAAATTTTTTTTTTCAATTCGAAATTAGCGTCTGGAACAGTTTAAACAGCAATAAAAATGTCTCGCAATATTAGATTTACGTTGTGGAAAGTTCAATAAAAATAATAATAAAAAAAAACTTCTTAAAATGATTTAAAAAATCGATATTTTACCTGTGCAGGTAGGATGCGCACTGATGAACGCAACCACTACCGCCAGCCAGATAGTCCATATGACGTCCGGAAGAGTAAGAAAGATAGGATATCTAAAAACTGGCCTACCCGAAATGCTTGTTTTCCTGACGTTGCTAGCTCTCGTACTAATAGGGTTGCCACAAAAAACAAGACACTTGTTATAATCAACTATTTATTTATAAACTAAATTAAAATGAATTTTTAATGTCAAACGAAATTATTAGAATAGCTACTAACATAGTTTGTAAGGCCTTTGTACGAGGGCTGCACTAAAAGTATCGGGAATGGAATATTTCCACTGTTCCTGTCATTAAAATCTTTTTAATTTAAAACTCCTTGGTTTAAAAAATCGAATACCGTTTATTTATTTAAAAAAATATTCTCGGTCTTGTCACTAGGTCTTGTCAAACTTGTTTAGTCGTTGAGAAAATGGAATTGACTCGAGAAAATTCTAGAGCGATGATTTATTATGACTTTCGAAGTGGTTTAACACAAAAACAGTTTGTTGACCGGATGATTTCTGCATTTGGTGATGAAGCCCCATCCAAAACCACAATTTATCGCTGGTTTGCTGAATTTCAACGTGGACGTGTCAAGCTCAGTGATGATCCCCGTCAAGGTTGTCCAAAAACTGCAGTCACCCAAGAAAACGTTGATGCTGTGCGTAAGCTGATTGAGGAAGATCGACATGTGACATACCGCGAAATTCAGGCAACTTTAGACATTGGCATGAGTCAAATGCAAATAATCTTGCATGAACAATTAGGTGTAAAAAAGTTGTTTTCCCGATGGATACCGCATTTGCTCTGTGAAGAGCAAAAAGCGGCTCGCGTTACATGGTGCGTCAGAACTCTCGAAAGATTCCACGCAGGATCCTCAAATGCTGTATACAACATCGTATCAGGTAACGAATCCTGGATATACGCGTACGAACCCGAAACAAAAAACTAGTCACGAGTTTGGGTGTTCGAAAATGAGTTAAAGCCAACAAAAATTGTTCGTTCACGGAGTGTTGCAAAAAAAATGGTGGCCACGTTTGGCTCCAAAACCGGCCATGTTGCGACTATTCCTCTTGAGGGACAAAGAACGGTTAATGCAGAATGGTATGCTAACATTTGTTTGCCACAGGTCGTTTCTGAACTCCGTAAAGAGAACTGCAACCGCCGCATCATCCTCCATCACGACAATGCGAGTTCTCACACCGCGCACAGAACAAAAGAGTTTTTAGAGCAAGAAATCATAGAATTATTAGACCATCCGCCGTACAGCCCCGACCTAAGCCCTAATGATTTCTATACTTTCCCTAAAATAAAGAATAAATTGCGTGGTCAGAGATTTTCATCACCTGAAGAAGCTGTGGACGCCTACAAAACGGCCATTTTGGAGACCCCAACTTCTGAATGGAATGGTTGCTTCAATGATTGGTTCCATCGTATGGAAAAATGTGTCAAATTTCGCAGAGAATACTTCGAAAAGCAATAAATACATTTTTAAATAGTAATGTTGTGTCACTTCCTTGAGTCCCGAAATTTTCAGTGCCGCCCTCGTATCTAACAATGGATGATAAATAAGCAATCAAATTATAAGATTATATAGAAATATTATAACTTCGCGAGTTCAACATTGAGAGAGTTTGAATTGAATATTAATTTCTATGACAGGAGAACATCTGTCGGGTCAGCTAGTTATTAATAACAAATAATACTTATATCTAATAGGATGAATACTAACATATTAAGACAACAGTGATAAGTATTTTTTTCTACTAACAAATACTATGGATTTTGTGTGGTCCGAAATAAAGATTTATTTATTTATATATTTAATAGGTAGGTAGGGGAACATTACTTAAAATAAACTTCGTCGTCCTCATCAAAGAGAGTATACTCGACAGGATTTTCTGATATTTGCAGCAAATTTATAGATTTTACAACACAATTTTCTGGCAGTGAGGAAACATCACTGAAATACAGCCCTTTGTGCTGTTCATGATTCTTTCCGGGTACTTTACCCCGCGACGAAATATACATTTTATGGAACCTGGGTTATCGCTAAAATTGGTCTCATCGTAATGTAACAAATGAGTTGGAGGAACATTTTTGACCACATGTTCAAAATTTCCAAAGAAATTTTGAAATTCAGTTTTTTCGGCTCGCGCTCTCTTAATATTTTGCACTGATCTGATAGTTAGTTTATCACGATGCCGTTCTATGAAAGCCCGGGCCCACCACTCTCCAGGTAGTTTTCCGTTAAAAATGTGAGCCTTATTATTTTTCAATAAATACTCAGGCACAAGTATCCTGAGATCCATTAGGTTCAGGGGAGCACCGTAGTCTCCCACTATAATCAGAACTTTTAAAAAGTTCAATTCTTCTTCTTCAGTCAGTCTTTGTGGAGATCCTGGTTTATTCATATGTAGTTTTTTAACTTTTCTTTCTATTGTTCTTCGATGAATACCATAAGCTTTTTCGGCATCATACGATGACATTTTTTTATTCTAGATCATATCAACTGCCAATGACAACATTTCGTTGCTATAGTTTTTATATGGTCTTGCCCCAAGTTTTCGACGATATCGTTTTTTGGATGTCATTTTTCCTAAAACAAATAGGTAGGTATAGTTTTTTATGTAGGTACTAGGTATACGTGTAATAAATATGTATTTTAGATATACGAGTGGAACAAAACGAGTGTCAAACTACAGATTCCACTCATGAAACTGAATAACAGTCCCCAAGGAACGGAAGTCGAAAAATGAAAAAAAAAAGAAACTTCACATACTAAATAGGTTCGCGATGAGCTGATTGATTTACTTAGAAAAGATGAAACATGATCTTCGTCATCGTTCTTTTGGGGAAAGCTGTTCAGATTCATGAGTGGACTCTGTGGTTTTCCGGTTTTTCGCTCGTTCTATTCTATCCTGTATAACATGAAATAATGTTCCTACTCGCCATTAATGATTACTTTAATTTTGTGTCAACCCTATGTGTAGGTCAAGTTGGCACGCAGCTGTTAATGGCAACATGACCTAACCTTAGCTAACAATGTCCAAACAAATATTTCGGCAGATTGGCCTAAAAACGTGTAGTTAACGTCAACTTAAAATTAATATCTGGGGTTTATTACATATCAAAATTGTACTCACCTGAGATGTATAATATAAGCTCTATAAACCCAATAATGTCCACACCGGCAAAAAACGTATTACGTCAATCACACTTCGAAATGTCATATTGCATGAACCGACAGTGTTACCATTTTAAAATTTGAATATGTTGCTAGTGACAATTTTAAAAACCTATCAACGTTGATAAAATATGTCAACGTGTTTTCAGTTCAACGAAACTTACTATTTTGTTACTAAACGTAACCTAGGGTCAAGTTGACCGGTAAAAGTCAAGTTGCCACATTTTACAGTTTTCTTGAAATAACCTTCTTCTTCTCGTATAAAAATTGCATTAACCTCGTAATTTGGAGTTAGTCGCTGTATTTCTGGGTTTAATTTGCTCATAGCAACATACCTTCGTACTGTTGGGTAACTGAGGTGGCATTCTTTACTTGCATTTCTAAACTTGCCTTAACTAAGTCTATGTCTTTCCTCATCGATTCTTCACTATGTCCTCCCTTTTTTCGTGAATTTACTTTAACTCGACCCATCTAAAACAAATAAAGGGGTTTGAAAGTTTTTGTATGGAGCCTAGCACACCTACTGTCCGCCATTTTGATTTTTTTTCGATTTTGCGTCGCACTATAAAACTTGTACATTTCGATGGCGATGATGACGTACAGGCGAACAAAAAATGTTATATAACATATGGGTCTAAAATGTCAAGTTTTAGAGATATATGGAAAATAATTTTGCTAAATAATTCCGATTTTTATTGCAGGTATGTAATCGTTGAAATCCTTTCAGAATGTATCAAATTAGCATGAATGTTTGTAGTATTATCTTGCACATTAGTTAAGAGTAAAAATAACTTGTTTCTACACCTACCTATCTGAAACCTGACAATGCTATATTCAACCCGGCAACGCCGCCGCGCCGCGCTGCGCCGCGCCGCGCCGCCAGCCGGCTAGACGCGTTAAAATGGATTGTGCTCGTAGAGCGCAACGCCTCTGTGGCAATTCAGATTGTGTAGGTATCTATAACTTATTGTTATTGAATGCAGTTATAGCTACTTTAGCAAAAAAATATAGTACTTACTAAATTACCTACTCTTAATGGAGATCGGGACGCCACGCGATCATTTTGAAATAAATCTTCGGAGTTAGCATTTACCTACACAAATAAGATTTAATTCCCAGTATTAATTGTTGAGGCTAATATGGCGCTAGGACTAGAATAGAATAGAAAAATAATTTATTTCGTAGGAATATTACAATATTCTCCTGAAACATGTCAGTAAAAATAATACACATAACGACTTTTTCTCCAGTTCAGACCTGTGTACTCTAATACAAATACAAATACAAAATATCTTTATTTAAAAACCAAAGAATTTTACACAGCTGGGTTGGAGACCACTGTTAAGTATAAAAATACCTGTATTAGTGGACCCCGCTCTTCCACAATGGTACATTCACTAATATTAAAATTATTTAATACTAGCTTTTGCCCGCGACTTCGTCCTTGTGGAATGTGACTTCCGGCAGAAAAGTATAGATAGCTGAGAATAAGTTAATGTATTGGTAATATTGTTTAGATTAAGTTAATGTATTCACATTCACATGAGGCTAAAGTACCTATAGAACGAAAATACTTTAGCGCAAAGCTTCCGGGTAAACTATATTGAAAGTTGACCCGTCCGGCACGTAAACATAAAGATTTCTAGAACTGCTAACACGGGAAAGAGCAACGTATAACTGACCGTGCGAGAAACAACTGACACCGAGATCTACTCCGGCAACACGAAAAGTCTGCCCTTGAGCCTTATTAATTGTCATTGCATAACACACCGATACTGGGAATTGCGTCCTTTTAAATTGAAATGGAAAATTATTTGGTATTAAGGGTATTCTGGGAATAAAAACGGTTTCTCCTGCACCGCAACCTGTTAAAATTTGAGCATCGATTATATTTTGTTGCAACTGGGTTACTTTGAGTCGAGTTCCATTGCAAAGTTGTGATGGTCTTAAATTTCGGAGCAGAATAATCGGAATGCCAATTTTTAAACAAATTTCATGAGAAGGAAGTCCGGGCATATTTAAAGAATTTAAAAATTCTATCGGGTAATTAGTGGCTTCTTGTTCATCGACCATTTTATTTATCGATCTATACACTTTGCTTTCCCCCTGTATATTCGACAGTATTTTGTTATTAATCTCAGATGCCAGGTCATTGCGAGGAGTTAAAATAGATCTTTCGCATAGCCAAGAATTGTCCCTATTTAATATATTTGTTACGTCACCGTAAACCGACGATATAAGATGTGGTTGAGATTGCACTATACAACATAATTCAGGCGTCAGAATAAGTTTTCCTTGGTGTAGTTGTGGATAGGTACCTTCACCAATCTTTAATAATGCATCAGAAAATTGACTATCATCCGGGTTATCTCCAGTTCTCACTCGCATGTTAATAGTCAAATGCACCAATTGTATATCACGCCACAAATAAGAGCTTTTCAGGCAAGCCCTAACCTCGTCAGCTCGGGTTCCCCGTGGTATTACCGGTAAGGTTTGTCGGAAATCACCACAAAATAAAACCGTGATACCGCCCATTGGTCGATCATTTTGCCTTATATCCCTTAATGTTCTGTCTACCGCTTCTACTCCTTTTCGATGGGCCATCGTACATTCATCCCATATGATTAAATTACACTCGCGTAATACCTTAGCTTTGTCGCTATTTCTTGAAATACTACAGGTTGGACTTTCCGTGCGATCTAAATCAATTGGTATTTTAAACGTAGTATGAGCAGTTTTACCTCCTGGTTTACTACCAGTTGGTTGCAGCTATCCCTGATGAAGCTACGGCAAGAGCTATTTTACGCTGATTTCGAACAAAAGCCAATATTAATTTAGTCAAAAAGGTTTTCCCTGTTCCTCCAGGTGCATCTAAAAACCATATTGTTCCCAAATCATTTTGAACACTTTCGCACACGCGATCATAAACTGAACGTTGTTCTGCAGTCATCATTGGGACACCGTTTTCTAATGTTGTCTGCAGTTCCATTAAGTTGAACCAATTTCTGCGGAATATTCCCTATTAGTTACCTCTCCGACTGAGGTTGGTGTTGGCAAACCATATTCACAGAGTGATTTACCGCCTACTGCTGTTAAATCATCCTGAAGAGCTAATAAGCACTGATTTATGGCAAGATCACGGAAATGGTCAGTAGTAGTGCCTTCATCATTGTTAGAAATATTTTTAAGAAAGTCTTCTGCAAATTTTTCTTTATATTTTTCCCATAACTGTACAGCATCTGATAAATTACAAAATGTGAGTAATGTTACAAATAAATGGCGTAACCGTCGTGGATTATCACTAACACAGGATTCTGCTAAAGCGTCATCCCAATGCTGATCATTTTCAAGCAAATGACGCGCTTGGCAAGCTGCATGATAAGAGGGATAAACAACATCGTCCACTTTTCTTAAATCTCTAAATGAGGTTGGTCCTCGCACGGTATGTAATAATAATCGCAAATAGAAACACTCAGCGTTGTTAGGATGAACTGTGTACACTCTACCAAGGACATGTTCTTTGAAAATACCTGACTTGCCATCTACAGGCCTGCCACGGCGTCTTCGATTTTTTTTTTTTTCCTGTCCCCCTAACATGATCAGGGTTTGTTTTTGATCTTTTACTCTTTCTCTTTTTCTTTTTGATTCTTTTACATTTTTATAATCTTATATCTACTCTTTTTTATATATACATTTGATTATTTTTGCATAGTAATTACTATGCACTTGTCGATTTTACATTTATAAAAAGTCAACAATCTACAATCTTAATTTAACACAGTAATACAATGAGATCCAATTAAATAATATACAATAAGTTTAAATTCAAATTTTAAAATGTCAAAAAAATAATCAAATAAAATAATCACTAAATAATAAATTATACAAATAAAATTCAATAAAAATGTCAAAAAAAATAATACAACGGCACACATTCAACTTAAACCTACTATCACAATAATACTTAATCTAGAGCCTAACTAAAATCACACTAAAATATCACAATTCTTCTTACAAACTACACCCACAATCTTCTTACAAAACTCGAGGAAGATATCCCTCGTTTTTCCCCGCATGATGGAAGACAGGCTCTCACCCGTCATCGATATGCCCAATTTTTGCTCAGTATCATATCTACTGCTAGCAAAAATCGGGCACTCGAGTAACAGGTGAGGAACCGTCTCCTCAACTCCTGGCTGACATGAGCACGACGGGTCCTCCTTCAACTTGAATCTGTTCAAGTAGAAGGCGAACCCGCCGTGTCCGGTCAGAATCTGTGTGGTGTGATGTGTAATGTCTATCTTGTTTACTATCTTGTATGCAGCAGCAGCGCTTGGGAAAAAGAGCTTCGTGGTTCCGGCCGTCCCTCCCACTTCGTATCTCCTGTCCCATTCCTCAACCGTATCCTCTCTTAAGATACGCTTGACGAATGAAACAGGACACAGATCGTAGTCAGGCTTCCTTTTCAATCGCAGCGCGGCCTCCTTGGCTAATTCGTCAACCCTCTCATTCCCTCTCAACCCTGCGTGTGCCTTAATCCAAAACAGGGAGACCTCCCGCCTCTGCGATGCAGCTTTTCGGAGGGCCTCCCTTGTTTGCACTGCCAGGGGATGAGGGGAACTAAGGGTGACTGCCTGGAGAGCCGATCTGGAATCACTAAGGATACCGACCTTCCCCATTCCACTCTTGCAGACTATACTTACTGCTCTCTGGAGCGCTAGAAGCTCGGCTTGGTAGACGGTACAATACGGCGGCAACGCAAGCTTGACGGCCTTCGTCTCGATCTCACCCTTCCATACGGAGAGTGCGGCTCCGACTCGACCCTCAATCTTGCTGCCGTCCGTATAGATCCTATGGACGTTGCTGTTAACCACGTCTGCATACGAGTCCTCGTCTACCAACCCGAACCTCAGCTCTACCTGCTCAGCCGGATGTGGGTCCTCGATCGCTAGAGCCATTCGCTCCACCTCCCTGTCTTTCAACGCCGGGTGCGGTACTCCCTTGATCTCATAGAGCCTCGAAGCTTCGAGTATCCTGAGATCAAGAGGGAGTATCCCAGCCAACAGCATTGCAGAGTTCAGGGAGACGGTCCGATATGCTCTGCAGATCTTCTGGGCAAAACCCCGTTGGACGGAGTTGAGCCTTTTCTGGACCC
The DNA here is from genome assembly GCA_037179445.1 of Phengaris alcon alcon. Classification (NCBI taxonomy): domain Eukaryota; kingdom Metazoa; phylum Arthropoda; class Insecta; order Lepidoptera; family Lycaenidae; genus Phengaris; species Phengaris alcon. The sequence goes on along the minus strand of JAYRCH010000639.1, from coordinate 37,961 downwards.
CCATCTTTTCCACGGTGGGTGCCCACGCTGCCGATGCATAGAGAATAGTCGGCTCTATCACAGCCATATATATAGTCCTAACTATCTGGAGGTTAAGCCCCCAGCCTACTCTAGCCGCTTTCGCAAGTTGCTTATAGCGTGCTATAGCCTTTTTGCATACTTGCGTGACATGTGCATTGAATGTGAGGCCGGTGTCTATTGTTAAGCCTAGTATTTTAATGTCGTCATAATATTGTAAATGAACACCCCCCATAGTGAGTCGAGGCACGTCGTGTTTTAGTTTCCGCGTTACTAGTAGAGCGCATGTTTTGTGGGGGGCGAACTTCAACTTGTTCAACTCCCCCCACTTATTTATTTTCTCCAAAACTCCATTGGCCTGTAACTCTATCTCGAGAGCGGTGTCCCCCTCAAACACTAAAACTAAGTCGTCGGCGAAAGCCTGGCAAAAAACATCCATCTCCTCTATCATCCATAGCAGGGGGTCCAACAAGAGGTCCCACAGGATTGGTCCACCTATGGACCCCTGCACGCACCCCTTGTTGGTCTCCCTGCTCACTTCCATACCAGCATACCTTACATTCACTCCTCTTTTCTTTCACTCAGGTAGCTGCTGATCACCCGCCTCAGGTTCCCCGGACACCCAACCTCAGCTAACCTAACCTTTATGGCCGGCCACCAAGCACTGTCGAAGGCCCCCTCTATGTCCAGTGACACCACGACAGAAATTTTCTTCTCCTCCCTCTGTTTTCTGACGTGGTTCACCAACCTATAGAGGGCGTCTTCGGTGCTCCTTTGGGACATAAAGCCATACTGGTTAGGGCTAATCTTGGGCAGCAGGTAGAATCTAAGTCGGGCGACCAGCATCTTTTCGCAGATTTTGCCGAGAACAGGCAAGAGGCCGATCGGACGATAGGCTTTTGGTACCCGGTACGATTCCTTGCCCGGCTTCCTTAGCACCACCACAGTCGCCCGCTTCCACTGTTTGGGGAAGCAGGCGACTGTGAGGCACCTATTCAGCAGAGCAAGGAACCATTCCGGGTCACATTCTACAGCGCGTTGGCAGATGTCCGACGCGAGTCCATCCGCCCCGGGGGCCTTTTTGGGGTTGAAGGACCTTACGGCTCTCTTCAACTCCTCCATGATGAAAGGAGGGTCGTCCGGACCCGCCGACGGTTCGGTGTCCAAGGACTCCGCCCGCCGGCGCGTCCGCCGATGTTACTCACTTTCATCACTTTCCTGGTCCCGGGGGTAGAAGGTCTCCGCCAGCCATTCTGCGGAGCTTCGGGCGTCGAGGGTTTCACCGTCCCTCGTAAGGGGCAGATCCTCCTTCCTCCCTCTGACTCTGCTCAACACCCTGTAGATGCCCTCCCAGACCCCCTCCCTATCCTGTTTCCGGCAAAACTCCTTCCAACTCTCAGTCTGTGCATCTTTTACTGCCTTCTCATACTTCTCTTTCGCTTCCAGGTACAATCCAACTACGCGGTCTCTGAGATCAGGCGCAGCGTTACGGATCCTGCGTTTCCTCGTGGCGACCTCCTTCTTCATCTGCACGAGCTCATCATTCCACCACGACAAGGTGAATCTCTGCGTGTGTTTTTTGGTCGGCATAGTGTCTCTGCATGTCTGCGTTATGACTTCTGTGTATCTGTCTATTGCGTCTTCTATTTGTTGTGTGCTGTGTATTGTGTCCATGTCCTGTACAGTTAATTGTCTGTCTGACATCAGCTGGGTCAGTTTCTCACCAAACTGAGTCCAGTTTGCCTTCTGTGTGTTAAACATGCGTGTGGTACGTATTATGTTTGTGCCTGTGGATTTCTGTTGTCTGATGCCGAATGATATGCCGTTGTGGTCCGAGCTCGTCAGTCCCTCCTCAACTCTCCAGTCGCCCACTCGGTCCAGCAGGTGGTCGGAGCACGCTGTCACATCCACGTAACTGGAGTACCTTTTTCCCCCTCTGACGGTGTCGAAAGTTGGGGTTTCTCCAGTGTTAAGTATATGTAAGCTCATTGCTTCCAGTACAGCAGACACATCCCTTCCTCGCGGGTCTTCCGCGTCGCTACCCCACCACGGGCTTTTAGCGTTCGCGTCGCCTCCCAGGACCATCTTATCGGATCCCAGCTCTCTCCCTATCCGCATAAGATGGTCCAGGTAGGGCCCCACAGGCTTATCGGGCTCGAAGTAGAAGGACACTACAACCGTCTCCCAGGCTTTGGTTCGGAGGGTGGTCACAACTATGTTGTTGTTGCTGAGGCGTGTGTGTAGCTCGACGTCTCGAGTGTCGTCGAATACCACAACACACGCCTTGACAACACCGCCCTCTTCCCCATCGCTCTGGTAGACCCTAACTCCGCTGTATGTCCTCATACTCCGCGCCCCACCTATGTAGGGCTCTTGAAGCAACGCTACGCTAGCCTTACGCTTGGTGGCCTCGAGTAATAACTCCCTTGTGGCGATTTGGCTCCGCTGAAGGTTGGCCTGCAATATTCGGTACTGGAAGTACTCACCGGGGACAACCTCAGCAATACGACACCGCCGACCTAGCTAGAGCGTCCCACCTCTTTCTCTCTGCACACTCTCTGTCAAGGGCGCTGTGCTCCGCGCTACCTCTCTTGGCCTTAATGCAGTTAACGCACTGAGGCACTTCTCTCTGCAGCCACTTCTCGCAAACAGTCCTCATGTGAGGACCTGCGCAGTGACTGCATCTGTCCACTTCCTCCCTGCATACCCTCTTCGTGTGTCCAAACCCGAGGCAGCGGAAGCACTGCACCAACGGACTATGGTCCTCCACTTTCACTCTGCCCATACCTATATGGGCGTATCCCGCATTCACAAACTTCTTCCAGACCTGTGGGCTAACTCTGGCTATGATGTGGTTTTGTAGGGGGTTCCTCGCTTTCATCACGTACACTACCTCTACCTTTCTCTCCTCCCCCTTCAGGCCCCCAAGGATGTTTGCGTTCTGGTTAGAGAACGCGGTGATGAAGTCGGCGGTGTCGTACTTCATCACACCCCTGAAGGCCAGAAGGGGGTTTTTATTTTTCACCTCTTCCACCACTAATCCCTCATTCTTACTCAATCTTTCCTTCACCTTATTTCTTTCTTCCTCACTCACAAGGTAGCCGACGACTACCCTCCTGTTTTTAACTTTCCTAGTCCTTTCAACCTTGACCCATCCATCCTTCGCATCTACAGTATCTCTTATCTTTTTCATCAATTCCTCTCCCGAATCCTGCGTGTCCCTGGAGGACACCACAACCGAATGCAGCGCCCATGTCTCGGGGACTCGCTCAGCGACTCCTCCCGAGACAATGCTCGCATAGCTCGCTGGTTTAGCGACGGTTGTGTTGTCCTCCAGGAGCAAGCTCAACTTTTCCATCCTCATTCTACCCTCTTCCATGCATCCCTTCACCTCATCCATCTTCTTCATCAACTCTCTCATTCCATCATTCATACTTTGCTCTATTAAACTATTTTTCTTTTCCAGGTACATCGGTGCGTCTTCTACCACTATCGTCGTGCTCACGGGTGGCTGGGGGGGATGTAAAGGGTCCCTTCCCAGCCCTCCGCTAGTTCGTGCTTTCTCACAGGTAAGTTCTATCTCTAATTGTTTTATTATTTGGTACAGCCTGTCTACAGCCGCCAAAGCACCTTCTTTTAGGTCAGTTTTGAAATTCCTAGAGGTGTTAATACAGTGCTTGGCGCGCTCTAGGCAGGCCCTACCTTCTGCAGTCCTGGGTCTATTTGGAGTTACTGGACTTTCGGGCTTCTCTGCTGTAGTTAGTTTTTTTGGATTTGGATAAGTGTTGGTAGATCGGTTTGCTTGATTTGTTTAGGGGGGGTTACAGCTTCTAAGCTTAAGGCTTCAAGTTTTTCGACACTCTTCCTAACCTCGGAAGATTTTGCTGGTTGGGAAAGGGCCTTGCCCTCGCTTACCTTATTTCTTTTTGGCGGGGAACAACTAACAATAAACGTGTCGCTCTTCCGGGGGGTGCGTATCATGTTGTCGATTTAGGGGGACTCGTCAAATTAATACGATACAATAAAATAAATTAAATTTCAATTAAATTAGATATGAATGTAAAAATAAAATAATAATTAATATAATAATTAGGATTGAATTATAAAGATGAATGTCAATTAATAAAATGTCAAATTAAAAACCTAAACTAACAGTTACCCCAAAAGGGGGTTAACTGACCTATTCTAACTAGTAAAATCAATAAAACTGAACTATATAGTTCCTAAACTAGCAGTCTCCCCAATAGGGGGTGACTGGCCTACTCTAACTAGAAGAATAGTTTGTTGTGTAAGGGATTCCCTAAGCGCACACACAATCAAAAAATCTTAGCCTAGCAACCACACCAAAAATGGTGTAGTTGGTCCTTATTAACTAATCTTATTTCTAATCAGTAGCTCCAATAGGGGCTACTGATCAATAATCTAACAACAGTGTAAATACCTTAGTCTAAGTTCTTTTCCCAGGTCTCGCAGCGGTTCCAGCCAGTACAGCAGCTTCCAGCAGGTAAGTCGTGTTTCTTTTTCTTTTCCAGGTGCTGCAGGTGTTCCTGGTGTTGTGGACTTCCAGGTGGGGCGTCGTCGCCCTCGACCAATGCCAGCACCCGAAAACTGCGGCTCTCTGCGACGTCCAGAAGCCTTCAGGTGAGTTTTTTCCAATTACAGGTGTTCGCCTATTTTACAGGTCTTCGTTGTTAACTTGCCTGCGTAGAGCTTCGGTTGCCGATGGCTATGAAGAAAACCCCAACTCTCTGCGAGCAGTAGGAGCGGAGTTATTGACCTTTTAAAATTTTCAATATGGCGGCCAAAATTTGGGCCTAGAATTAATTCTTTTTTCTTCTTAATTCTTAGGTCTTAATTCTTTCGCTGCTTACTCGCCTTTAGGAATAACTGGACCGTGTTTGGGCTCTTTCTTCTTGGATTTTTGGGGCCTTTCCAAATATCCAGGTCGCCCCCTCAAATGTGAATGGCAGGCTTCTATGGGAACTTCGTACAGCTAATAAATTTCGTGTTTTGAGATGTTTTTAGTCTTATTTGGTAGCTAATGTGAAAGATAAGAACTTTATAAATTCTTAGATTTTTAGAACTTGGGACATAAAAGTTGTAGCCAGTTTTATTTTTTGAGGTTATGTCAATGTGTACTAATATACATTGTTGTAAAAAGGTACATAAAAGATGTATTAGTCATAAATTCAATATTGTAAATAGCTAATCGTTACCTTTTAACGTTTTACGTAACATAGACAAAATAAATTGAGATGAGGTTCGCACCCACTCAGTGGGACGTAGGGTTGCCAGGCGTCCGGATAAAGCCGGACATAGTTAGGTTTTTAGTTTGCGTGTCCGGCCAAAATAAACATTGTCCGGCTTGTCCGGATTTTATTAGGCTTTTTATATTTCGCAAACGATGCCAATGAACAGGCATTCGATTTATTTATATATAATATAATGAGACAAAATACTTAAGAATATAGGGTGTCCGCCCTTTTTACCCAAATGTTTATGCGTCCCACTGAGACGCATAAGGACATATTGTGTATAAAGTATAAAGCGGACTGCAACAATTCGATAATGATGAAGTTTAGTAGTGGTAAAAATAATATTATAAATACTCAAATTCCTCTTCCCAGTCCTATCTTACCTTTCAATCCTTACCATTCCATAATCCTCCCTTTCTTGCTATATCTCACTCATCAAGGTTGAACGCATTTGTAATGCTTCTAGTGTTGCAAATGTTTATAGACTCTTACCACCGGGCAGTACCTATAATATATTTGTTTGCTACTTTTGTAGTATAAAAAAATCTTGGTTTGGGCGTAGGTAATGAAACAACAATTTATTTTTTAAGGACATTATAATTAATTTATTCTTAATACTACTTCATCTAAGAAAGGGGCAGGTCGGGTCATACCCTCATGGCGAGCATAGCTTAAATACCAAATAATACTCATAACGTGTGAGCAGGATCCCACTGTTCTTAAGCCTACAATGCAGTTTCAGTAACTATAAATACAAAATAAGTTTTAGCAGAAGAATGGCGGGACTATTTTAGCTCGAAGCAACATTGGATTTACTCCTAAACCATTTATTCTCTATCTGGATACCTCTAATTTATATAATCCATAGAAGCGGAATAGTGGAGCGCCTGGGGCGTTAAAAACATGAAAACCTAGGATTTCTGTTACAGTGAATGAAATTTTATAATTCAAAGTGGAATGTTTAGCTTATAATATATACAAAAAAGTTTACCTATTAAAAATTGTGATCTCGATTAGAAAAAAAAATTATGAAATTACTATCATTTTGATAGTTTAAACGATACAATAACTTATAATATTAGGCTGTAGAACATTTTTCTACACCAAAATTAAATTAATTTATATATTCATATAGAGATATTAATTAGGAAAAAGAAAGAAAAAAAAAATTATGAATAAATCATATGTTTATTTAAACAATTTACATTATTTTCTATTTTTCTTCAACTTCACTTATTTCAATGATTGGTGGAGTATTAGAACAAGTATTTTCGTTGCACTGTAGACATGCTACACTGCAGTATAAGCCACTCTTTCTACATCCACAAGCAACTCCACAACCCTTTTTGCAGCTACAAAATAACATTTGCAATAAATTATCTGGAGCTGGTGATTGATTCATTGTTATTGGGATAAGCATGTTATTAAAATACTTCCAGCCCCAATTTTCAATGTCCACATTTTCAATATCTACATTTCCTAACCATAACTGGATTTGTAGATATACTCTTTTTAGGTGTTCGAACGCTGCATCAGCTGTAGGAGGTAATGATGACAAAAGAACACTTGTTTTTTTGGCTGTTCCTTTTACAAACAAATTGAATCTCAATGACTTCAAATCTTTAATTTTTGCTGGAGCTCCATATAAACCCAAAATACATGCTGCACCCGCTTGAAATATTTTATTGCAATCTTCGTTTGAATTTTTAAATACTTCTGCTAATTCATGTAAATCATGACGTTTCTCAAAGTTTTTGGCAAATTTAATTTTACCTTTGTTGAAGAATGCTGATGTCGTATCGCAACCTGTAAAGGCATGTAAAAAAAGAATATGTTCTTTACATTTTAATAACGATTTTTCTAAACATTTTGAAGAAAATATTTTTTGTTGGACTTTGCCTCGGGATGGTTTTAGAAAATATATTTCACGATTGTGATTTACCAATGCTGTTAATATAACGAGGACGTCAATATCTTCTGACACGACAACAACATTTTTTGTTTCTAAATTAATTGCTGTATCAACAATTAATTTGTCTGCATCGCTCTCTGCTTGGCATGAAAAAATATTGTTGTCAGCTAATTTAATTCTTAACATTTCTATCAAGCGGCTTTTATTTGTATTATTTGACAAAAATTTATCTTGAGCTATTTTCAACTGCATATTTTCATTGAATTCAATATCTGTACATCTATTTTTCAATGCATGACGATTCCTTTCAGCTGATTTAATACTGTCTTTTTTATACCCATCAAATACTACATACGTGTTGCTGTTATAATTATTTTTTAAATATCTTATATAATGCTCACATATCATTTTAAAGGTTTCATTCAATTGCCATTTACAACGATGTAATAACATGCCTCCATCAATAACGTAATGAACATTTTCTACACTTTTTAATTGAATTGAAACTTCTGGGAATAATTCGTACAAAGTTGATTTTTTTGTCTTTCGTAGTTCACCACCTTCAAATATAGAAATCGGATATGGTGCCAGTTCATAATTCATATAATTTTTAAGCTCTTCATCGGTTTGTTTAAAAACACAAATACGTTGAAACAGCAGCAATGGATCAATGGGAATCACATCGTCATGTATTTTAATTTTGTTATTTTTTGCCAACAGAGGATTTATTTTATCTTTTCTTGATAGCTTCAATTCACGTAAATTTTGACCCTTTGTTTTTTTCATTACCTTCAAACCTTCTTCAAAAGCATCGTAACAATTTATATCTTCATCTCCAGTAATTCCAGTAGCAATAGAAATAATAGCATCTGTATCAGGAAAAGGGTTGTGTTGTTTAAAGAAATCCACCTTTATTTTTACATCAATATCATCTCTTTCAATTCTAGCATCTGTCGAATCACTATGTTGATGGCTTTTATTAAAAGATATATCACAAAAAATTTCTATGCCCTCTATAATATCTTGGCTATAAATAACTCCTCTAATCCATTTATATACTACACTTTCAGTAGCACCACGTTTGAAAGGGCCTCCTTCGACGCTCATTCCTTTCATCAAGGTTTGCTCAATAGTTTGATCACTTGCAATGCCAGAAAAAATGTATCTGATCGTCTAGATGTAAAATATCCTTCCGTGAATTTTTTAAACTCCATAGGGTCCATTTTATCATGTAATTCTTTCATATCTTGCAGATAAATTTGTGAAGCTTTGGCATAGGGGAAGTGCCCCGAAGCATGAAATAATGGAATCATTAGCTCAATACTATATAAATGTAAGTTCCAGTCTCCCATACGGTCGGCAGCAATAAAGTCCTTCAATACTGTAACCATTCGATAATAAGTAATCCAAAGTTTTGAAGTTTTATTTTTATTTTCAAGCTCAACTAATTTATTTTCAAAAATTGTAGCAAGCATCAGAAAACCTGGGTTTTCAGTTACTTCAGTATAATTAAACATTTCAAAAGTCATGAACTGTTCTTCATCATTTAGTAAATTTACAAAATCCGTATTGTGCTCCTTAAGATTTTCAAAAATCAATTGTGATAAAGCTTGCTGTAATAAAGTATGAGCACGTACTGCTCTAGCATACGCCCGTCCAGATGTTATATGATCAATAGTATTTTCTGCATAAATGGTAGAAAGAACTTCTTTTATCCCACTTCCAGCCATAATATAGCCAATAGATCCCATATAAGACATAAGAGTATGAAAAGCGCCCAACCTAACAACAACTAATACTTCATCAGATAAACAAACAGCAGAAGCTATGTCCCGTGCCTTCATATACAGAGGTTGATCGAACGTTAAAATGCATGTTCTCATACCTAATTCTTCAGCATTATCCACGGAAGTTTTCATAGTTGTATAAATTGTATTATAATCACTTGGAGCTGCATTAATAAATGGTAAAAAAATAATTGATGACATATCAAAATCATGTGTATTGGTTAATAAGTTCATAAATCCATTCCATCCCGAAAACTTGTTGTCATTTTTAAATTTTAAATATGTCCAAAGAATATTCAGTTTTCCATTTGTAGTCAATTTCTTAATATCAAGTTCACCTTCAGATAATTTAATTATTATGTTTGAAAAACCTGTACCTGAAGAAGCTGGATATACTTGAAGAGGAATATTGCCTTTTTCAACAAACTGAGATTCAGGTGGTAGAATCTTCAAGCGTTTAATAGGTTGTCGAGGTTGTATACCATCAGCTGGAGTAACTATTTGAATACTTCCCATATAATGAAACGTTCCTTTTCCATCAATAGTGTTGATATTGAAGTCAGCATTATCATGCACAAATTGAACAAAGCTGCCAGGTGCTATTTGTGGTGGAGTTGCAAAAGTAGCTGAAGCTTCGTACAATGTAGCTTCTTTATATGAAGCACAGAAGCCTAAGGAGTGACAGATATTTATAATTTTTTTAGAACCAAATTTTCTATGAAACATCACAGCCAAAGTAACATGCAAAGGTGATAGAAATGATCGTGGTCGTACAGCTGATATTATTCTGTATTATTTTTTTTATCTTTCAGTATTATTTGTGATAGTAAAAAATTTAAAGATTTTGGAATAGATTCATCAATATCTTCAAGCATTCTGTCACTTGGTGTATACTTTTCACTATCGTAAACTTGAGCTCTTATATCCCTCCTAATAATCTCACTAGCTGCTTTCAATATATGTAACTCCTGTTCTTCTTTACTATTATTTTGTTTATTGTACCAACTTTCTTTTAATACATTATGATTAGTTTTTTTAAAACATATAATAGTATTAGTTCCAAATTTACTTGATAAAACAATATCATCATGATAGCGGTCTATTAGTCGTTTTCTAATAGTTTTTTCATCCGGAGTATACTGTGAGGTGATGGTATCTTTCAACTCTTGCATAGAAAATTGGCAGTCGTCATTCTCTTCTATATATTTGTATATTTGCTCCATTGCTGCATCTATCATCGAAATTCTCGAACCAACTTTCTTCTCAGCAGAGCTCAGATGAATGGAATTCTTAAGAGAATTATAACAATCAGCATGATATTTTGCTTGGACTGTTTGTAAATCTGCTATACCAGCAATTCTTTTATGAATTTCTCGACAATAATCATTCTTCTGTACAGCTATAAAGTTTACAATGGAGTCACTTAAAGTTGGAGTATTAATATATGAGATTTGTCTTCGTCGTTTTTTATTTAATTTTGCTTCTTTTTCTTTATTAGCTTCTTGGCCACAGATGAAACAGTTTTTTTCCCACTCAAAGCTCGATAAATCAGTGCTACTTCGGAGTTTCTTTTTCGGAGGCGAAAATGGAGTTTCATTAGACCTCTTCTTATATATTTCAATATATTTTTTATGGGTATATTTTTGGCGACAACCTGTATGAGCGTAAATGAATTCAGTTTCAAGATAAGGTAACAAGCCATCCTTTCGTTCGCTTGAAGCAGCTCGTAACGTTGTCATTCCTTTATTTATTTTTTTAATAACACCTAAATCTGAATTGGTTTCGGAAGATGAACCCAATTTTTCACAGATAAGGCAGCTGTGCTCATTACTTGTACTACTGGTCCTTGATTCATCAATTGTTAGAAAACTGTGATAGAAAACAATATGATTAATTTATTACATTTTTTTTTTCTTTTACTTAAATTAATCTTTAATTATCTATGTACCTATTATTTAATTTATTATTTAATAATCATTATGGTCATATTATAACCATCATGATCATATAATAAACTGCAGATTTTTAATGAGATTACTTACCAAATGAACAAATAAAAAATCTAACAGAAATTAGATAGAAAAAAAACGTCTTCAATAAAACTTTTATCAGAAATAAACAACAAAATACACAACTTTTACTCTCAAATATATACAACATGCGCAGAACACGTGTCATTTATAACTAAAAAGTAGCTAGAAAAATGTCGTTTAGTTTTGGAGCAGCTGGCGTTGCCGTTCTCCCCTCTCCACGTTCTACTACCTGTCCAAGGTCGTTATGACCCTTCATGCGCTCCAAAATTTTAAAAAAATATTCATTTATGTCTATTTAGGTATTATTCAACGTATAGATACGAAAAAAAATTTACTTCAAATAAAATTACATGCTCAAGTATTAATTTTTTATAGTTTTTGTTTAAATAATAAAAAAATCAAAAGCACAAAAAAATTTTGGGTAAACTTTACACTTCATAGTATAAAAAAGAAAACCCCCCCTCGACCATTTAAATTCATTCACTGTAACAAAAGTCTGAGGTCAAAACCCCCAGACACTCCACTAGAAGTGCTCACCCACATATGAACGGGCCTGGCGAATTTGGTATACACCACAAGCAAATAATATTAATTCCTCCATGGATAGCCGAGGAAAAGATATGGTTGTCGCATCTATGAGTACAAACCAGGAACCGCGCCTGTTTAAATTATGTTCCATAACCAACTCTGAAATTGTGTTGGTTAAAAACAGGCGCTCATATATAATTGTAACAAACTGCTCTGCATTATTATTTTCTGCAAATGGCAAAGAAAATGCATTCAGAAGAGCAGCTGCTATTTTAGAATCAGTCATTAGATTGCGACAACCACGGTTAAAATATTCATGACTACCCACCTGTTTATCGTCACACAGCGTGATTTATTGCCTTGAAGGGTAGTTAGCTGTGATTGGCTGTCTTCTTTAGATTCAGGCATATGAGCTATGTATCCTTGTTCATGTTGGCTATCCATGCAGTCGCGAAAACCTCTATCTAATATAAATACATCATTTTCATTATAAAAATCATTGAACTCGAATTCACTTAATAAACTACTCATTATGGTCGCATCATTTGTGGTGGCACTATATGGTCCGCGTACATCTGTAATATATCCATCAGAAGCACAGAGGATAAACGGTTTGAATAAATTCCTGTATTTATATAAGGAATATGTATCCTTTTGAAATAAATAATTACTGCTTTTTTGCGTATATATATATGTTGCATTAGCTATTGTGATTGCTGGTTTTTGTTCAGCTGGTGCATCAGGCTCACCAAAAATGTGATCGGCAATGTATTACTTTTTTTCTGCAACATGCTCCCTTCTTATATGGGAAAAACCAAGAAATTGTGGCACATAGTCCATTAACAAGATATTTCTTGCTGCAGACATTAATGTTTCAAGAGTCCGTCTAGGTACATTAAATAAGCATGAAAGTCTATCTCCAGAATCACCAGTCCTTAATTTGCATAATAAGGCGGTTAATGCAAAACTACCCCGATGCATATTCCTAAGCCTGGGCGTTGCTTCTAATATTTGTTGATGTTGTTGTGCCTACAAAATATTTCACTTGGTTATCGGGGTAGATTTGAATATTCTCATGTGAGATATTACGAAGTCCTTCCATTAATATAAAAATGATCTCTTCAATGTGTTCTGCAGTAAAATTATCGAGGCTATACTCAGCAGTGTATAAATGACTGTAATCTTCCTCCTGTCTATGTAGAGAACAAACACGAGCACCTCTTGTTATAAAATACTGGTACCTAATTAATACTTCTCGCCTGGTTTCTTCAGGTACAACATTTCGCTCTCGATTCATGCATTCTTGAAAAATGCAATTTCTTGGTGTTGCAGCCGCTCTTCTTATATTGGACAACACAATTTATTGCTGGGGTCTATCATTTGATTCTTCTGGAATATGTGACCTTACACCTCGAGCTTGGTTCCAGCAAACTCCACAAACTTCATTCATGGATGACATCTGTAAATAATTCATTTCATGAGATGGCCATAGATATCAAAATAACATTGATAAAAAACAAATTAAACACTGACATAAGTTCATTCAATACATACAAATCTAGTATAAATACCTGTTGCTGCTCCAGCAAACGAGCAATGTTTTCAGGATTCCACTGTAAATCCGATGTTGTGGTGGCCAGACTCTGGCCACATACAGCACACATTAAAGCTGAATAATCATCATCCATATGATCAGGTGCAGAGGGTTAAATGTCCTCAACTAGTGGAACTATCCTAGTTCTTTTAGCTCTCAACCAACAAGGCACACAATCTTCATCTTCAGACCGAAGCTAAAATGAAAAATATAATTACATATTAGAGAAAAGCTTGCATTGAATCAGGTATGACAATATGGGGAAATAAATTATTTTATTTCTTAGATCAATAACGATATAATAAAAGTGATAATAGTGATGGTACTGTGTATTTTACCTCTCGTGGTTGAATCCAAGAAGAAACTAGAAGCCACTCTTTGTTGTTCTTCATTTGCCCCTTCAATTAAAATCCTGCGTCGATTTGTTCTTAGTATGGATCGCCCACAAACAACATAAATAATTTGATGGCCAACCTGTCTGCTTGGCATATTTTCAGAAGATACATGATAAGCAAGCTGCCAGCATGCATGGCAAATATGATCAGTAGGTGTAATCTGGAAATAATGATAGTGATTAGGAGTTTTGTTTAACATTACATGTAGTATTGTGTGGTTTAAATCGCAAGGAAAACATTTCAACATTTAAAACTTAGTATAGAGTTCGTTGATGGCCCCACACATGCAAAATGTTATTTGTAAACTATGTACTTACATATCTAGGATATGTCCACAGTCGAATAATATTGACGAGATCTTCACTCTCATTGCTTAAAGCGTGCCTTCTTAATCTGGACAAAAGTACGTTGCAATTAACACATTACAAACTCGCCATGTTGAATTACAAGACGCACGTACACACTAACAACACAGTTAATTATTAATAAAGCGTCCTTTCGCGAAATCACTATCAAGAGATAAGAGTAGGTACGGAGGAACAGGTGCTCAACAGCTCAACTCAACGTAAAAACAGCCAGATAATTCGCTAAATTGTTCAGATGTACTCAAAAGCAACAATCCAAAACAACAGCAAAGAACTGAATTGACAGATATGATTTTCTCTATCAGTCAATAAATAATTGCCTGAATAAAAAAAATATCGATGACAAAAACATTCATATCATTAAATTGTTAACTGATGCGTTTTTATATTATATTTTTGTATTTTTAGTTATAAAATAAATAAGAGTTTAATATAGTTGATGATAAATGTTTCTAAATGATTAAAAAACACTTTGATGTTTGTTATTTTACATATGGCAACTTGCAAAAAATATAATTGCGTTCCGTTTTACTGTCAAAACATTTAAATGTTCTTATTGTTATTATTAATTATTGCGGAGTTCTAAAAATTATTTTCATATATCTAAATAAATGGCTCAGTTGCCTTAATAAGTTGTACAAATTCTATAAAGAAACAACAACAAAATTATGCTGTACGGATCCTGCCTTTCTCCTTTGTCCTTGGGATTTTGTTGTCCCGGATTTGGTTCAGATTCGGGAGGGGGTGGCCGAAGTAGTGCCTTTGATGTCAAAAGAAACCCCGTTCTCCTAGGCCAGATAGGAGCGGAGTTATGTTCACTTTTGTGAGGCGTCTGACAGTTGCCGAGCTGTCAGTGTCAAACTTTAGGCGCTTATATCTCGGCAACTGTTTGTCGTAGGTATAGGGTTCTTGGGCTGGTTCGTCCTGGAATTTCCCCCCCTACTCAATTTTCGTCTCAATTCGAAGAAAAATTTTTTGGAATTTTTTTCCAAGTTTTCCGACTTTTCCGGGTTCCTACCCCCCGGGATGTGTAGGTATTACCTCGTGCTGCTCGGAGTCGAAAACCACGTCCTTCTATCACTTCTAGTTTCGGAGCAATCGGCGTCTAAACTTTTCAAAAATGGCGGACGAAACTTCAAAGTCCGAATTCTCGCTCGATTACTCCGTCAGTTTTTACCTGGTCAGATCGCGGTTTCCTTCCTCTGGGGGTGTCCTCACCTTGGGCAGGTGATGGTGGGTGAATTTAGGGGGGTTACAAATCCCCCTTTTTTCCCCGAGATTTTGGTACCATCGGCTTCTCCTTCACAGTACCTTTAAAACGAGGTGTCGCACGTTGTTGGGCGCCTTTTTATTCCGGAGCTAAGTTAATTTGAAAATTTGGCAAGATGGCCGACAAAATGGCTGCCAAACGTTTTTCCTCTGTAACTTGCGAGCCCGTGCTCCTATTTCGACGTGCGAGGTGTCTATGGGTTCGTATTTACGCCTATAATCTTATTTTCTAGGTATTATCCCGTTTCCTCCCCGTTATTTCCGATTTATCCCTATTTTTCACCTTTTTTGCCGTATCTCTGGTTCTTTTTGCCCTAGAGCATTGGCAGTGGTGTCAATTTGTAGGTGTTAATGCCCTCTTTCCAGTACTTGCCTTTGTTGACTTGTTGCCCTTCAAGATCTCCTATGGTACCTATTTTTCCGAGAAAACAGTTTTCCCTTTTTGTGGAAATTTTTTATATGGGGGGGACTTACCCTTTTGTTGGGGTGGTTGGGCACGGCGGTGGAGCTAATTTACAGCCCTCTAAAACCCACGCGTCTCAATAGGTCTTGTTGCTGTGACTGTTTGAATTTTCTGTTTTTATAATTCAATTACTCACCGGATTTTATTTCGGATTTTACGTCTTCTGGTATGGGGCTTCTAAATGCACTGTAATCCTTTTCACTTTAGTCACTGTTTCACAGACCTCGTGGTGACGCTTAAATCTTTGACACAAGGTCAAAGGTACTTCCCGGTGGTCTATAAATATGAAAATCACTATACACTAAAAGGTCACTATCCTACACAATGTCTTATAACTAGCACAAAAATCCGTTCACTGTAGCGTCTTTTATCGCGATTTTAAGTTTTAAATTCTTTGCACTTCCGGTTTTTCCGGTTTTTTAGCACTTTTTCCACTTGATTAAGGTGCGCCGTAATCACCCGCGTGTAGAGGGCGCCGAGACGATTCCAGCGACACCTTTTTTATGAAAATCGGTTCACTTTTTACCACTTTTTCGTATTTTTATGTGCGGAGCGTCGCGAAAAAGCTGTTGCTTGGTCAGCGGAAGGCACGGAACTCCGGCGTCTTCGATTAAAGACACCTCGTTGCTTATCGAAGGTATAAAACAATGGAACTTCCTCATACAAAAGAGATTTTGCAAAATCATCAGTTTGGCAAAGTCGAAAGAATGCTAATAAAGTTGTTTGTCTAGGGTTCTCTAACCGTTCTGTGACATTTTTGGCGTTGAAATATATCCGTTGACCGCCTTCAAGATGAACATCCAGATGAGTCACAGGTGGATCTTTCGTGAATGTTGAAACTTAAGATCCGCCATACAGCTTCTGAAGAACTTATATATCTGCCTGACTGAAAACGTGTAACTTCATCATGTTCATTTCTCAAAGCAAATGTAGCTTGGTCACTGTCCTTATTAATGTACTTACAAATATATTTTATTGACTCTACACTATTACACATTTCAACATTTATGTGAGCTTGAAATGCTCTGGACAACACAGGAGAATGCGGAACGACCCACCTATTATCTAAAGTAACCTGTTGTCCAGACACTCGCTTTTCAACAGTAAAACCACCATTGTCTCTCGAACGGAGACGATATAATGGGTATCCATCGAGTCCTGTTACAGTTTCATCCACTAAGGCTTTCGGATATCTTTTAGTGCAACGACCGTCTTGCATGCAAGGAGAATTCCCGTTAAATACACCACATGGACCATGTATCATATGAGTTTTAACAATGTCGTATAACACGGGATCTGCAATCGGACTTGGAATTTCAGCACTGATTAAACTGTCTGCATCATTAGGTCGAACCTTATCTTTTAACCAAAGCAGGAACTGTGCGTGAGGTAAGCCGCGTTTTTGCCATTCAACACTATACATATAACACAATACTTCTCCAAAAATGTTATATTTGGTAAGTAGATCTATCATTGATTTTAATTTTAAATGAAAAACTCTTGCGATGATATCATGGCGGTCATGCGGTGCTTGACCCTCAAGAAGCTCCCGAGTGATTTCATCCCACTTAGGATTGGTAGTCACAGTAATAAATAAGTCGGGACGTCCATATTTTCTTACGTAACAAAAAGCATCTTGAGTACGTTCGTGCATGTAGCGCGGACCACCAGTAAAAGAAGAGGGCAAAATAACTAAACGGCCCATATTCACCGTATCATTATCTTGCTGCATGGCGTCGCGAAGGTGCACGTATTCTTCAGCGCGCAGCTGCCTTTGATTAGATCGTATATAAACTAATCTTTCGGTTTCAATTTTTGCGTACATATCTACAATAAACTGATTGAATAAGCCACGAAAACGTTGAAAGCATACAAACCTATTCCGTCTTACTTGCAAGTGGTAACAGTAAAATTGAAGGCATGAAATCTTTTTACTATAGGTAGGTGCGCCTGTACGCGGATCAGTTTGGTATAAAGCAAAATTGTAACCATCTTCTCCTCGACAGTATATCAAAGGATATTGCAAACTGTCGTAAGCCATGTGGGTTTCGTAAATACGTTGCAAACGATTGTCTCTGGAACGGATAACGATATCACGCCTATCACATTCCTGGTCGACCAATACCACAGCAACATTCGTGGATGGAGCATTATATAGCCCAGGGTGTTCCTGAGTTGGACGCCTATCGGCATTTATAACAATTTTATAATTGTTATCATCTTCTCGAGGAAGAGCTTCTAAAGCCGATTTAAAACTGCATACATACGAATTAACCTGATGCAACATGTTCTGAAGTTGTGAAATGAGTTCAGTATTTAAATTCGGGAAATATTGATTTCTTATATTCGACTGTTCGTTGTAGTCGGATACAAAATATATTTGAAGAAATTTAGGTTGGTCTTCAGGCAAAAGGGATCCTATCAAATTGTAAACCTGACCTTGTATCTTAAAAGTAGGCATGAAAGGACCTTCTGAGATTTGTTGAGCACCAAAGGATGTCATTTGAAACGCACTATTATAAGTGCGAATATTGTCTAAAAATTTACACATGTTCACCTAAAAGTAGTGATTTTAAAGGTTCCGGTGGGTCTTCGAATAAAGGCAAATTTATTTTACCTCCAGAACAACAGAAACCAGCCGACTCCTTACTCCACTTTGAAGCATTACAAAAAGAACATACCACGTTCATATCGCCTATTACAGAAGATGATCTGTAATCAATTGTGAGGTTATAAGCAAACCCACTTTTATATTTGTCGGACCACGCCACCGAATTTCTAAATTGATCTTCTATGTATACATCTAAGTTATTAAGACTATGTCGAAATCTATCTGCAGTAAGACGGGCCTCTCGCTGTTCGTCCGAATATTTTCGATTCTTAATCTCTCATTAGACAGACTTATTGATCGTTCGTGTCTCAAAGAATTGTAATGTTCGCGTACCGACTCTAGTCGTTGTTCATGCTCATGTTCATCTTCGAGAGATCGAATAATATTATGGTGCACCCTATCATTTGTTAAACGGTCTTCATATTGAGTAAAAGTTTCAGATTCTCGAGATAAAATATGCCGTTCGCGGTCAGCTGTGAGGCGCAATTCCCTCTCAGTAAAAGTTTCTGACTCGCGAGACAATGTATGCCGTTCGCGGTCAGCTGTGAGACGAAATTCCCTCTCAGTAAAAGTTTCTGACTCGCGAGATAAAATATGCCGTTCGCGGTCAGCTGTTAGACGCAATGTCCTCTCAGTAAAAGTTTCTGACTCGCGAGAAAATGTATGACGTTCGCGGTGAGCTGTGAGACGCAATTCCCTCTCAGTGAAGGTTTCGGACTCGCGAGACAATGTATGACGTTCGCGGTCAGCTGTGAGACGCAATTCCCTCTCAGTAAAGGTTTCTGACTCGCGAGAAAATGTATGTCGTTCGCGATCAGCTGTGAGACGCAATTCTCGTTGTGCAGCAGTTTCAGCTTCTCGGGATAACACATGTTGTTCTCGGTCATTGGTAAGACTCAGCTCTCGCTGAGAAAAGCTTTGAGACGCCCGTGATGTAGCATGTCTCGCTCTGTCAGCTGCTAATCGCACCTCTCTCTCAGGAGAGCTTTCATTGGCTCGAGAAGTTGAGGCACTAACTCTCCTAGAGTTTAACCGATGCGCTCTTTCCTTTGCCGATTCTTGAGAACGCGTATGTCTCATCCTCTTAGCATCTCTCGAATTTCGAGATAAAGATGGTCGTTTTTTAGGAGGCATTGTGAATTTTTAATCGACGGTAACAGAAGCTACCTTACACTTATGAAATCTAAATGCTTACTTAAATACCTAAGTATCTACCTAAACTACGTTTAATATACGTATGTTATAACCTATTTGACACCTAAGTACCTATTTAAAACTACTGCTAAATAAATGTTAACTTATAATTAATCTAAAAGTAATTTAAATAAGGAGACTATTATCTATATGAACCTATAAAATGTGAAAAATATAGGTACCTACTAAAACTAAATAATTCTACTTTCGAAATATTTAACACTACCAAAATAACTAATAAATTAAAATAACTAAACTACTAATACTAACAAAACCTCTATACCTATTTCATAAAATAAAGACAACAAAACAAATCTAATAATAACCTATTCAAAAACTAAAAATCGCGCTGATAAGCACTAATAACTATAATTGTCTGTCAATAAGGTCGAACAATCTGAACGTCCTATCGCTTCAACAGCCAAATATTGTATGAAGTTCGCACGCTTTTTTTTTTTTTTTCGAACGGGTCTATGCTAAGGGTCGGGTTAAGACCGCTGTAGCTAAGTCGGACTATAACTAGCCTGGTGGCTAGTTTGTTTGGTGGTAGACGATGGGAGGGTTTGACCCTCCCTAACATCACCCGGGTGATGTTCAAACCGGATATTGGGGACAGCTACGGATTAGAAGCTATTATTTTGACAGGGGAGACGCGGGTCTCTCCTGCTGAGGGGTCCGACCCCTTCCTCACTCGCTGATGAGTGAGGTTGCTCGCGCGCGGTAGCAGAGACTAGCGGCGTGCGAGTTATCGCGATAGAGGAGCTCTCGATTTGGTCGATATCGGTACTGAGAGGGCCGTCCCTCTCCCCTTCCGCGTACGGTCGGGATGACTCGCGCGCGTAAGTCCTAATGTCGATGAGGTTCGCGGTATTGGTAGAGCTCTCTATATCAATATCGCGGTCGCGGACACTATTTAGGAGTGTACCTAGACTACTGGGATGCGAACTCGAACTCGGGTTCGGGTCCGGTCCCGTGTTAGGGTCGGTCTGTACGTCTGTACGTGTTGTCGTGTCGGATGTGGGACCTCGGGGTAGGCGCCGGCGTCGACCCCGGTGCGATGCTAGCGTCGCGGGTGCGTGTGATTTGTGTTTACGTAACTGTACACAGTACGTTACGTATTTTGTGATCGGGTCAACGGGATCGGCTAAGATATGCTTAGGCCGTTTGTGCGGGTGTCGGAAAGTCAGTGCGTCGTGGTTGTAGTCCAGTGCCTTTTTTATAAGGGGGTTTGGGTGGTTTTTGCCTTTATCAAAGAATCTCTCTACGAGTTCCTTGATATAGGCTTTAATAGTGACTAGTTCGCAGTCCCTATGCAAGTCGATGTTACGCATGTACCAGGGGGCGCCTGTTGCCATGCGTAGAAACCGGTTCTGGACTCTTTGCAAGCGGTCCATTTGAGACTCGCTTATCTGTGCGAAAGAGACGCACGCATAAGTGAGTATCGTTCTGATGCAAACCTTATACAATGTAAGCTTATGTCTTAAGGATATTTTGCTTCGCGAATTAAGTAGCGGATATAATTTGTAGAGTACAAATTTCGCTTTACGTAGTGTGTTACTGATGTGACTCGAAAACGTCATCGACTTGCCTAGTACTACGCCTAAATATTTGACCTGAGAGACCTCAGGGATAATGTTGCCGTGCAGGCTAATAGGGCTCATTACTTTACGGGGGCAATTACGCCCCGCTGTCTTATTACCATTGAATTGAATGGCGTGACTTTTATCGGGATTGACTTCTATTCTCCACTTTGAGAACCAATTACCGAGAGCGGTAACTGACTCCTGGAGGACTTTAGACGCGGTACGGGCTCGTGTGTTTGAATAATAAAGGGCTGTGTCGTCCGCGAACATAGCTAATTGCACCTTAGCGTGTTTGGGGATGTCACTAGTGTACAGGTTATATAGGGAGGGCGAGAGGACCGAGCCCTGCGGTACTCCCGCCTCCATATATCTTGGCGACGACAGTGCGCCTTCTACGCGGAAATGAAATTTACGATTTTTTAAAAAGTTACTAATTAGTAGAACGAGATAATCGGGTATTTCCATTTGATAGAGTTTGTATAACAGTCCGTTATGCCAAATTTTATCAAAAGCTTTTGCAATGTCAAAGAATACGGCGCATGTCGTCTTCCTGTCGTTTTTGCTAGATAATATGTACTCCGTTAAGCGGTGTACTTGAGCGGGGCAGCTGTGCAATTCGCGGAAGGCAAACTGCTCCTCTGGAAGGAGTTTTTTGTCGGTTATGACGTCATTTAGGCGCCTTTTAATAACTCTTTCGTAGACTTTACCTAGGGAGCTAATGAGACTTATTGGACGGTAGCTACCAGGCACCTTCCGGGGTTTCCCCGGTTTGTGGATACCTATGACAATAGCTACTTTCCAAATGTCTGGAAATGAACATCCTACTAAGAGGGCGTTAAAGATGTTCACTAGTAGTTGAATTAGCTCGGACGGTAACATTTTAAGTGTTTTGTTTGAAATACCGTCGAGGCCTGGGGCCTTTTTGGCATTCATACACTTGATAATGTCACTGACCTCCTCCGAGTCCACCATCCTCACCCTGTCTACATCAGGTGGCCTCGAGAGTCGGCTGTTGACCTCGCTATTTACTAAGCTAAGGTGCACGGGATCAATCGGGAGAGTACTCGGCCGGCACTGTTGTTCGAAATTATCAGCTAGGCACTCGGCCTTGTCAATGTCTTCGAATGCAGGAGGACGGTTAGGTCTATCTAACGGAGGCATGTCGCTCTCCGTGTTGTTTTTGAGG
The DNA here is from genome assembly GCA_037179445.1 of Phengaris alcon alcon. Classification (NCBI taxonomy): domain Eukaryota; kingdom Metazoa; phylum Arthropoda; class Insecta; order Lepidoptera; family Lycaenidae; genus Phengaris; species Phengaris alcon. The sequence continues at coordinate 15,768 of JAYRCH010000639.1, read as the reverse complement.
GCCTTCGCGAGTGGCCAGTACGCCACGTGAGACGGTTCTAAATCACTGAGAAGTCGATCCCAACTCTCGGCTTTGTGCTGTTTGATTTTAAACTTAACTTCCCTCTCGTAGTGACGGAGGGCTTTCCTCCACTCTTCCGACGGGTAGCGATCATATGTGCGCTTAGCCGCATTTCGGAGTCTGATGGACTCCCTTATGTCCTCAGGGAGGGGCCAACGGCCCTTGGGGGTCGTTGGCACCTCCCTAGATGAGTTCTCTATGGTCGCTACCAGGTGATCGGTCAAGTGGGAGGCGGCCTCTATGGCTGTCTCTTTACTATCTATAATATCGGGGATTTTGTCTAAGTGGCTAGAATGAAGGACTTTAATGTTCTCCGCTAGTGATTTATAATCTATTATCTTCCTAGTACTAGAATTATTGGGGTTAAGACTACCAAGTGTAATCATAACCGGTCTGTGGTCTGAGTTAAGCTCGTGGAGAGTCTCAATATTGATATTGAGAGAAACATTTTTAACTAAGGCTATGTCTATCGTACTAGGATCGCGTATGACACCGTTGATGTTTTCATTGGTGTCATAGCGAGTGGGGTCGGTGGGGGCTAATAGTGCAAAATTTAGAGTGTCGGTTAAATTACAAAGGATGGTGCCGTTTCTATTGTTATGAACATTGCCCCACTCGGTGTGTTTGCAATTAAAGTCGCCGGCAATGATGACAGCGTTACCTAAATTGAATAGCGCCTGTAGATCGCTTGAATGGAGTTCTTTGTTGCACGCTAAGTACGCGCTTACTATAACAATGGGTCCGTGACCGGACATACTAATATGGCAAACAGATGTTTCTAAAGTTAACAATGACGGTGGCTCTAGTGGAATACAATGTAGTGATTTTTTATAGTAGATAAGAGTACCTCCGAGTCGGGATCGAGTTCTATCGTTTCTGACTATTTTGTAGTTAGCTATTTTAGGGCTCCTCATGCTAGGTTTTAAGAAAGTCTCCTGCACTAGAAGAATATCGACATTTTGGCTGCTTACAAAATCGCGAATTTCGCTAATGTTATTCCTAATGCCGTTCGTATTGAACGACACTACGCGTAACGAGTGCGGCTTTGTCCTTCCCGAGGGCTCCATTAATTACCGTTTGTGGAGAGGGCCTTGATCTGACGGATCAAGACATCGGTCTGTGGCCGATCCTTTTAGCTTTGTCGCTAAAATAGAAAGCTCCATCGGGTCAATAGGCCCGATGTTGCTTAAAAACTGCTGGACGAAAGAGAGGTCTGCAGTGAAGCTGGGAGTCGGAGGGGGCGTGGCCTTAGGCGCTACGGGCGCGGAGGGCATGGCCTTACTGGGGAGAGCGGGGGAAACCGCTAGCTCCGAACTACGTTTCTGCGCGGGCTTGAACCATGCAGATTGGGAGGGTAGGGGGGCAGCGACGAATCTCTGTTTAGGGGGGGGGCACTTTTAGTCTGCGGTGCACTACGCTTTTTTACTTTGGGTGCTTTTTTGCACCCTCTATAATTGGCGGGGTGTCCTTTAGACTTACAGAGAACACAGCTGGGGGGTTCGGACTCCTCAGCTGGGCTCTTACGGAGACAGTCAGAGGTGCCGTGGTCACCGAGGCACTTAACGCAACGCGGCCTAGCTTGGCAATTCCGTGCCGAGTGCCCGTAAAGTTGGCATCGGTGGCACTGGCCAGGGATGCCCCTTTTACGGGGGGGCTCGACGCGGATGCCCGTAATATGACAGATGGCTCGGATATTGAAGATATCCTTGCCCTCTGGTGTGAGAGGGAGGGTTACTAGTACCATATTGTACTCGTGTTTTTTGATAGGGTGGTACATGCGATGTACCTCTAAGGCGGGAAAACCTTGGGACTGGATGTCCATGAGTACCTCTTTTGTGGAGAGGCACTTATCGACTCCTGTAATGACGACGCGCAGAAGGCGCTCGTCTTCAAGGGCATACGTATGGTAGCCTATGTTCTTTGCGCGTAAGAACGCGGTGAGGAGGCGGTGGTCCTCCGACGATTTAACCTGCACTTTGATCCCTATGGGGGTCGTGTGCGCAGAAGAGTATCGAAGCTTTTGCTCGTTTATTGCCGCAGAAATTATATTCCATTTGGCCTTCTCCTGTATGATTACAGGAGGAGGCATTTTTGGCGTACGGACGGCCTGAGGGGCCTGGGAGGCCTGAGGGGCCAGGGAGGCCTGAGAGGCCTGAGATGCCGGAAGGGCCTGGGAGGCCGGAGGGGCCTGGGTGGCCAGAGGGGCCTGGGAGGCCGGAGGGGCCGTTGAGGTAACGGGGGTCGCGGAGCCATGAGCCTGCACGGTTTTTCTATTTTTACGGACCGATTTGGTCGGGGAAGATAGGACTGGAGAGGCGGTGCCCTCTGGGCGCTTCCTCTTCTTCGTCTTCTTATATTTGACGGTAGTGAACTCGCCCTGTTCACTACGGTCGGATTCTTGCTCTGAGCAAGACATCTCTGAAGGAGATGATAAGGGCTCTGTTTCGGCCGGAATTAGCGGGGCGTCGCAATCGGGCGACGCCGGTGAGTCAGCTTCGTGCAAGCGCACGAAGCGTTCCCACTTGGACGCGACATCTGGGACTTCTAGTTTCAAGAACTCTAGGAACTTCCTAATTAAGGCGTCGGCCATAATTAGGAAGTTTTATCCTGGTTGTGAAATGAAATTCTGCTCTCTAATTAATATTGGGGGATACAGCCCCTCCCGGCGACCGGGAGGGGAGGTGTGTAGGGAGGAAAACTCCTCGTGTAGTGTGCCTAACCGTGTCACGGTACTTACAATTGTTCCTAGGGCGGCTGGAACTCACTCACTCACTAACGTTGCGCTAAACACTAGGGCGCTAGTGTTCGCGAACGAGACGCGGCGGAGCGCGAGCAGAAGGCTCGCGCTAATGGCACATCCACACATGCCGCCGGCTTATGCCGCCGGGTTTGCCGACGACTTTCAGACCGCCTTGCCGCTGACTTTGCCGCCGGCTTTACCGGCGGCCTGCAGTCGCGGTTGTAATTTACGCAGAAGTGTTGTGACTTTCGTTGAAATTAGTCGTGTACGTAGAATCGAAAGATGTTGGACTATGATATAGTTGCGTGTATCGCAAGTGTAGTGTTGTATGTCATTATTCATAAAAAGAACCGTAAAATCAAACGAAGATATTGGGTCAGACCAAGTCTTCGAAATAGGCCTAATGTGTCCCCGATACTTGAAGATTTTAGGAAGGACGACATAAACCGAAGAAATATTCGTTCAAAATTTAACACTTTTCTAAGGATCTCTAGTGAAGAATTTGAAATATTACTGAATTTAACTGGACCCATGATATCAAAAACTGACACCCGCTGGAGAAATGCTGTGTCAGCTTCCGATCGACTAGCAATTACTTTGAGATACCTGGCTACAGGAGACTCTTATTTTTCACTCGGTACACTGTTTAAAGTGTCTCCACAAGTTATTTCTTTAATAATTCCAGATGTTTGTCAAACTTTGGTGTCTACATTATCCAATTATTTAAGGGTAAGTACAAAATATCCGTAACACATTAGGTAGTTAGAAATTGAACACCTACATTAGAAAACAAAACAGACCACATACATTCACACAGTTACGGCATGTGCAAGACACAATTATAATATTTAATTTTATACTGTAGGGGAGAGTGCAATGGGTAACAGTGAATCAACTTTTTTGTAGAGCTAAATATTGCCACAATTTAACACTTTTAGAATGTGTTTTTATAATAAAGCCTGACCAAAATCAATAAGGTACACACTGCCATAGCAATCTAAGGGCTACCATTCACAGGTTTATAGATATGACTATTTTTTTAAGAAAGGATTTCCCTTTTTTAAAACATCAAAATATTTTGCTTTTATACCTACTTTTCCATCGCACCCCGGTAGCGAGTCTTCCTTACGGCGACGCTCAACGGGGTCTGAATCAGCGCGAGGGCAATACAAAATAGAACGTAAAATGCTATATCGTGTAAATGTGCGCATTATATAGGCCGTGTTCGATCCACTGTACCCCTTGATCCACCGTTACCCATACATTTTACATACATATAACTAGAACTAAACACACAAATATCACAAACAATTTTTTTTTACAGATGCCGAATACACATGGAGAATGGCTATCAGTGGCTCGAAGTTTCATGCAGAAATGGAATGTACCTAATTGCGTAGGTGCCCTCGATGGGAAACATATACGTATACTATGTCCAACTAATAGCGGTTCTGATTTTTTTAATTATAAGTCATATTTCAGTATTGTTTTGCTAGCTTTAATCGATGCCAATTATAACTTTTTATACGTAGACATTGGATGTCAGGGCAGAATATCTGATGGTGGAGTTCTACGAAATTCAACTTTATATGATATGATACGAGATGGAACTTTAAGTCTGCCACAAGCGATTTCATTACAAGGGAGAAATACACCTGTACCTTTTTATTTCATCGGTGACGATGCTTTCCCCATCTCACAGAATATAATAAAACCGTTTTCTGGATATCATGCAAAAGGATCACCTGAGAGGGTTTTTAATTATAGACTTAGTCGCGGGCGCATGGTTGTAGAAGACGCGTTTGGTATTTTATCTAATAAATTCAGAATTTTGCATTCACGCATTGGTTTACAAAATGAGAAAGCAAAAAATGTCGTGATGGCTTGTGTGCATCTGCATAATTTTATGAGGAGAAATGAAAGAACTACTGATGGAGTTTTGAACGAAATGCAACAAAATATACCGCAGATCGCTCTAAATGTAGAACCAAGTGTAATTAGAAATGAGCTAAAATGTTATTTTCTATCGGAACAAGGTCAGCTTCCTTGGCAATATCAAATATAATGTTTGAAAGAAATAAAATATGATTATTCAAATAATTGTTTTATTTAGGAATCAGAAACATGTATCAATAATTTTAAGCTTTTATTAAAATAAAATAATTTAACTGAAAATATAAACATTTATTTTAGTTTTAAGTAAAGGCATTGCGTGTTTCGTCATTTTAATATGTAACCTTATTTTAATCTATTACACTATTTTCGGGTAAATTATTTTCCAAGACTTGTAACAGACTGTCACTTGTATTGACATCTGGGCTATTTTGCATTTCATACTCTGATTGAACAGAGTAAGAGCGCGAAGTTGAGGGCGACGGTGACATTGCTAACGTTGTAGGTTGGCCGGTGAAGTATCCTGGCCGAACATTTTGATAACGAAGAGGCTGAGTAGTATTACTGGTATCAAAATTCATCGAACCAATTCTCATTTCTGCTTCGTAGACAATATTCTGGATTTGATGTTGTACTGTACACATCGTGTATTGATCCATCTTCCTCAACTTGCTACTTATATAGTCTGCAAATATAGCAGCATCATCGCGTTGCCTTGCATTAGACGTGATCTCCCTCAGTAATTGCAAAGCTTCATCAACATCAGGTTCCCTCTCTATATTTCGCTTTCGTGAAGTCCTTGTCGAAGGTAGCGTAGTCCGGGGAGTGATATTATCTTGAGAAGACTGAAAATAAAAAGGAAATCTTATAAATAATTGCAAACACGCTTCAATACTATATTTTGAATATATCCTATCAGTATGTAAATATAAAATAAAAACCAATCTTATAAACATAACATGTATATATACAATCACCACTGATGACGCCTATTTAAGCTACATTTACTCAGTAAATAATTGATATTATTTCTTTATATATTTTTTTCATCTTACATATTGGCCATATATCACGTCCTCAAGTATTGCAAATGTCTCACCAGTCACCCTGTACACTCTTCACGAGCGCTTATTCCCGAATACTTCGCTTTCGGTAAGTGTTATGCCGACTACATAAGGTCAAAAACGAGAGTATGCTCGCCTGCGCTCCGTGGTATTATGTATTGTTACCGGGTTGTAGGTAGTAGGTATCTAAAATATTAATATGCGAAGCAAAAACTTTGTACCCCTATTAACGAAAATATTACATAATGAAATATGTATTTTAAATTTATTATGGTCGACCAACTAGTCTACTTAATTATAAGAATTTGATGGGTACTTACACTAGGTGTGTGGCTGTTCAGAGTCGGTACCGGTGCATTCTTGTCATTAAGAAATGATAACGCCTTATAAGCAAACCATTTCGGCAATTGAACATCATCCCGTCCAGATCCACTCCTTTTAGATTCTTCATATTTGCGTTTTTCTCGAAAATAATGGCTGGATAAATTCTTCAGTTTTCTCTCAATTTCTGATGATGCTATGTTGAACACAGAAGCAATATCCCTAACAGCATCATTTCTTTTGTTGCGATTCTTGAAATCCATATGCCTTGGGTTCCACAATAGTTCATTTTCTTGATACTTTTCTATTAATAAAAGTACTGCACTATCATCCCAGTTAAATTCTGTCATTTCGTTATTTAATTGAATACGACAACACTACCACTCCGTATCGAAGCCGCAAGCAAACTGCCGCCGGCACCAAAAGCCGCGCGTGCCGCAGGTAAAAGATGCATGAGCCGGCGGCATGGCCGGCGGCCTGGCCGCCGGGTTGACCGCCGGCCGTGCTTCCGGGCATGTGTGGATGCGCCATAAGAACGAGACGGACGATGCGACCGGTCGCACGCTCGTCCTAACGCGGCGATAACTTCGCGGCGGGTGTGCGAGCAGAAGGCTCGCACTAAAGAGCGAGACGGACGATGCGAGCGGTCGCACGAATCGTCCGGTAGGCGGCGATCGCGGCGCGGCGCGAGACACGGTACGGCACGGGTCGGGCGGCAAAGGCGGTTGGGTGGCGCCTTGCTCTTCTCTCTTGAGTCTTGCCTCTTGAAGCTTGTCTCTTGAGTCTTCGGTCTTCCTGTCTTCTTTCTTCCAGTGGTGCACTATTGTGAGCAATGACACACGGATAGAGCGAGAGCGCAAAAAGAGAGCGCGGGACGACGGCAACGATCGTAGCGAGCGGAGCTGTTCATCGGACGGTGTCCGAGAGCAGAATGACTGCAGTTCGCACGCGGACCTTTTTATAGGTATATATATTTTTATAGGTATATATATACCTTTTTTACCTTTTTTATACCTTTTTAGACCTTTTTGCCCCAAGCCTTTTTATACCTCCCGCCGCGAAGCGCGTCGAGCGCGGCAACTGATACACAAAAATAATCCTTATTGCATGATTCTGTATTCACGCGCGATGACTTATTAGTGTATTTCATGTATAACTTTGGTGTTTCTACACCGATTTACATGATTCTTTTTTTATTGAATAAGTAATAATGTTAACTTTTTTAATTAGGGATGAGTGAGAGTGTTGTAAACGTAAGATTAGACCAATATAATCAGAAAGCTCCGAATTGCTAAGCTACCGGAAGTTTCACGTGCTATTGTGAGTCAACCATAAAAGATAGACATTATGCTGTCAAGAAATATTTTTATATAATATTAAGGAAAATATTTCCGTCATACGTGATTTCTATGCAGCTCTAACCATTAAGGCTGCACACGCGGTGGAAGCTTAAAAAATGGAGTAACTTCTCCCGTTTTCCCAATATATCCCTTCACTGCTCTGCGCCTATTGATCGTAGCGTAATGAAAAGTATACTATAACCTGCCCAGGAGAATGAAGAATAATTGTGCCAAATTTCATTAATATCCGTCGAGTAGTTTTTGTTTCTATAACGAACATACAGACAGACAGACAGACAGACAGACAAAAATTTTACTGATTGCATTTTTGACATCAGTAGCGATCCCTAATCACTTCCTGATAGTTATTTTTTTTTAATATTTCATGTACAGAATTGACCTCTCTACAGATTTATTATAATATAGATGAATTGCAATGTGAGATCTTGTTAGAGACCCAATCTAAATGTTCATATCACAATCTTCAATGTCTGAGTCGGGTAGACAATCTTTGACATTTGTTGCGCGTGGAATGTTCACAAATTCATGCTTGAAGCAGTTAGGAATCACTTTGTCCACGCAAAGTTTGACTAAATCGTCATATTTAGCTTTCGATATTAGAAGCTGCGATCGATAGCAAGGTAAAAGAGATACCTTAGTTTTAGACTGAATTTCAACATCAAAGGACGCCGCAGTAGGATTCATAGATATTTTATTTATTTATTTATTTATTTATTTAACAATTTATTGTACACACAGAAAATTATGACAATACAATTAACAAAGAAAGATGACACAAAGGACTGCTTATTTCTAATTAGAAATTTCTTCCAGCAGCCCTACGGAGAGAAATGGGATGAAATATAGCAGTTAGGACGTGCACAATATTATTTCTACAATTATTGTAGAAATAATAATTCAAATATTTATATCTATAATAAAATAAAATATAGTAAATAAGCTAAATAAATAAATTAAAAATGATAGCTAGTTAATATATATAAATACTAATATAATATTATTATAACTATAATATAATACTATATGTATACATAATAACGGTATCTATATGGATTCAGATTTGAGGTAATGCTTTATATGTAACGCTTTGATTGTTTTTTCTAAAATTCATAATACGGATCTTGCTGATCTTTTCAGTTAGGTTTCCTTTATAGTATTTGTCACTAATACTGTCCTATCTGTAAAAATCTTCATAACTCAGTCTTTCTACTTCGAAAGGCGCTGGTTCTTGTCTGGCAGTTGCAAAAACTGTAAACCATTGTGATGGTGCGTAAACAGTTGTTTCTTTAATCTATTTTCAATAATGGCATGCACTGTATCTACGGGCATGATGTACGTGTGTCCTGTCAAGAGAAAGTTTATTTGAATAGTGTCGATATTTTTACAGTCCTGTAATGATGAATGCAACATTGCCAACACGTACGGTTGCGGTTTTGGCCCGGACAACAGTCACAATATAGAAGTAATCGAGTGACGTTTCCTCTGGCTTCTACCGATTGAATATATTTGTGCAATATAGATGAGGAGGTGAAGAACAAAACCTCACTTTTCCACTTTTTTTAATATTGAAGAAAACAGTAAAATGTAAATAACTAACTGACTACGACATCTGCATTTTGGTTTGATTGTGTCATATTATGCTAGAGTTACAGTCAATCTGATGTGCAAATGGCTGATAAAAATGATAAGAATCTTAGCTAATATTTTGAAATGAAATTTGGAAATGTGAGGTTTTGATTAAATATTTTTGGAAAAGTGTGGTTTTGATCAAGACTAGTGGAAAAGCGAGGTTTTGATGTTTACCAAAAAAAAGGTGTGGTTTTGAAAATGACTGAAAAAATAACCTTTTAAAAATATTTTTTTGTTCTCCTTACTGTATGAGCACACACACATTCTTATTTTAATTATCACAATCATTAATCATCAAATTAATATTATTAGCCTTATGACAAAATCATTCATCACTTTAACCATCACCAATATCAGTATCTAAATCCTAATAATATTAGTATCAGGTTCAAGACAATCACAATCTTCATCTTCACTGACATCTCCAACTTCTATGGTATGTGAAGAATTATTATCCAAGATACCAACATACCATTGAAGCTCTTCAATATCCTTCCACTTATCTCCAAATTGTTTTACCAATAAATTGTCAATGTCTTTCTTTTTAGCATCTGCTATGTCCCGTCCCAGAGATTGTAGTTGTAGCAGTTTAGGATGATTTTTACCTTTTTTCAGTAATATTACTCCGGTGTCGTTGTCAGTCTCATATTTAAATGTTTCAAATAATTTGGTCAAGTAAACTATTCTTTGCCCAGCTCGAGTTTCTTTTAATTCTTTATAAATGCGTATTCTTTTTAAATTTCTGATTTCAGGTACTTTTTTGTAGTCCTTGCATAATTGTTTCAAATCAAACAACTTCCAGTCTTTTCCAAGAAGATTGACATCACCAAATTGTGAGAACTTATCCAAATACTCATGTCACTTACTTTGAAGCTGATATTGTAATTCGTTTACGTCCACGCCGTGGCCTTGTTTTTGTACCACAATTGATCGTTACAACTTCAGCAGTCCCGTCTTCATTCATTTCGATATAAATTTAACAGTAAAAACTGCACTTCAACACCTAAATAAACAACCGAATACAACAAGTTCTAACTCGAAAAACTTTGTTAACCTAATAGTTTTGACAACAATGACAACTTGAAAAGTAAGCGTCAAACGTCAAATAGCTGAAAAAATGTTGCCACACGTATGAAAAATAAAAATTACCGTAAACTATTTAACAAAAAGACCAGACATAGATGTTTAGCACCTTTAATCTAAACTCAATTGTTTTATGTGGTTTTGATGAAGTCTTAATGATACCGTTAAATTGTACTCCAATAAAGTGAGCTTTTGAAAAGTATCGAGGGAGACTGTTTTTTTTTAGTCTAAAGTGTGGTTTTGTTCGAAACTCTATTTGAAATGAATAAATTTTTATAAGAAAAGATGTGTTTTAGATAAGGTTTTACTTATTTGCTTTGATCAATTCAACATTTTTTTGCACATAGACTAAAAAAATATATTTAAAACAAAAATGGTAAAGTGAGGTTTTGTTCTTCACCTCCTCAGATGCAATCTCGTTAGCGCCACGCTTACCATTGCTCTCATCCCAGTAGTAACAGAAAACTTACGAGTTCCATTTTCATATACACACAAGTTGTACACAGCTAGTTTTCTACTGTAGTACAAAAGCATAGATTGTGCATAGGGTGTGTAAGTACTTTTTCGAGATCAAAACTAGCACAAAGAGTTGAAGGATCATCCTTATGAATATTTTTGTGCACTTTAAAACGGGCATAACTTTCCTCTTTTTCTAGTTCATGTTCTTCCTTTTTTTTTGCTTTTCGGGATTATTATTGTTTTCGTATTGAAGACACTTAAGGCACTTATCTTTTTTAGGTACATGGAATCCAATGTTAAAATTATCTTGAAATATTTTACGAAAATTCTATCACTAACTACGTCCACGCCCTGATCCACATAATGCTGTTTGTAAAGTTTATACAAGTTGGTGACATTTTTGTATTCTTGTGGAAGGTAATCTTTGCTTGAGTCTTGACGACAGTAGTGTGAAGGTACAGCTGGTAAATTTTTGATGAACCTGTGAACGGCATCTATAGTGGATTCTTTAGTCTTATTTGGTGGCTCACATTTCCCTCTCATATCTTCTCGTGCACATCCCCAAGAAGCATTTTTTACAATACTGTAAATTGTTTTATCAGAAATGTTCAGAGTGGCTGCTAAAAATTGTTGGCAAATAAATCTTCTTCGTTGATAAAATATTTGATAGTATAGTTGCGCTTATTAGAATCGGTACGTTACGTTTAATATTTTCTTTTTGAGACAGGGATACTAACCAATCACGGCGACGTGTTTTATCAAGATTCCAAAAAATCTTAAATAAGCTTTCTCTTCTTTCTTCAGACAGAGACCCACAGTAGTTGCTACATTTTTTTGCCAAAACAAGGATTGGCCAATACAGTTTTAGCTGGTACAACGACACCTTTATTTGTTATATACTGTCACCGGAATTTTTATTTTTTGACCGTTCTTTTCTTGAATTGACGCTTAGATATTACGTGATTTCGGTCATATCTACATTTTGTGCTTACTAAACGACCAAAAAATAGTTATTTTAAGAATATCCAGCAGTTTCGACATTCTAACAATTAGGAATATGAACTTGGTTGGTTTTTCATGTATTGACTTTTTTATTAATTTGTATTTATGTATTTTTACTTGTTTAGAAATTTCCTTTGAAATCACTTTGTAGATTTTACCTACACAAAGCAATTGTAATTTATGTGGTTATATATTTTAACTTGATAAATATTTTGTGACAGTGTCATTTGTATCCTGAAATAAAGTGGAAGAATATTAGAGCTTAGATATTTTTACTTGTATAACATAAATTTATTTTTTATCCTTAGATATTTTTATCTGATAATAGTTAATATTAAAGATGTCGGTTAGATATACTTACACTATCAATACCTACTTGTTTTAAAATTGATATTTGTATTTAAATATCTGGTAATTTAAAAACCCGAATATTCAGGTTTCCGTTACTAAATTTAGTTTGCGATTTTGATTACTAAACATTAATTTAATTTACTTTCTTAAATGAATATTGTCTTTGAAATTCATTCATATTCAATTTTTACCTGAATAAGGCGATGCCAAAGAAAGGGTTGTTGTGTTATGATTTTGGCAGTCTATGTATGTATGAAGAAGTAAGGCTGTATGTATTGAAGAAGTTACCCTTACAGATGTGTTTACATCGGCTCCGATATTTTAAAGTGTTTAAAAATAATAAAGTGCTAAAAACTGCTACAAAAGCGCTACAGTGTGTGCAAAAATCTGTGAACTAGACGTGGAAATGTTATCATAAGTGGAAATTCTACATTTATTGGAAAAAAATTAAAAGACAACTATCGAACTCAACAGAAATAAAACCCTAAAATACTGTAAATACCACCGGAAGAAACACTACATGAATGAATGCGAAGGTTAGTTATGTGATTAGTACTGCATGAAAACAATGAAAAGTGGATACAAGAGTGTTTTTAAAAAATGATAACAAAATTATAACCTCAAACCTATAAAAAAGTCATTACTCATCATAAGAAAATCAATAGAGACAAAGCGCCATCTAGCATATAACAGCGGAACAAACATACAAAAGTATTGAACTACCAATAATTTTAGTACGGTCATTCAACAGAAGAGGGCGGCAGCCTGAGAAGATATTCTAAAAAATCTCTTACAATGGATAGCCTAGACATAAACATTACGAAAAGACGTAAAGTAACTCAGACCAAAATGAACGCTACACCTGAAAGTATATACGGAAGCACAATTATTAACACGTCTCCAAATTCAGAAAATGCTAATAGCTTACCAGATCTCTCGGGACTACTCCTAAAAAATGAAGTGGAGGAATTACGAAACGAAATAGCTAATCTTAGACTGGAACTCGAACGAGCTCAATATGAAATTGAAAATCTAAACACAGAGAATGTCTCCCCTGCAAAATTTAGTTAAATCCCAACAGACTACAATAAATACACTAAAAAACTCTATGCACAGAATTTTCAAGCAAGAAATCGTCCATAAAATCAAGAAAACCAAAGTCAAATCTAAAGTCCAAAACACATGCAAAAATTAATCTTGACGAAAGCTACAAATAACTTGCACATCGATGCATTGAGCGTCGAAGAGAGTAATCCCGATATAACATCAGTACAGAATATTCAAAATGAAGAAAACTATATACAAGACAAGACACAAACTACGGAATTAGATAGAGAAAGCGTCTGTGAAGAAAATAGCCACTTACCAGCAGAAACTTACCCTTCCCCAGCTATCAAAATAAAATTCTAATACTCTCAGATGAGCGCACACCCTTGAGAAAGCTACTTCAACCTTTGACAGGACCTAACTTCCAAGTTTCATCATTTAGTAAGCCTGGTGCGAGAACTGATAAACTTATGGAGACGTCGGGGCAGCTCTGCAAAGGTTTTAACAAAAATGACTACGTTGTAATAATATGTGGTAACAATGATAGAGATCCGTTAAGATTACAATCAGCTCTATACTTCTACTTAGATAAGTTAAAACATACGAATGTATTATTGTGTGAAATGAAAGAAATGTGCACTTAAACAAATTTAAACTGCAGAATACACTTAATTTCATAAGCAATCAATTTCAGCATAGTACTTTTGTAAATCTTAGCACTTATACTCCATACAGGGCCTATTATCTGACTTTATGTAGACCTTACTTAGAGCCATATTACGTCTCAACTATAAACAAAAATACGACCAATATATTAAGATAATTACTGAATGTTACACAAAGAGTACTCAAACCGATTTATTGTTGAATCAAAATATGTCATCTGTAGAAACACAAACTGAAAATCTGTTATTTCGAGACTAATAAGCCGCATTTTACTATTTTACACAATAATATCCAAGGCATAAGATCGAAAATAAGTGACCTAGAATTACTGGTTGAGTCAAAAAACATAGATGTTCTCTGTATAAGTGAAACTTTCCTAAGAGATAATACCCCGGAAATACTTCAGTTATCAAACTTAAGTATTGCTTCATATTTTTCAAGAAAAAATAAGTCTCGTGGGAGTATGTATCTATATTAAAAAATCAATAAACTTCAAAAATATAACATGGATCTCAGATATGGCATTAGAATCCCATTTTGAATGTTGTGGTATAATAATTCCAGAGAATAATTGGTATATTGTTTGTATTTATCGTGCACCAAGTGGAAATTTTAACTCGTTTATTGAAAAATTAGAAATCCTATTATTTAAACTAACCATTAGAACTAGAACTTGTAAAAAACTTTTTATCTTGGGAGATTTTAATATAGACATGCTTGTAAATAATAACAAAACACACTAAAAAAAATTAATCTTATCTTAACTCTTAACCAACCAACTCTAATAACGTCTCACTCTGCAACATGCATAGACAATATTATAACAAACCATAAAAATGTACATCAGAAATATGGAACCTAGGGATTTCAGACCACACAAGCCAAGTGGTCAAAATACCATACAGTATTAGCTACAGCGAAAAATATTGGTACACAATGAGACGCAATGTTAACTATCATATAGAAATATTCTTAAAATATATTTCCCAAGTAAATTTCAACGATGTATATAAATTAAATAACCCTAACTTAGCTTATATATATGACTATGTGTCCCACTACAGATGAAAAAAGTTTTTCATAAAAGCCAAAAACCATGGAAAACCAGTCTACAAAAATTAAAAGAACGCTTTATATTCATGCGAAAAAAAATTACAATCTTGAAATAAAAAATAAATACTCTCGATATTGTCAAATACTTAAACGCGTTATTAAATTATCAAAAAAAAATGCAAATATTAAATTTATAGCAAAAAGCACTAATAAAACTAAAGCAACATGGCAACTAATAAAAAAACAAACACAAAGAACACAAACACTTAAGCCTACTATTGATTACATCATCCAAGATGAAAAAAATTATAAAATCACCACATAAACTCGTCCACACTCTTAACAACTTTTTTATAAAACAAAATTGCAGTTCAGAATTACTAAACAAAAATAAAATGCTTCCCAAAAGGAACACTAATAGCATTTTCCTATACCCTACAGATTGCGAAGAAGTAACTAAAATAGTAAAAGGTGTAAAAAATAAAACAAGCTATGGTTATGATAATATACCGATAAAGGCAGTTAAAGAAAGTATCTCCTATATAGTAAATCCGCTTGTACACATTATAAACCTTATGCTGGAAACTGGTGAATTTCCAAAACAATTTAAAAAAGCTGTAATAAAACCTATACATAAAAAAGGTTCCACACATGACATGAATAACTACAGACCGATAGCATTGTTGCCAAGTATTTCTAAAATTTTTGAAAAAATTATTTATAATAGATTAATGCACTTTTTAAATTGGAACAAAATTTTAAGTGAAGACCAATTTGGATTCCAAAGGAATAAAACCACGTCTTTGGCTATATTTAAACTATTTCAATCAGTATGGAATAATATGAACGACAAGAAGAAATGTGCTGCAATATTTATCGACCTGTCAAAAGCTTTTGATTGTGTAAAATTTGATATACTCCTGAATATATTAAAAATTATTGGAATAAGAGGCACAGCATTAAAACTAATCGAAAGCTATTTAAATGACAGATGGCAAGCTACTGCAATAGAAACATATGATTGCGCTACAAAAATGTT